>JAFBMS010000669.1:0-67500 GCA_019788955.1 Albula glossodonta
TAAATAATAATGATTTACTGGTGTGAAACCAAAGTATTTCCAAATTCCAACGCTGGATGGAAATCGCTCAGTTATTCTTTGGAAGTGAGTGTTCCCCCCCCCCCCCGTACCTAGAAAGCCTTAGTCTACTTCACAAGCCGGTAATGGCATCCAAATTAAAGTTCTGTTAAAGTTACCAATTTGGTGTAATATAAAACAGAATATTCCAACATATACCTTGTGGGTAGCCAAGCTAGTACCTCGTAAACAGATTAAGTTTGCTTGGTAGGTGGTACATTGCCTCATTCAGAATCTAATTGGCAGAAAAGCTTCTCTGCTGAAGTCTCTTACTGTGGCAGGAGAGGCAAGGTCATTGTTTGAGCCGTTGATTTCAATTGTGACTTGATTTTCTCTTCCATAGTTGTGTCAAGTTCCATAATATGAATTTATGTAACTAGGATAAATGTAACAGCGAATCATATATTTGGCTGTCCCACATGGAGTGATGAGGGGTTACCACAGAGCTACAACTATGAATCTATAGGGACTCAACATGGCACCGTGATGTCGGACTCCGGTACCTTTTGAAAGTAAACTCAATCATAGACGATCAAATGAAGCAGCAGTAATTTTGATAATTGTTTCATACATAGCATGCAGTCAAATCAATTGTTTATACTGTGGCCGCGTCCTCAGTCAATTAGTTGAGAGACTGAAGTGATTGCCTACCATGTCCGAGTTTAGCCTGCTGGATGTAGCGCTCCAACAAACTTCTCCTCGTCGAAAGAAAGAAGCCCGGGATTCCAGTCGGTTACAACGACATGGTCAAAAACTGACAAATATTCCGAAATATTTGTGCTAAAACAGGATAAATACTCCTAGCTTGACAGCGTCACAGCCTCCCTGGGCAGAGATACTGCAAGCCTGATCTTGCTCTGGTTTTCTTTTCATTCGTTAGCGCTAGCTACAAGGTTTGCTAAGTTTAGCGTATCCCCTGAATCTTCCAGAGTGGCGTGCAGCTGATACGTTCAGCTTGCTTTCATACAACAGGAAAAAAAAGGACTGATGTTACCTCCGCCGCTTGTACCCAACGCTGGAGCTTCTCATTCCGCGGGCAGCTCGCTCATGTTACCGTGGACAGACAGCCTGGTCTTGGGATTGCAAAGGTAAGCGTTCCCGGTCCACAGCAATCGGCGTTTTCTAAAAGATCCCGACAGCTTCGGCTGCGTGCCATGATGTCGTACAATTTGGTTGATTAAAGATGAACAAGAAAAAGAAAAACAATATTCGAGCGGAGTGTAAGAGTTTGTGAAATCCACTTCCAATATTTTCCGGACGCCGCCAAACTGCGGGCAGTAATCTCACTGGAAATAACGTCGATCCTCTCACATCAGAGGGGTGTACTGTACTACGAAGCAAGCTCGACATAGCCAAGCTTTCTCTGTGTGAGCTGGCTCCCCTTAAAGATGAACAAGAAAAAGAGCTTTCTTTGTATGAGCTGGCTACCCTTAACTCGCAATCAGAGATAATTGAACCTTCGTTAAGTCCCGTCCCCCTTAATTACTATTGCTACGCATGTCAAGCTTTCGCACCCAACACTGCGTTTTCAACGATTCCAGTGTAACAGCTCTATTTTTACTCTGCGTTGTGTTTAAAAAAAAAAAAAAAAGCAGGAGACGAACAACGACGACACTGCATTTGTATTTCTTTCCAGCCACCTGCATAAGAGTGTACTGTATTTGAAAAAGAAAAGGCGGTGATTTACAATGTGGAACGAACTCCTACACCTCGTTGTTCAGAGTGTAATGGGAAGGGCGCAGAACAACGAGAGGCAGCGCAGGTGGCAAACGCGCAGGTGATTTAACCCTTTGTTCGACACACTCTTGCGTTTTTAGCTTCGGAAAAGCGAAAAATACAACATCCCCCTCCAAATTTTGAGGATATCAGCTGTCGGACTTGCGGGTTCCATACCGTTCCCCTGTTCTGAAAGCTTGACAGGATTCCCGCACCTAGTTATGCTTGCTAACGTAGGATTGGACAGTCGCCATTCTAGAGAGGGGCTTAGCGAAGGGTCACTTAGTATCAGGACGGTGGTCATCAACTGTCTTTGTCAACCCAGGCTTTCTTCTTTATGCTCTGTGAGCGTTCCCATAAAAAGGGGCGTTTGACGCGTAATTTGACTCTTCTTCCGCACAAAACGAACCGATTGCGTGCCGCTTACTGTATGCAAAAGGAACAGGTTCGTATAATGGAAAGGAATGAATAGTATTAAACAGTTATCGCAGCAAAAAGCAACAGTGTCGCTGCAAATAAAGCAAGAGAGGAATGCTGGCAGAAAATTGCTAAACGTGTAAATTTGTAATATACTTATTTTACTTCTCAGTGTACTCTTAAATGCCTCCTGTTTATTTCTAACGTGACAGCTGCACATTCAGAGCTCAAACTTTAAACTCGATGCAGCATATTTAAACATTATACTCAAGAAGTGCATTTAGGTCTGACAGTGTCCCATAATGAAGGATACGTGCAAACCACTTAAGTCTTTGGCCACATCTAAGTGAAATTAATTGTTTTGATTGAATATTGTCTGTGAAAAAAAAACTGATTAGTCTATTGGTGTTTATCAAGGTATTTATTTTTTAGTTTGTTTTACAATTTGAAATACAGTTTGATATATTTTAACAAAATCCCATCTGACAAGGAACCCTAACCTATTGCACCATTACAAATTTACAGTATGACATATCAAAATATAAGTTCAATGTTAAGTATGACAAAAGACCAATACAGTTTTAATCTGTGTTGTAATAGCTGCGGTACCAGCAGTGTTGAACAGACTTGGCAGCAAATCAGGACCAAGCATAAAAACATCTTCCAAAGTGGTATGTAGTTGCTGTGCCTTCATCATTCTTTTCGTGTATGGATGATATCCTGTATAAAATTTAAACTTTTCATATTACGTGAAGCAATCAGGGGGAAAAATGAGAGGAGGAAGACTGGAGGTGGGCCAGTCCCATTGGATTACACGATTTCAGAGGAGCTGGCCCTCCCTAACAAGGTCGGCCAATAATGGAGGGGATCAAATGGGGTGTCTCCTCTGATCCTGGTGCTGGCAGCTCCCAGCAACATTTGTTTTTCCAGGGTATGTATAAGTGGTTTGGTGGTGAAGTACTAAATGCATATTTGTAGTGGCCATAAGGTGTGGAAAGTCTATATCTATTTTACAGTCTGAGTTTTACTATGCTTTTGCCGGCGCCACCAGCACACACCCTTGTTCACCCCCACACAGAAGTATACAGTCAAAGCAATGTGTCATGTACTCTTATAAATGTTTACTGATGTTTTGAATCCACTTTATGCAGTTTTCTTTAATCACTCTTCAGGTGGAGACCAATGATGAGGAGACACTGTCCGTGCACTCAGGGATGGCTGTGGGGGTAAATTTATCTTTATCATATGGTGAAGTTGTGGACCCAGTTATGCCTAATGTATCAGTGATAGGCCTGTGGTAGCCTGTACATAGTCTTAACTGCTTCAGGTGACCTCAAAAATTTTAAACTAATTAAGTAGCTTCGCTACTACAAGAAATGTATAAAGAAATGTAAAAGAAGTAAATGTATTTTTCGAGTCATTTATGTGTTTATTTTTCTATTTTGGCAGCTTCTGTCGAGAAATTTAAAAAGAAATGTATTTTTTGAGCCATTTATTTATTTATTTATGTATGTATTTTTGATTCTGGCAGCTTTGGTCCGCCATACACAGGGTCAAACCGCTCTCTTGTTAATTAAACAAACAATATCAACCCTCACAAAAATTGTATCCAAAACCAGGAGGATAAATGAAACATGCCCATTGAAAACATGGGCGGAACCCCAAATTTCGCCAATTCTCATCTCCTACCGTTTTAAGACCACGATCAAGCTGATTGCTCTGTGTGACTGTGACAACATGAAGGTATGCAGTGCTGCATGGAGGATAAATTCTGCAGGTAAATACCACTTCATCATGTTTCCAGGAGCCAGAGGACACAACTTTCTCTTCATTCGCCACTGCTTCCAGAGGAAAATCTTAGATTTCTCCACCACTCTTTCCAGATTTCAACACTGAATATGTCTTCTCCCAAGTAAGTCCATTTTGTCTCGTTTTGTAGTCTTTCAATTATTATTTTATTTCACTTAAATGCAGATATTTGTGCCTTTTGGAAAAGGTCAGATTATTTATTGCAGTGTATATAGTGTAGTGAGTAGGTTCCTCAGTATATTCATTTCGTGTATACATTCTCTTCTGTACAGTTTGTTGCTGTGTGTTTATAACAAAAAGGCAAAAATAAATGTTTTTGCTAAATATAGCCAGTTCTCTGTCTCTCTAGGAAATCAAACAGGCATTTCTTTGTGTGCGGTGTCAATCAGAAGCCCGTATTCAGCCTCCCAGTCCATCTGAGAAGGACTTCCATGAAGAACGGCACAGAGGCTGAGATTCATGCTGCAGCTGAAGCTGCCAAGAAAGATGTGGCTGTGTTGCTGCTGAAGGGCAGGATTTGGGAGCACATCACCCTCAAGAGAATTATAGATAGCCCTGACCCCCTCTGCAGGTTTGTGGATGATCTTTTCATACGGTGTGTTGTGTACTCATTTCAGTCTTGTCTGTTTGCATTTCTGTGATGTTTTTTTTTCATGGGAAAAAATTAAATGAATTTTATTTATGTAATGATTTATTTATTTAAGGATGGTGGAGGAGCTGGTGAGTAGGAGTCAGGTGGTGTGTAACATCCCAACTGCTGCCCCTCCTCCTGCTGCAGCTACCTCCACGGCTGAAGTAGAGGGGGAAGCCGTCTCCTAACCTGAGTCTGAGAGCTCGGGGGAACTGTTTCAGAGTTGAGGCCTCAGTTTTTGAAGGGGTTTGCCACCTACCTGGAGAAAGACCTCGCCAATGGAAATTACAAACAGGAGGTAAGAACAAACATCACTTTGACATACTATGACACACTTTTCATTAACCCCCCAAATAATGCTTTTGTCAGCCAATCATACATAGCTTACACATAGCTCTGTGCCACCAAGCACCTCCTGCATAATGTTTGGGTAAAGAAAAGTGTCGTGTTTTTCAGGTGGATAACATGGCCCTATACCTGCACTTCATGGACCTGATAGAGCCAAACTTGAAGTTTGTGCACTCCCTGGAATATCCCTGGGAGTATTACCACAAGCTGGTTGAGGCCAAGCTCTACAAGCAGACGGTGCAGAACTATATGAAGAGACTGAAGAGGTTGGTTGTGTTTGGTGTGGTTGTGGTTTTTGAAATGCAAGATGCAGTTCCATGGTAATGAATGCAAAAAAAAAAAAATTATATAATACATATGTATCATGAATATATATATTCATTTTTTTTTCTTTTCAATCTTTTCAAAGATTCTTGACGTATAAGACTACCTGCTCATGATTGAAAACAGGGACCTGCACCAGGATTGCAAAAACTTCAGTGAATTCCAGTCAGTCCTGCCGAAGTTCTTTTCAAAAGCAGCCAGCAAGGAGGTGGTCAGAAAGAGGTTCGTATTTGGTGTGTGCATGTAATTATACAACTGATTTAGATGCCTGTTTATTTTAGATCAGTTTCATAAAACAAGAACATTATCCTCATTTATCTTTTAACAAGTATGCAGTCCTGAGGGAAGGGCCGCTGTCTCCACATGACTGCAGGCTCATCTTGAGGGTGTCCAGGAATGATTTCCTGGCAGTCATCACGAAGCTGGTGGGTCCGCAGGCTGTGGAGGGGACTGAACTGACAAAGTCAGAGTGCCAGCTAGTAGTGTACTACCTGGAGGCCACTCTGATGCTCAGAACATGCAGCGACCCGGTGTTGTCGAGCACATGACCGTAAGTATTGTTTTAGTAACAGGTTTTTTTTTTGATATTCATTTCAGTAGCCTAATTGTTCACAAAACCCTTCCTTGTTTTTTTTGTGTAGATGCAGGAGTGGGAGCAGTGTACACCGGTCCCTGGCCACGACGGCCACATGGTCATTGTGGTAATGGAGCTCAAGACGGCTGCCACACAGGTGGCTTCTCTGCACTCAGCCTGGAGGGGGAGGTGGTAGGATCCACAAGAAAAATTTTCCCTGTGATAACTACTTGCAAACTAGTTTTCGATACAAGAGCAAGACGTTTACGACACGCTGTTGTTTTTATTCTTTCAACAGTGGTTCCAGGTGTACTTTGAAGAGATCCGGCCAACATTGCTGGGCAAAAAAAGGCAGCTGGAGGAGGACGACGCCTCCGATGACAGATTTTTCATCTCAGGCATGGGGAAACCCATCTATAATGCTTCAAATGACTTGGAACGGTTACACAACAAGTTAGTGAACCAAGGCCAACTTTTTCAGCAACGTTTTATATATAATGCAAATAGTATGATAATGCACTACCACACAATGGACATGGGATGCTTTACATTTACCCGTCTTTAGAATATTTTTTAAGTTTATATTAGGGTTGTCACGGACTACCGTGCCGTCATGTTCTGCGGGGAGGGGGGAAAACGCGCAAATCTTGAAATGCCGGCAAACAAAAGAACGTGAAAGATTTCGTGTTAATTCCTGACTGCGGGCTGAGGGCGGGTGTTCCTGTGTCACGTCTTTGTGTTGTTTGGTAGTGTCCATATATGTGTTCGTGTTTAATGTTTAATGGTTTTCAAATATTTTTCTGCAGGTTAACTGGTACATTCAATCACAATCATCTGTTAAAATAATCAGCTTCCAAGTATTCTAAAACAGTTACACATAAGATTCCGCTAAATATGTTTTCATTCATTGACATCTTACCGCATATCTCAGTACATTGTAATGCAACCAAACCAGGGCAGCAATACCTATGCCGTTTTCAGGGGAGGGGAGGTTCCTCCTAAGGTAGTAAATGGGGGGAGGTGTTGTGGTATAGACTGGTTTTGTCATTTATTTTGTTGTAAATGGTTTTCAGTTGTCTGTAATGTTTTTGTGTTTTATGTGAAATTATTATGATGTTGTATGTTGTTTATGGGAATTTTGTATGTCCTGGGGAGGGATAATTGATTTTATTGTGTTGGTTTGCTCCAGGGGGAGGGCAGTAGCCTATATAGAGGCCATGCAGTCTGCCATGGGAAAAAAAGGGAGAGAAAGAAAAAAGAATGAGAAGTAATGGTAACTGGCTGTAGGATGCCAGGGGGCCTGAAAAGGAGCCTTGCCCTTATGAAGGGTGTTTTCTTTGCATTTATAGTTTTTTTTGTTTTGTTTGAGTAGATATTGAGATTTCTCTTTAATTTTCTTTGATTGAATTAGTTTTTGCTTTTTTTATTATTATTTTTGGTTTTGGGAACACTGTATATATGAGCACCATTTTGTTTTGCAAAGGAAAAAACTGAAAAAAAAGGAAAATAAAGGCTGCGCTGGGCGCTGCTAAACCAACTTTGGCTTTGAGTCCCTCTCTCCTGTGCTCCCCTCGGTCATCTTGTCTACCAGGGTCTTATTTCTTCCTCCTTTTCAAATGCTCTGAACAATTTTTGTGCTTTTTGTATTAATATATATCTACACTTGTTTTGTAGGTACAACTGTCCCAAAGTTACCAGCCCGATGGCACGTCGAGTGTTTGAGACGGCCACCAAGAAGGATATGGCAGACGCTGACAAGTCGATTACCTCATGCACTCAACGGCCATGGCTGAGAAGAAAAATTGTAAATACCAAGCTACCTGAAGTAATTATGAACTAAACATATGCATGAACTATGAACATATGAAAGCATTGCTTTTTCATAAACCTTTTCAAATTGGTTGAAAATTAAATCCCAAGACCCAAAAAATGATAGGGTGAATATTGGTTGAAGAAAGAAAAGCTATTCTTGCATCACACAAAATGACCTCTTCCAAGCATTAATCTTCTGCTTCTTTTTTTCTCATTTAAATGTTTTATTTGTATTGCAATAACAACACAATCACATCCTCTTAGCAATTAACATAGAAAAAACTCACTCACAAAATTATCAAAATGATAACTTAACCCATAGTTAAATGAAAATGCTTTAGTAAAGTAAAGTAAGCTAAGCAAAAAGAGTACATTATGCTTCTGTTGTAACAATGTCTGTACATCAACCCTGATCCCACTCATGACAGACGCTCCATCATTACACTGGCTGATGATACTGTAGCATTCACTGCCATGGAATAAAGAGTCCAGGTGGATCAAATAATTTATTTCATCATCAACTGTTGCTGGCCACGGCCAAGCTATACACCACCAAACAATTTTATTGTAATTCATCTTGCCAAAACCCTAAATGCTCCCTTTTTTTTCCATATTTTCCCTCCACATACCTCATGGGAAGGGGCGGGGCTTTCCTTCACAATTCCCCAATCTGCCATGTTGTTGTTGGTGATCTTTATTAAATTCTTACAGATTCAAAGGAAATGCCCAGCACTCACTTAATACCTGCTTATCTAGTTAAAAAATGAAATAATCAGCAGTCCAAAAATGCATGGACGTTTTGGCCATCACGTTTCAGCTCTCATAAGCTCGTGGAGGCATAGTAGCCGTATCCATGCATTTTGTTAAGACTAGCCTACATTTCCTGATTCTTGAAATGTAAGAATTACGCTACCCTTATCTTAAATCATCTACACAGCATGAAATAGAATTTTCTTTTGAGCACATATTATTTGCCATTTGCACATATTGCCATTTAAACATAACGGTATAATTGGCTATATGAATCGCGGCAGAACTTCAGGTTAATTCTTCTGAAATCGATACTGATTTAATTTTTTGCTTCATCTCTATACTTATGTTCACAAAATATAGAGATTTACAAAAGTACATCTCTATATTTGTGTACATTTACACCTTTTACACTTCACATTTATCATTTTTTGGTTTATTGATCTGTTTTACCATATTTTATCGTTACCGATTTCACTATCTTTATTTGTATATGCAAAGCACTTTGGGATGCATCCTGTTCAAAAGGTGCTACACAAATAATTACAGTAACTATTGTTATGAATATTATTGTAGGCTATTAATAAAATGGGCATGTAGATGACTGGCTTCACATCAGAAAAACCTTGGCAACGTTTTTGAAAATAACCATGTCAATTAATATTAGATAAAAACATTGATTTAAAATGGTTTTATGATCATGGAAAATATATGATTTTGGCATGGGATTTTTTAACATGTATCTAGCTACCATGCATCTTCACTGACAAACTATATTGCTGGTTAAGTTACATAATGCAGCCTAAAGAGAATTCTCTCAATCTTCACATTAGTTATGCGGTGGAGAGTTCAACTGGAACAGCTACTGCAGCCCGCGAGGAACAAATCAAGCCTACTCCATGGTCGCTGAAACTTCTGTTTCGCTGCAATCCAGTCCTTGTGAAGGAACGCAAAGTGAGGAAGAACTGCGAGGGTCATTCCAATTGGAACAGCCACAACCCCTCCCCTCCATCGCTCCCCCTCGCTCAGGAAGGGCTCCCTCGCCTGCTACATCACTGGAGGGCTCACTCGATTGGAGGGAAGAAGTGAAGCTTCTGAGGCCAGAGGAACCTGCCAGTAGCCAGTCCATAAGACCAGCGCTGAAAACCAGGAGGAGCCAGCCACCAGATCCAGGCATTCATCCACGCGTTGCAGTGGATATGAGTCTTTCTTTGTGACCTGGAACAGAAACACCACTCTCCCCCTCTCTTGGGAACCATGACCACCAGTCACACCCAGGGGCTCTCAAAGGGCTCTATTATGCCTGCATAGGATCTGCTCTGCAGCTTCCTATCTGCTCAGGGGAATGTTGCAGGCGCTGTTGTATGGGCGCAGCATCTCCTGTGTTGATGGTGTGCTGTACAGGGGATGTCTGCCCCAGCTCTTCTTCACCACTTGCAAAACAGTCCAGGAACCCCATCAGCAGCTGCCACAGCTGATCCTGCTGCACAGCCAGGTCGCCAGCACTCCTCTTTCACACAGCCGTCATCCTCCTCCCCTCTCCCTCAAGTGGAACCTCTCTGCTCTCCAGCTGCCCTGCCTCTCCCCTCCCCTTCCTTGCTCTTTGCAATGTCTTTATTCTTATTTTGCTCTTGTCTTTAACTTTGATTTGTTTTTAGCCTAGGTTGTTGTTTACTTTATCTTTAGACAGTCGGTAGGGGAGTCCTGATCTTTTCAATCACCTTTGACACTTGGGACTGTACCCCTCTCTCGGGTTATCTTTGCACTTTTTGTACCATTCTTATGCACTTTTCCTTGTAATTCACTCTGGATAAGAGTGTCTAACAAATTCCCTGAATGTAATGTAATTGCTACCATGTGCGGCACATCTGGGGATTTCATCTTCTCAACATGGCCCCAATTGTTTGTTATCTTTCCTATTTTTAAACATTGTAAAGCCAAAAAATGTTTCCCTGGAGAACTGTTGAAGGGTGAGAAGAGGCTGTAGCAACAGTAAGTTAACTTACTTGTCACTAAAGCTAGTGGTGAAGTCCCGTTATTTATGTGATGGTTGCATAGCTACATATTTTCATCTTTCATACACAGTGTGGATGAAGAAAAAAATAAAGTCACGTGAGTGAAAGCAACAGTTAGGGTGTTTACATTTAGATGGGTCTCTGCTACTTCCCTTTATCTAATGACTCTAGTGCCATTGTCATCCTTGCAATACACCAACACACTGCTATAGCTAATATTACATGGACTCGAGGAGCAATTGGCTCCATGCAATATTAATTAGACTTGAGTGGTGAAAGTCTACAGAAAAGCTGCAGTTGTACATTGCTCTGTAGCCTCACAGATTGTGCCGAAGAATTTGTCCTTTCTTCTCCCGCTTGGACGAGCTGTCAGTCCCAAACTTTTTTTTTTTGTGTCGGGGACGTTGGTTATCTTAGCTAGCTTCTTTGACCTGTGTAAACTGCTCAGGAAGCATGACAATGGTATGAGAAAAGCCAACTGAGTTGCCTTATTCATGTTGTAGCTTCTCTTGATTTGCAGGTGACCTGATTCAAGCTTAGACAAACATAGACTGACGCCACCATTTTATACAACTCAAAATGGATGGTGTTTTTGAAAACCTAATACCTATAGTGTTCATTTGGCGCTTTTGGACCAGAGGTACTTTTTCATAGCTCTAAGAACTGTTGGAAGTCCAGGTGCCATTGACAGCGTTAACTATTCATAATTTTTTGCAGTGTGTCTTGTATGATTTTATAATATTGTGGTACTTTGGTCACTTTGTGGGTCTAAGTTACCTTTCAAGTTAAAATTCTGTTGTCTAAAGTGTATTTTTTAAACCATAATATATTCATTACATTAATCAAGTTCAATCAATCAACCTTAATTTGTATGGCCCATTTTGTAAACATTTGCCACAATATGCTTTACAGTAAACCCTGGCCTGAAACCCCCCAAAAGCAAGCTTGAGGTGACGGTGGCAAGGAAAAACTTCCTATGCGGAACAGATAGGAAGAAACCTTGGGAGGAACCAGGCTTGAGAGGGGGAGCCCATCCTCCTCTGACTGGCCCAGGGAATAGGTTGTGATGACCAAAATGGTCAGTAAGTCAGTTTGAGAAAGGTGCGGTTCTGGATAGGATGATAGACCGTGAGTGTGTCATAAGCCGGACGACATCAAAGGAGGATACCGGGCAGCCCTTGAGCAGAAACTCGGACAACGACGATGGCAGAACAGGCAGCGGCATGCTTGGGGACTCAACCATGGCAGAGACCAGGCAGCAGCATGGTCAAGGACTCGGAGCAGAGCCCTGCCACAGACATGGAGAGACAACAACAAATAAGACTGTTAGAAGGGTGCAGTGGGCAGTAGCAGTGACCGAGATCAGGGTCCTACAAACTGATCACCTCGCCAATAGCCTTCTATGGCTGCATAGCTATTGGGGTAGTGACAGAGTGTCAATGTAGTCATGAGAGGGGCAAGAAGCCTACCCACTCCTCAAAAGCCCACCTTGACCTTTTATGGCAAAGTGAACATTTCACCTCAAATTTAGCACATATCGATGCATTTTTCTTTCTCTTTTCTTTATTATCAGGATATCTCAGCAAATAAAAAAATTACAAATATTGTAAGAATGCTAGAAGTATAAGTCCAATATGTTAGAAAATGCAATTTTATGTAAAATGTATTCCTGCAATAAAGTACAAAGCAAAAACAAATACCACTGGGACTAGGGCCTGAATAATGTTTGTATGGTAGGCTGTTATAATTAGCTGTGTATCTTATACATAACTGTTAAGATGTTAGCTGATAAGAAAGAGAGAACAAGAACCGGATTGCACTGACAGGTTGTTGCGTAGTGTCTTTTCCTGTGTCATTCGAAGTTCTGGTGATTTTCCTAATGAAACAGTGGACAGTAACTAGGCATGAATCACTGTAACGTTAACATTACTTATAAACTGCATTAGTAAACATATTGCACAAACCTTTTTTCCATCTTGTCAAAATATGTGTATGAACATTTTTCCTCAACCAGTCTCTTTCAGTCATGTCTGGAGTAAGGTGTTTTCTTTTTGACATAGCTGTTTAGTATGGTAGTTAGTCAACCACACTGCTAAAGTTAACTGGGCTATAATCCATCCATGCTGTAAACACTGATCAGTTTCACCACTAGAAAGCTACTGGAAAAAACTTGAAGAGGATTGGATGGAGCCTAGGTGGGGAGAGCTTTTTTAGGCATAACAAGCGATAATTGGTTAAGGTTAGGGCAAAATATCACGGTGATGCAATCAGAGGCAGAGTAGAGCGGGTCACGCCCTAGCCATCCTGGGAAAAATGTATATCAGCGTGGGACCTTGCAAGGTGTTATGTTTAATTTTGAATCAAGACAAGCAGCAAGTCGGAGAACGTATTCTGCCTCTGGATTTTGCAACACAGTTGAGTGAATCTAGAGGTAAGTAAATTAACATATGTACCCCAATGTTTTAGCTTAAATGTGACATACATTTATATGTTTCAATTGCTTTTCTGTTTGGCTAATGTTAACTCTTCTTCAGCCATCAGCTAACAGTCACTTTTAGCTAATGTTACCCAAAATGGCGCGTTTTAGCAAGTAAATTTAACGTTAATGCTAATTAACCGTAATAAGAATTCAATAAAATATAACACAAGTGGAGCCTACAACACTCATATTATGGTTGTGGGAACATCCACAGTAGCAAATCCGTGAAATGACTCATGTACCTTGCTATATGGATGAAAGTATGCCTTTTTTTATTGAGGTTATATACACATTGCACGCATTGCACACGGTGGTGAAGTTGCTATTCTCTATTCATTATCCTTAAAAAAATAAAGGAAAGAAAAACCCTGTCAGACATTATAAAAAGAACAACAAAAAAAGGAAAGCAAAAAAGAGTGGATATACAGATTGACAGACAGCTACACACATAGATAGATGGAGAGAAACGGAAAGACAGATAGGTACTAAAGAACACTTAAGGTAGGTGTGTAATATGAGGTAGGTATGAGGTGGGAGAAGAATTTTATATAGGGAAGATAATTAAAGAAAAAGAAAACTTCTTAAAGATAATGAAGGTAACAGTCATTAATACAAATAATAATATGAATAACAGTTGCAACAAAAATCATGACAATCTGAATATCAGCAGTAATAACAATAGATAACAGCAACAACAATGCCTATGGTGTGAGAGAAGGTAGAGGAAACAAAAAAAGAATAAAAGAAACCAATGTGTGTCATGAGTGTAGTGTAACTGCGGTGGAGTTAAAGTGACTGCAGGTGTGGCACATGGTGGGACTACAATATATTCCATTTAAGACCGATCTATTCGAGTTGAGAGGAGGGTAGTTCACACTCCTGACCGCCGAGTGGCGCTGTGCACACTTCAGTAGCGCTGTACAGCAGCGACGATCGTCTTCTTAAACGTTCATTGCAAGCCGTTAGAGCCAAGAGGAGAATGTGTGCCTCAGAGAGTTTTCACTATTTTGCAGGTAAGAATCTATAAATATACATTTTAGGCAATACTATATACATGTAAATGTGGTAGCTAAGGTGCCCAATACCTATATTCATTAATGGTAAATCCAGTAGTATAATAGTGCACGATATTTAATGTCTTCGTCGAAACGAAATGAAGACGAGGCTAGCGCGGACTAGCATCCATGTGAAATCTAATACTTAACAGCATGTTTAGCACTTGTACAGCATTGATGGGTATATATTGTAAATTATTGTGAAGGATGTAACCGGATTAATGTGGGTGAAATGGCAGTGGGCTCGTAGCCGCAATAATTGTATTACTATACCAGCACATGGATGTGATTAGCATGTTGCTAGCGGGGTTTCAGGCTTTCAGCTACAATATTAAGGTAGCAGGGTGCCGATATTCTCGATTACACGGTTTATGTTTTTCAGTGTATAAAATTTGAAGAAATAATGCAGAAAGAAACAACCAGTTAAGTTATGTGTACTTTATGCAGGTAAAAACTCAAAATAGAAAGCGATCCTTTCTCTCTAGCAGTTTCTCTGCTAAATGATGCAACAAGTGTAAATGCTGATTGAGATCAGGAAAAGTGTTCAAACTAAATGGTTAAGACATATTTAGACTTTCTGGAAAAGAAATGACACTTATTTGTGTTGTGAAGAAAACAATGGGTACCTGTGTTAAAGAAAATGTTTAAGCGATACTGTATTTAGTTACGCTTACGGTGAAGACACAGACAGCGTCGAAGCCGCTTGTGATATCTAGTACAGTTGTCACTCAGGAGTTGTCATTTTTTATTCACTACCACGGATAACCAGAAACAAGTAAATAGCACACTGTCGATATTCTTAATACATGAATAATAATAATAATAAGTGTTTACAAACAGCATAGGCGGGGGGAGCGGGGGATCGCTTAGTAAGTAAGCGCTCAGAAAGAATCAGCGGAGCCTGGCTTTGAAAATGAAGATAGCGTGGCATGTGGAGTTTTATATAGTTTTACTTAAATGATATTGGCAAAATAAGATGGTTATAGAAGGCTATATAGAAGAACTTTGTTTACGAACAGTTTGAAGAGAATAAAAACACAACACTGGTACGTGCAAGCCTACATTAAAATAAAGCACAATTTTGCAGGGCTATTTGAGTCCTCTCCTTGTGGAAAATTAATCAAATAAAAATATCCCATTTTGAAAATAAAACATAGCAGTGGCCAGATAATTTTGAAATAAAAAGAATAAACATGAAAACAGCTAGTACGTAATTATGACTTAAGTCCATTTCAGTGTACACCGTCTTCCCCTTCTGTTTTTCATCATGCCGCGGGCAGCGAAAAGCCGTTCAGCCTGCATGGGCATAAAGTAAAACTAGCTCAGTGTCGAAAACAGATAAAATATAGCTATAGAAAAATGATAACTGATTTCTGTTTCTGAACGTCACTGTAGAGCTTCTCTTACTGGGGCTGTAAAATGTGACTTTGATCTTCATGTAGGACTGCAGGCTGTCATCAGTGAGGCAAGAGCGGTGTTTGGACTTTATGCAGTTCATGTCAGAGAAAACCTGCTCACATAAGTATATGGATCCAAAGATGGACAGGGCTCCAAAAACATACTTTTTATGTTCACATACGTGTCAGGAATGGCTTTGGGGAGGCTCTCAATCTCACTCCACTTGTGTTCCTGAGCGAGAACAGCCTGCTGTCGGGCTACATCCTCCAGATCAGCGATCATTCTTTTGAATTTGGCCATCCATAAGTCTTTATCAGCTATGTCGGCAAGTTCAGTTTCAAGGTCGGCATGGTTCACTGCTGTGAACAATGACATGTTCAGTTGTGATGGGTTGATGTACAGCGGCGTCACGGAGAAGGTTAGTGTGTTTCCTTTCTGAATTCACCGAATCTTTCCCCAAATGCGGTTTGCATTGCTCGCTGCAAATATACACAATTAAACATTCGATTTTTCTCCAAGACTTTTTTTTTTTTGGGTTGATCCATGGTTAGCTTACTGGGGGACTGGAATTGAAAATAAGGCACCTGCAGGAAGAGTGCATGGGAGAATGAGAGGTTTTGGCGGTGGATGCAGGGTGTGACGCATATTTTGGGACATACTAATATTTGTGAAATAAAATTTAAGTTTTATTAATACTCAATTTAACCATTCAGAGTAAAGCGTAAATACATATAAAAATAGCTGAATTAATTTTTAAAAATATTTAGTACTTTTTTCCCCCCAAACTTCGGGAGCCACAGCAGGGGGGCCAAAGAGCCGCATGCGGCTCGTGAGCCGCGGGTTGCCGACCCCTGGCCTAGCTAAACCAGATAGGCCAAACATCTGTTGAAAACCTTGTCATAGTACATAAGGCGATATCAATGTACCACGTAGGCTAATCTTTCTGGAGATCTGTTTACACATATTTATATTTGTACACCAGAAACGCCGATGATTTCTGCTACATTTTTAAAGGTAATGTTTATTCTGTCACTGAAGCTGTATAACAGCAGAGCAGGGTCGTAAATCTTAAAACTACGATAAGTTGCTCCTCGTTTTATTTCATGCATTTTACTGTACCCGCTAAGTGAAAATACGATGTTGTGACATCCGATTGGTTGCTGCTTGGTGACGTTTTCAAGCGGCCGGGTCAAAGTTCACTGATTTCAACTTCTTCCCCACGCCCTGCTGGTTGGCCGCTCGACGCCTGCAATCCCATCGTGCCCCGCGGTCCCCATTCACAATGAATGGAGGCGGCTTCGGCGGCCGGCGTCTACGCTGCCTGTGTGTCTTCACCGTTAAGAGAAAGTATTTACCTGTGTTATTGATGTTATGTAGTTCAGTCTTGGTTAGTAGGAATACTTCATGCTTTCTTATGTTTTAAGTTGTTGTTATGATGCAAGTATGTCAGAGGAAATCAATATGTTATTGAATATGCCATTGTGTTATTTTTCTTTTATATTATGTATTTGGATATTACAGTACTGAGTAAATTTCAGTCATGTACGATTGAATAGGATGGAAAATTGTCAGATGGAAAAAAAATATATATATATTGATTGTATGCTGTTCGAGCCACAAGGACAATGTGTGCTTCAGAGTGTTTTCTACTATTTTGCAGAAGGAAGAAATAAAACCCCCAGTAAATGTGTTACCCTGGAGTGGAGTCTTCATCATTCCTTGGCAGTGTAACACAGGTAATGGTGTAGGGTGTTGAATGATGACCTCTTATGTTTTCTTGTGGTGAGAGATGGGGGATTAGTTATCAGGCAATTTTTGTGAGATTATGAAAGGGGACCATATTTTACAGATTGTGAGGTTTGGTATGGATGAGAGTGTGTTTCCATGGAAATATATTCTTTGAGAAGATTTAACCATTGTGTGATGGTGATTGTGTTTCTTGTTTTCCAGATTAAGAGGATAGTTTTCTTGGTGATAGCTAGGGCGATAAGAATGGTTTTGGTGTTTAGCATTGGTTTGATTGCTGAGAGGTCTCTGAGCAGACAGAGGGATTGAGAGAGTGGGACACTACAGCTGTCGCTGGCTTGCTTCCAGAAGTGATGCGTTGGGGGGCAAAGTCAGGTGGCATGGAAATAATCATCAAGGGTGTTCGTTGTGCACTGTGAGAATGTGTCACCTTGTGCTGGGTGATGTGTGTTCTGTGGATTACCTTGTACTGTATTAGTTGTAAATTCGTAGTAGTAGTCATTGTGAAGGTGTTAAAAGAAAGTTGGGGTTGTGCTCTATTGGGGTATATTTAGATGGTGTTATTGTGAAATTAAAGATTTCGTTCACTTTCCACCAAGCTGTCAGGGTTGTTGAGATTACAGTATTTTTAAAGCAGTCATGGTGTTTGATGGAGGTAGTGAGAAAAGGTCAATCGAAAATTGAATTTTTTTTTTTTTTTTTTTTTTGGTGCTTCCAGTTTTATGTTTCTTTAGCGTTGACAGTATGTAAGTAATGCGAGGTATGTTATCATTCCAGTAAACTTTCTTAGTAATGGAACTATTTTGCTGTTTAGCAGCGGAGTGAGTCAGGATCATTTTGAATTGGTAATCCTGTTCTGCTTTTTATCCAGTAATATTATTTTTATTAATAAAGTGAAATTAAGGTGCAACAACTCTGACAGATTGGTGGAAATGTATATGCCCAGATATTTGATGTTGCCAGTGGAGGTAAGGGGTGAATTTTGAGCTGTAGTGTGCCAGTCATCACCATATAAGGGTCAGATGTTTTATTTTTTCCAGTTTATGGCATACTCTGGTATTTTTGAGAGAATTTAGGTTTGATGGCTTCTGGGAGGGAATTTAGTGGGGTGTTTAAGTAAAGCAATATATCATCTGCTTAAAGGTTGATTTTATGGTGTGTGGAGGAGGTTTGGATCCCTGTGATGTTATTACTTTGACACTGGGGCATGGTCCCTAATTGTGTTGGGATGGATTTTTAAGTCTGAAATATTGGATTTATGAACCGGAGAGAAAAATGTGTACTCCCTGGTACATGGGTTTTTTAGTCGCCAGCTATCGCCAAGACCAAAGTCACTCATGTACTACTAAAGTGTTTCAGTGGAGTGCCAGGGTCTAGAATTAGCGGTAATTTTTGACCTGTCTAAGATGGGATTGATAACAGTTTTAGTCACCTCTGGTTATTATTGTTGACTTGGAGATTTTTTAATTATATTTAATGAGGAAAACAATGAATGGAAGAACATCGGATCATCTGTATTGGGGCCATATATGTTTGCGATAGTGATATTATAACTGTTAATGGAGGCGTTGATAATGAGATCATCCTTCAGAATCAGTGATGGTGGTGTTGTGAATTATTTTCTTTTGTTTATTATAATTGATACTCCTCTTTGTTTTGAGTTGAAGGTTGATGAAAATACTTGGATGAATCGCGAACTTTGTAGTTTCTGAGAGTTAGACTCTGTGAGGTGAGTTTTTTGTATTAAGCATATGTCTGCCTTTATATTGATTGAGTGGTTTAAAACTTTAATTCTCTTTGCTTCTGAACTAATCCCAAGGATATGCCAGGGTATAATTTTAAGTGACATATTTTGCTTATGTAGCAATGTGTGGTTGGAGTTATGTTTAATGTGTGAAGTAATGTATTTGTTAGACCTATTGGATAGAAAATGTAGGGAAGGGTGCGAAAATTGGTGGAGGGCATGAGATTTGGTCAGCATTATTTGGAAAAACATTAACAGCATCTTACAATAAACATGAGTTAGCAGAGACTGAGAGAGTAGAATAATCCACAACATTAGAGAGCAACTTCACCCTAATCATCTCAGTCAAAACACAACAATGTATCTACCCGCACAAGAAAATAGTTGATAGTGGATTAATACATTAATAGTGGATTAATGTATTCCAACATGGAAGAGCAAAAATAATAATCTCTTGGATCAATGCAGATCTGATAAGAAAAAAAAAAAATAGAGAGCCCGGGTCATCTCTCCTCTAGCTACATGTGAGCCACATCGCCTGCATGCAAGTTAAGATTTCTCAGAGTATTGTGGTACGTTACATTATACAGCATAGACATGTGTGTTTATTTATAAACTGTCAGGGGTAAGGTAACTTAGGAGTTGATTGGGACTAAACAGCTGTGTGCATCCTACATGTATTTATGTTGCAGAACTCATGAATTATGTTCATCAGTGTAAGTTGATTTAATAATAATAAAAAAGAGTAACTCATACATAATTCAATGAAGTGCTTCATTCAAATTGAGGATTTTGTTTTATGACCTCAATCTGAGGACCTCAGATTGAGGTCATAAATGGGGGAACGCTTCATTCAAATACCTCAACAGAAGACCTGGGCAATATGAACAAAAATAAAATTACAATAATCATGAGGACTTTGTCCTCGATCTCAATATATATCACATTATCTACTCACCTATGTGAAATCGCAACATACGTACAGGGAGTCCTCGGGTTACGATGGTCTCGAGTTACGACGGTTTCATGGTTACAACGCACTCCCATAAATTACTTAAAAAACCTAGTTTCGACCTAAGCGGTTTGGTTTGTAAATACGACCACAGAAATAAAGATACGAAATTGTTCTCTCTTTTTTTTTTTATGAATGTTTCATGTAATTACAGTATTTTATATGTCCTTCATGTGTTGTGTGCACAGTGTGAGTGACTTAAGGTGTTAATTTAGGTATAATTTAGGTATAAATTCCGATTTACGTCGAAAATCAGCTTACAAGTCGTAGGAATGGAACTTGTTTGTAAGTGGAGGACCCCCTGTAATGTTTGTCTAAGTGGTAATGTAAAGTGAGATACAAGACCAAAACCGCAATTTTCAAATTATATTCTTTCAAACATTTCACATAATTTTAGTTAGAATTGTGTATATTATCAATTTAACTTAGATGACAGAATTGTGTATCACGGCATACGAAATTGCTCTTCCATTCTGGGTGGCTATAAAAAAAGATCTGAAATCTAACTTGCCTAAACCTGCAGATACCCTATATAGTAGAAGTAATTTTTGTCAGAAAACTTATGGTTAGCTTGTTAACATTATCTGTCTACCTGCATTTATTGATTGCTAAGCTAAGCAATGATTTGATTTATTCGGTCACCTCAGAACACATGGAGAGGAAATTCTCTGTGGTGCGGTGGAGTGAAGGGGAGGTTTCTGGGAAGCTCAGCGATGTAAAAACTGACACCATAAGGGAGTATGGTGATTCCAAGATGGATCAGCATGGGAATCCCATTTCCAACTACTCAGACGTTATTGAATGGCGCCATGGGATGAAACCGCAAGAAGGGTGGCCTCACTACAGAGGCACTGTTCTGTTTGTTAGTGGTAAGATACTGTTTCTATGGCTTCAAGTGCAGATTGTCCTCTTTACAGCACTTCAAAATAAGTTTTACTGTCCAATCCTAAAAATGGCGAGATGCAGCCTGTTTTAGCTTATGTGTTAACTTTCATTACCAGCTGACTAAAGACGTTCTCACTTTTGTTGTGCTGTAGAAATGATGTTAAAATAGATTGTAATTTTCTTTGTTGAATGTTTTTTCAGAAAGAAAACTGTATAAGTAGATACATGAGCTCCATTTAAACGTCAGCTCTTGTTTTAAAATGTTACTCATACTTTTGTTGTGATAGTTTTATAACCATTTTATCATGTATACCGCAGTACAAAATACTAGAAAGTTGTTAGCTGGCAGTTAAACAGTGTTTCATAAACAGTCACTCATCTACACAAGTTAAGTTGGTTCTAAGCAACTAATGCATGAGCATCACTAAGAAACACTTAATCCCTTAGTTATACCCATAGTACCCTATGCCAGTGGTTCTCATGTTTTTTCACACCTAGGACCCCTAAACTGACACAAAGTAGACCACAGGCCCCCGTCTGATAAGATCTTTACTTTTAGATGTTTTATTACAGAATGTGTATGAAACCCACAATCAAGTCATTCATTCTGGCATTGTGTTACTAATGGATGGAAATATAGTGAAAATTAATTATTCACCTTTTTGCTGACCCCACTTTGAGAACCACTGCTCTATATAAACACAAATAGTATGTGTGATGCTGGGTGTCATAGCATATTAGTATGTCAACTGGCAACTATGTCATTGACATAGCTGACAGCATTTACATGTCTTAATAGTAGTAACACTTCCCCACAGCTGTACTACCCTCAACTAATAGCCACAATCGCCTGAAGCTGTCTGAACCTCGCGTAATGTTGCGTGAAAAAAAGTGATCTAGAGTATCAGCTGTCAACTATAACTCAGTATTGTATGTTTTCTTCTTTTGTTCCTTAGCTACTTGTTTTGAGATAACCCGTACACTGAACTCACTGTTGAAGGTGGGCTAAACTGCAGAACTGACAAAGAAGGTGTCAGTGCCCCCTGAAACTTATCAGGAAGATTCTGATGGCTCAACCGATACTGAGACTCAGATTCGGACTCAGTCATTGCAAGTTAAGGTGACATTAGTTTACTTTTAGCTCCAATGTAATGACCATATTTCCCAATGGTACCATGTAAACAGAATGTGTAAGGGGTTGGTACTACTGTATAATAGGCATTACTGTCTAGCCATTGAAAATCTGTAAGGATTATTGATTCTTGATATTGAGTCTGTTGTACAGTACAGCTACTAAACTCCAGCACATGCTGTGTTTTTGTTTTCTAAGTCAATAATTCTATTTTCTTTTCTCGACATCCAGAAGTCAAAGGCTCTCACAAGGAAAGACCCCACAGAAGAGTTCCTTACGTCCTAATGTACAGTCATTCACAGCCGCCTTCTGATGATAAAGTCGAGAAAGACTGTGGTTGAATTAAAGCGGGAGTTCGAGGACCTGAAAGCAGAGAATGCTAAATTTAAGGAAATGGTTATTCAAGGTATTATTGATTCATGTCACTCATTGAACCATTAGACATTTAATACACTTCATTTTCTAAATGACTTCAGGCTGTATTTACTGTATTTTAGGGCACTTTGTCCTAAAGAAGAGTGATGATAACCAGTTCTTTGTTTCTGATACACTGTGTCTAGATGTGCCAGAACTCCTGCAGACCATGAAGATTATATTTGGTTTGGCTACACCTTGTAAGAGATCCAGGTCCAGTTCTCCATCTCACACTTCACTGCTGTCCCTCCCCCAACCTACGCCGTCCAGCTCCACATCTGCATCTGTCACTCCGTCTCTGACTGACTCCCAGTCTTCAAAGGTAATTATTTTTTGAAGAATAAATAAATACAGCGCATAAAATAGATCTACTGCTTGTCAGACTATAATGAGTATGGCAGATCTAATTTGCTTTTTTTTCTGAAGTCTGTTGAGCTGAACAAATCATATTTGTTTGAACTTGTAAGTTCTCACCATGTCACCTTGTTTAAACAAGTGGAGGTCCACCCTGGGTCTGGAGTCGTGGTTAAGAAACTGGTGTGGGCCTATGATTTTAATGCAAATTCAGCTAGAGTATTTGTGAGGCATTTGCTCACGGCAGTCTTCCCAGTGGAGGTGCTGCTGGTGAGCAATCTTTGACGGGGCAAACAAGGCGAAGGAGGAGATGCTCGTCTACCACTGGACAGAAATAAATTGGATGGCATTTACAGTATGTTTTCAGCTTTTCATTACACGTTTCGCCAATAGCCTCGATTTTGTGTATTTCCTGATTTCAGACAAGGGACCTAAAAGAAGGTCGAGGCATTACATCATACCAATGTTCTATGATGCCAGACTTTGGAGCCAATTGTATTGAATCCTATGAGAGATGCACGGAGAAGCACACCATAATTCAACATATCTACGTCATAGGGGTGTGCAATATAGCTTCAAAATTATATCATGATATGTCAAGGAAATTTGCAATAATTATATTTATGACGATTTAGAAAAAAAATGCTGAACAACGTTTTATCTGTAATTGCAGCTTGCCGGCAGCAGCATTTATGAGTGCAAACAAAATGAAGGACATTTTCCATCCTTCTTTTCCGATGAGCTACTGTCATTGATGACAGACTTTCTAATTTGAAAAGTGGCACCAGGAAAAGCATTACAGTGCAATAGTAGTGACACAGAATAAGTCAAATGTAAACACAAAAGTAACCCAGGTCTTGTTTTTCTTGAAAATCTTAAGTAAAAGTATATAATAACTGCTTACGGCCTGGGACACACTGCTTACGTGGCATGTTCGTGGTGGTTTTCCATCATGGTTTTCATTTCGGCACCCATGTTAACAGGTTAGAACAGCCGCAATCTAGAGTTTCGACATCTCGCCTATTTTCACGCGTGACTCACATGGTTCCCAGCAAAAAAAAAAAAAAAAATGCTATTTGCTTTATTGGCACGACAGCAAAAAATCACCTAAGCAACAACAATGCAAAGTGTGATTTACAATGCTAAAGCTAACTAGACAACAAAGAAAGACAAGGAAAAATAAATACACATGTATGTATACACACATTATATGAATTCATACACCCACATGTACATATATATACACATACATATATGCGTACTTGTATTTCTCTTTATTCTTTATTTTTCCTTTGTTTATATACAGATTGTCCTCTCCCTGTCCCTTATGTTATGGCACATGGAAACATTTTTGCCTGCTTGTTGTGCTGTAGGCCCTTCTCCAAGAATTGTTGATCATTTTTCTGTATCATTAAATTTTTAAAGTCAGGGAAAGCAGTGTTTATATTTTTAAAGAATATTTCTCCTTCTTGATCGTAATTTGTGCAAAAGAAATTGAATCTCTGTCTTTACCTCTTTGGTCTTACATTGCTCATACAGTCTGTCATTTCTGGTCAGACAGGTTTGTCTGTGTCGGCCCTTTTCAATGGCCAGGCTGTGGTCACTGTCACGATATTTGGTCAGGATCTCTTCTTGTTTTGTATTGTTAACATTTACTAGATATTCTGCCAATTCATATATTCTGTTTAGGGCAAGATAGCAATTCATTCTGTTTTGAGATTTGGTGATTGCGTCCCAATGGTCCAAATAGGAGTTTTTGAGATGTTTGATCATTTGGTTTACTCTAATTCTAAGTGTTGTTGAGGTACTGTCCTGAAGCTGACTGATGGTGGTGTTGTTTTGTTCAGTGAGCTTCAGGACCATCTGGCTGAGGAGACTCTTTTCTATGCTCTGCTCTTGATATAGCATGGCTTTATGGTGAAGTGTGCTTGTATTACTATTTTTTAAATGGATCCAAAATTTTAACGCCCGTTTTTGTATGTCAATAATCAATGGAAAAAAGCCTAATTCTGGTCTGCATGCAGAGTTTTTTGGAGTTTTTCTTTGTAATTTTTACAAAATTCTGCATGCAGGGATTCTACTGGGTCTTTACCATTTGGTGTAATTTAGTTTGATAATGGAGCCCCACGCTTCACTACCATAAAGAGCAATTGGTCTAATTATACTTTCAAAAAATTTTAATTAAGATATTAATAGGTGGGTTTAAAATGTAGAGCCTTCTCTTTATTGTGTAAAAAGCCCTACGTGCCTTCTCCTTCAGTGCATCTACTGCCAGATCAAACTTCCCTGATGCACTGATAATTAGACCCGGGTAAGTGTAGTTAGTGGTATGTTCCAAGGTACTGTTACCTAAAGTAAAATGAAACTTATTTGCCTGAGATCTGGCCTTCTTCTGAAATATCATGACTCTGGTCTTATTCAGGCTCACTGTCAGGGCCCAGATCTGGCAGTACTGCTCTAACAGATTCAGGCCCTGCTGAAGCCCCTTTTCTGTGGGTGACAGCAGGACCAGGTCATCTGCTTAGAGCAGGAATTTGACTTCAGTGTCATGAAGAGTGAGACCAGGGACTGCAGACTGTTCCAACATGGTGGCCAATTAATTTACGTAGATGTTAAAAAGAGTTGGACTAAGACTGCAACCCTGTCTCACTCCGCGAGTGAAGAATTCAGTTCTTTTGTTTCCAATTTTTATACTCCATTTGTTTTCAGAGTACATTGATTTTATGATTTCATAAATTTTACCCCCAACACCACTTTGACAAAGTTTGAAAAATAGCCCATCATGCCAAATTGAATCAAATGCTTTTTTTAAAATCTATAAAGCATGCAAATATTTTTCCTCTATTATTTTGGTAGACATGTTTATTTATTAGGGTGTGCAGGGTGTAAATATGATCTAATGTACAGTGTTTTGGAATAAAGCCAACTGGACTTTGTGTTCAATAAGGAAGGCTGGTATTCAGGCGTTTAAAATACTACAGAAGACCTTCCCCAGGTTACTGTTCATACAGACAAAAGATAATTTTTGGGGTCGAATTTGTCTCCAGGTTTGTATATTGGTTTTTTTATTCCTTCATTCCAGATCTCCGGGGAAATATCCAGATTTTAGCACGAGATCGAAGAGTTTCAGTTGGGCTGTTTGCATCTTGGTGGTGCTGTGCTATAGAATCTCAGCGCAGATGCTGTTAGGCCCACTAGCTTTACCTGATTTGAGTGCATTCACTTTGTCTTGCAGCTCCTCAATAGTTATCGTATTGCCTAGGGGGCTCTGGTTGTCTTTGATACATGATTCTAATTGTTCAAGTTTTTCACAAATTGAATTTTGTTGATTTTGGTCTTTGGGTGACATTTTTTGATTGAGTTTTTCAAAATATATTTTCCAAGTATTTCAGTTTTGTATTGGTAATTATTCTCTTTTTGGCAGTTTAGTCTATTCCAAGTTTCTCAGAAATGGTTTTGGTTTATTGACTCTTCAATTTCATTGAGCTGTATGTTGATGTGTTCCAATCTTTTACTTTTAATCTTGGTTTTATACTGTTTGAGTGTTTCACAGTATCTTAGGTATAAGTCTTGATTTTTAGGATTTTTTTGTTTTTGGTTTGATAGAGTTCTCAGATTTTTCCTAATTGTTTTACAGTCCTCATCAAACCATTTTTCATTACTTTTTTATCAGTTTTCAGATTTATTATGTTTAATGTAGATTTTGTTGCTAATTCAAAAAAAAATTTTATGATAAATTATATTATCATCAATATTTATCATTTATGGCCAGATTTACACCTAATTTTGAGGGATGATACTGTGTGTTTTGGAGCCCATCTATGAGAAGGATTGAGGTTGTATAGCTTACTGGGCTGTGCCTGTGTGGTGTACTGCTGTGTTCTCTTTATAAATACAGTTATTTAACTATGATCTGGCAAGGTTGTTAATGGTATACCAGTAAATGCATTAATAGAGGAGGGGTCTAGATCTGTGATGGCATAATCAACTACACCGTTACCAAGACCTGAACTGTATGTATATCTGCCTAAAGAGTCTCCTCTGATGTTGCCATTTATTATATATAGACCAAGGCTTCAACAGAGATTTAGCAAAATTCTTTTGTTTTTATTTATGACACTGTCGTAATTGTTTCTTGAGGTTAACTTTATTGAATGATATGGATGAGTTTATCCAAATATGTGATCATTTCCTTTGGGTGCTGTTAAAATCAGGTTGTGCACCGGTCCGCGAGTTAAAATCTCCACATAGCAGTACTTTCCCCTGGGCCTGGAAGTCACAGAGTTTTGCGTGGCGATTTAGAAATACTTCTTTTGAGAAATAAGGGGATTCAGGGGATGGAAAATGTGCTGCACTCAAGAGTAGATTATATTTGGGGGATGTGACATTTCCAATATTTAGCCATAAGTGCATGTCTTTTATTTTGATTGCTTTAATAGAGCATGTAAGATCCTCCTTTTACCATAGTATAATAACCCCCAAATCTCTCTGCTCCATGTCTCTTGTAGGATCATCTATATCTTTAATATTACTGATAAAATCAGGATTTGTACTCTTCGGCCCAAACACTGAAGAACACAGATCCTGAATATTCCAACAGCTAGTTGTAAATGATCTAATTACATATAGGGATGGGCACTTGAAGGAATATCCTTATTCGATCATCGGTAAAATTAATGATCAATTATCGATCAATTATTGATTTTTTTTTTCATTAAAAATACTTAAAAATGCCTTTGGCAGAAATACTACAGAAAGCGTCTTTTTCCTAAATGAAATCTTTATTCCAAGAAGAAATTGCAGTCCAACAACTCTTAAACGAGGCAGTTAACGTTTAATTGTTTAACTATTAAACAGAGCAAAAAAGATGTGGCGCTCCTAACGGCAGTAGAGCCTGAGGCTCTGAGCCAAACCTCTTCACAAATAACAAGCCAAAGCTACGGCGCTCATCGTAAACGCAATGAAGATTATTTTAAACACATTTCCAAAACGATAATACGTTCATCAAAAAATCAAATAAAAATATTAGGCATACTTGGTGCTGACAGTTTTTCTTGAACAAACCCAAAAGGCACCCAGTCAAGAGAGTAAAGTAACTACTGATTCTTGTTGAGGAAGATGAGCATGTCAACATGCTCAGGGGTGAGACGTGAACGCAGCCTAGTGACAGTCAGTCCAGCAGCTGAAAACACCCGCTCCGAAGGGACCGAAGTTGCGGGGATGCAGAGGTATCGACGCGCTAACTTCGCCAGCCTGGGGAACCTCACTCCATTCACTTTCCACCAGTCTGTGGGGTTGCAATCAAGAGATGGGGGAGTCTCCCTCAGAAAGTTCTGAACTTCTGTTTCGATGCCAGTGTCGCATTGAGTGGAGCATTGCTCCCCGAGGAGTAGTGCCATAGCAGAGGTCTTTGTGGCTGCGGCTCCGGTGTTTCTGCTCCCTTCGCCTATGTCGGACAACGCGGCCTCATCTTCCCCAGCCTGCGGGTTAGCCGCCTGGCTCGCCTCCACCGCCTCTCCCAGTTCAACCAGTTTTACATTTGCAGTCACTCTCTGTGTTGGTGTAAGAAAGCCCAGGTGTTTGTGACGAGGGTCCAGCATTGATGCAATCATGGGGGTGGATGACACCAATTCATCACACTGAACCTGTATAAATTATTGAAAGAAAAAAAAAAAAACAATAGGAAAAATGCCTCATCTAAATAGGTAACGCAGAGAAATTTATGTAAATATAGTTAGGCCAGCTCCAGTCCAGTCATAATTTGTTATGGAAATATTAATGAAATCATGTCAAGCAAACATTTTAGGGTACCTTCATTCGGTTACTGAGGGAGGACCGCACTTTTTCCTTGAATTCGATGACTCTGGGTCCGTCTCCTTCTCTGCGCATGAGATGGTTGTTGATGAGGCTGAAGGTGACAGGATAAGTGTTGGATATGGAGACCTCCTTCTCTGCAGACATGACGGTGGTGGCACACTTCAGTGCTGCCAACACAGGCTGTGTGTCCTCCATCAGCTGCCAGTGCTCTTCCTTCAGCTCTAAGAGCCTGGCATCTTGAAGTTTGGTTACAGTTCGATCTGACAAGACAGCGACGACAGCCCACCGCTGCTCCACCAGCCGATCGAACATCTCATAGACGGAGTCCCACCGTGTTTTACACGATTGGATAAGCTGGTGGGTTGCTAGGCCCATTTGCTCCTGTTTACTCTGCAGCGCTT
The DNA here is from genome assembly GCA_019788955.1 of Albula glossodonta. NCBI lineage: Eukaryota > Metazoa > Chordata > Actinopteri > Albuliformes > Albulidae > Albula > Albula glossodonta. Next base: position 28,891 of record JAFBMS010000669.1, read on the forward strand.
TGCTTGCCACAGTGCTGTGATTGAAGTGGCTAACAAGTTTGCCAGCCGCAGAAATTACCCGATGCAGGTATAGTGCAAATCCATCGTTTATGGCCGACTGGAGGGTGTGTGCAAAGCAGGCAACAGAAACCCAGCTAACTCTAGTGGGACTGTTGGCAGCGATGATATTGGCTGCGTTGTCATGGACGCATGCGATAACTCGGTCTTCAAATCCCCACTGCGCTACAGCTGCTTGGTTTTAAAGTGATGGCTGCAGAGCTCTTCTGTAGTGGAGGTTGCTGTTTGGCTCTGCTAGACTGGGTTCTGCTGGGCTTGGTTTCATGGGCTTTGGGTGTGTTGGACTGGGCTCCACCAAGTTGGACTGCACAGGTTGGGGCTCTGTTAGGTCAGGCTCTGCTGGGCTGGGTTCCACTGGGTGGATCTCTTTGGGACTATGTTCTGCAGGGCTGGGGTCTGTGGGATATGGTTCCGCTGGGCTCAGCTCCACAGAACTGTGTGAGATTCCACTGCTTCTGATAGTCACTGATGGGGTCTCAGTCAAGGGCAGTGTCTTTGTGGCTTTTAGCAAAAATCTTAACACCCTCCTGGTTTAGATGTACATGGTCTTGTAGATGCCAGTGAGTTAACATGGGGTGGTGTTCACATCACGGAGACTGGAGCAATTTTCTGTCATTTTACTGTTTACATTGTTAATCATGTTTTGTGGTACATCCATTCTTGGCATTAAGGTTGAAATCACATTCTTGGCTCGGGGGAACTCTCTTGTTGCCTTTTCTGCTATTTTCTTAATAGAGTCTGCCACACTTTTTGTGAACATAGGTCATTGGTCCCTGTGTGGAGAATTATGCTGTCTGGGCCCTGAAGGATTGATTTGGATACGAGTTGCATTGCTCTACCTGTTGTTGGACACCAGCATTTTGCCATTCTGTGTCCTGGGAAGAGTTTGCGATGGTTTAAGAATTTCCCATTTGAATCAATGAGGATGGCTGATTCTTCAGTGTGGAATGCGTTGGTGTGGCTGGGGCACTCAGGTTTGGACCGAGGTGTGAAGGCTCCACAGTGAGTGCGCATGGGTTGGTGGGATGTCTGTCAGTGTCAGTCAGAGCAGACTTTATTGTTGGCGCTTCTGTGTCTTCTCCTTGGCTCTGCTGGGCCTTTGGCTGGCTGTGTTGCTGCCTTTGTGCCTGCCTGTGGTTTTCCCCCTGCCTCTGCTGGTTTTCCCTCTGTTGCGCTGGTTTTCTAGCCTGTGTAGGTTATCTTTTTAGCCATGCTGGGTATCTTTTTGGCTATACTTGGACTCCTCCTGGTTGTGCTGCTGGCGGTTTGCCTGACTGTTTTATGTTGTGGCACAGTTTTGGGTTATTTTCTTTTCTGGGCTCTGTATGTTTCTTCTTTTTTTAATTAATTTCTCTTTAATGCAAGTCAAGTCCTTTAATAGGGTGTTGTTTTATTCGTTGAAGTTCTTTCCTTTCTGTCTCTATTTTTAAGGTGGATAATCTTGTCTCCTCTTTTACATGCCTCGCCTCCTCTCTGAGCTGTTGTATGAGGTCACTGTCCATCAGCCTGCCCTCTTTAAGCTCTGCTATCTCTACCTCCAGCAGTGAGAGGCAGTCCTGCATGTACTTCATTGAGGCTGGCAGCCTGGGGCAGAGTGTGGGGGTCTTGGGAGATCTATCCACACTGGTTGGAGCAATGAGACAATCTCCTATAAGAGATACTGTGGAAGTAGGAATGGATGATTCCTGTTCTGGGTCTTGTTTTGGATGTTTTTTTTTCTCTGTCTCAGCTAATTGCTTTATATTTTTGAATGCTTTCTTTAAATAATCAAGACTAACTGCATTACCTTGTATCATTACAGTGCCATTGTTATAATTGATTTGTTATATTTGTTACTTTTTGGACAATCTGATTGATTTACCTCATCGTTGTCAAGATACAGTTTTCTCCCTTTTGAAATTCCTCATTTTAAGTTGAGTAAAAGTTGCTTGGAGGGCTGTGTGCCAGGCACCAGGATAGTCTGTATAGAACAGCAGGTTTTCAACGTCTTATTTGTTATATTATTGCAGTCTGCAGTTAGGGTTTCCAGTGAGTCTACCAGTATTTTTTCCTTATGATGTTTCTTTGTCTTGGCATTAGTAATATTGTCAGGGTATTTGATCATAGTGCAGGTCAGGCCTGTATCTATTTGGTTCGATGAACCATAACATTCCATTTTAGAATTCTGAACTCCAACTGTCAAAAAGCCAACTGTCAGAATTTAATAATCTCATAGAATGAATATAGCTGCAAGCAGCGATTACGGGGTTCAGGCTGCATACGGCCGAAATTTGATTGGTATTTTCTGAGTTATAAGTAGGCTTGAGTCAAATGGCCTGTAGATGAGAGATCTTAAGTTTGGTGTTGACTGGACGTTGCATTTGGGAGTTATAGTGCATTATATCAACAGAGGCCACACTCTCACAATTCATTGGTTTACTGTGGCCACGTATTTTAATGTAGCAACTTTCTTTATACAATATTTAAAGATCTTGGTATGAAGAGTCCGTATACCAAGTTTTGTGCAAATCAGTCAAAACGTGAAGGAGGAGATTGATTTTAAAAGTTTTTTATGAAAATCTGTAATTTTCATAGAGATTGCTTTTTGACACATCCTTAATCATCCTGTAAATTTTCATGATGATAGGTGATAAGTATGTGACTGCAAGGGCTACTGAAATTTGGTTGACTGATGTTGGCCATCTTGTTTGAGCAATCACCTTGTTTTTAGAAATATCCATAACCTTGATCAACATGTGGCATGCAAAATTTCAAGTTGATCATACAATTGGTTCGGGAGTTATCACCATTTGTTTGCTGTATCGCCACGTATGGACAGATTTACACCAAATTCGGTATGTTTGAGTCTAATGGCCTGCAGATGAGGGCGTCTCTCAAGCTGGGTGACGACTGGGCATTGCTTTGGGGAGTTATAGCTCATTATATCAATAAAGGCCACACCCATAAATTTCACTGGCTTACTGCAGCCAAATCTAACATAGCAACTTTCTTTGTACAATGTTTAAAGATCTTGCTATGATGAAGTGTACCAAGTTTCATGCAAATCGGTCGCACTGTGTAGGAAGAGATAGATTTTAAATGTTTTATAAAAATTCAAAATGGTGGAAAATCTATTATGATGCATAATTTTCATCCAAGAGGCTTTTATATATATATATATATATATATATATATATATATATATATACACATGGAGCCAGGGTAACAGGAGGAAATACAATTTTGATGCCAGTCCAAACGGTTGAAGAGTTATAGCCCAAAACGCGTTTTAGATCACTATAGGGCCACCACCTGGCCAGTCTGGGTAGAACTTGCTCTTTGCTACATACTTACCCATCCTGTAAAGTTTCATGATGATAGATGATACCTACATCAGTGTAAGGGCTACTGAAATTTGATTGGCTGATATCGGCCGCATTGTTTGAGCAAACACCTTGTACTTATAATCCTTTAATAATCCAACAGCGGAGAAATTTACAGTGTAACAGCAGCAAAGCGGATAGTGCAATAACAAGAGCATTTTATGAGTAAAGGGCAAATATACTAAATTAATGAGATAAACAGAATATAAAAATACAAAGTTGCAATGTAAGTAATAATTTACAAATGAATACCATTCAGTCGCACAGTACTGCACAAGTATATATTGGTATTGCACATCTTGGTAATTGTGTTTATATTGCACACATTTTCCCATATTGGTGAATGTGGTCTACTGGGAGCAGTGTTGTAGAGCCTGACAGCTGCAGGGAGGAAGGACCTGCGGTACCTCTCCTTCACCTGCCGTGGGTGAAGCAGCCTGTCACTGAAGGAGCTTCCCGGTGCTGTCAGTGTGTCCTGCATGGGGTGGGACAAGTCATAGGGTAGGGCATTGGACAGGAAATGCAATGGATGTGCAGGGTGGCTGTGAGTTTAATGTTGTTGGAAGGGGGGTGGAGCAGTATACAGGGGGTCCAGGCGATGGGGGTTGCTGCAGGGTGGATTGGACGGGGAGGGGCAGGTGACCGATAAAATCTATTGAAGAAACAGTTCAGATCATTCACCCACTTCCGATCCCCCACAGGCTAGGAGCTGGGTTCCTTGTAACCAGAGATGGTTTTGAGGCCCCTCCAGACTCCGCCGACATTTTTCTACCGCAGCTGATCCTCCATCTTCCTCCTGTAGCTGTTTTTTCCCCTCCCTGATCCTCCTCAGTTCCTTCTGCACATTCTTCAGTTCCTGCTTGTTTCCTGACTTAAAGGCCCTCTTTTTTTTTTTCCCTGAGGAGAGCCTTTATGTCAGAAGTAATCCAGGGTTTGTTGTTGGAAAAACACCGTACAGTCCTGGTTGGTACAGCGTCCTCCAGACAGAAGTTGATATAGGCTGTAATACAGCCTATATCAACAATAATACAATACATAATATGTCCTCCCCATGAGAATCGCAAAGTACTTCCCACACGGTTGTATCAAAACAGTACTTCAAGGCCTCATCAGCCTCGTTGGACCGTCTTCTCACTGTGCAAGTAACAGCTGGTCGCCTGTGCACTAGGGGTTTGTACACAGGAAGGAGATGCACCAGGTTGTGATCAGCTCTTCCCAGGGGAAAGAGTGGTGATGAGTTATGTGCCTCCTTGGTGTTGGCATAAAACAAATCCAGTGTTTTATTGTCTCTGGTTTGGCATGTAACATATTTGCATGAATGTGGGCAGAGTGGAGGACGGAGAGGCATGATTGAAGTCACCAGAAATAAGAAGGGAGGGCATGTGGGTGTTGTGTTTGCAGCCTACTGGTAGCCGAGTGGATGACATCACAGCCCGTGTTAGCATCAGCAGAGCGGGGAATATACGCCGCTATTGCAACGACATGCGAGAATTCCCTCAGTAGAATGAAAGGCCTCATGCTAACGGCTAACAGCTCGATGTCCTTACTGTAGAGTTGTTCCTTAATAGTGATGTGCCCAGGGTTACACCATCTATCATTTACAAACACTGCCAGCCCTCCTCCTTTCCTCTTACCACTCTCCTTTGCCCTGTCTGCTGGCAACATGTGGAATCCGTCCAACGTAGCGTTCGTGTCCGGAGTTAATGCGGTTAGCCATGTCTCCGTAAACAGCATAAGATTTTTAGGGGTTCAAGCAGCCTCGCTTCTGAAACCCCACTGTATGTGTCAAGATTTTTAGTGGTCCAAGCAGCAAAGCTGCTGGAACCCTATTGTATTTGTTTAGATTTTTAGGGTTTGAAGCAGCTTCGCTGCTGGAACCCCTACAGGAAATAAAAATCTAGACAAATACAATCGGGTTTCAGCAGCTTTGCTTCTTGAACCCCTAAATATTGCTGTTGTAGATTGAGGCCTTTTGCTTTTGCTATTTGGTGGTCCAAGCAGCGAAGCTGCTGGAACCCTATTGTATTTGTTCTTATTTTTAGGGGTTCAAACAGCGAAGCTGCTGGAACCCTATTTTATTTGTTCAGATTTTTAGGGGTCCAAGCAGCGAAGCTGCTGAAAACCTATTGTGTTTGTCAAGACTTTTAGGGGTTCAAGCAGGCTTGCTACTGAAACCCTGCTGTATTTTTCAGATTTTTAGGGTTCGAAGCAGCTTCGCTTCTGAAATCCCTGGAGGAAATAAAAATCCTGACAAATACAATTGGGTTTTTGCAGCTTCGCTGCTTGAACCCTTTAATATTGCTGTTGTCGATTGAGGCCTTTTGCTTTTGCTGAACACTACTGTATTGTACTCAATTGTATTTCATGTTTTTCAGTCTTGAACCCCTAAAATGGAACCCTATTTTATTTGTTCAGATTTTCAGGGGTACAAGTATCGAAGCTCCTGGAACCCTATTGTATTTGTTGATGTTCTTAGGAGTTACAGCAGCGAAGCTGCTGAAACCATACTGTATTTGTTCAGATTTTTAGGGTTTGAAGCAGCTACGCTGCTGAAACCCCTACGGGAAATAAACATCTTGACAAATACAATCGGGTTTCATCAGCTTCGCTGCTTGAACCCCTAAATATTGCTGTTGTATATTGAGGCCTTTTGCTTTTGCTATTCAGGGGTCCAAGCAGCAAAGCTGCTGGAACCCTATTGTATTTGTTCAGATTTTCAGGTTTACATGCATCGAAGCTCCTGGAACCCTTTTGTATTTGATGTTCTAAGGAGTTCCAGCAGCGAAGCTGCTGAAACCGTACTGTATTTGTTCAGATTTTTAGGGGTTCAAGCAGCCTCGCCTCTGAAACCCCTCTATATTTGTCAAGATTTTTAGTGGTCCAAGCAGCAATGCTGCTGGAACCCTATTGTAGTTGTTCAGATTTTTAGGGTTTGAAGCAGCTTCGCTGCTGAAACCCGTAGAGGAAATAAAAATATTGACAAATACAATTGGGTTTCAGCAGCTTCGCTGCTTGTACCCCTAAATATTGCCGTTGTATATTGAGGCTTCTTGCTTTTGTTATTTAGGGGTCCAAGCAGCGAGCCTGCTGGAACCCTATTGTAGTTGTTCAGATTTTTTTGGGTTTGAAGCAGCTTCGCTGCTGAAACCCCTAAAGGAAATAGAAATCCTGACAAATACAATTGGGTTCAGCAGCGAAGCTGCTTGAACCCCTAAATATTGCTGTTGTAGATTGAGGCCTTTTGCTTTTGCTATTTAGTGGTCCAAGCAGCGAAGCTGCTGAAAACCTATTGTGTTTGTCAAGACGTTTAGGGGTTCAAGCAGCCTTGCTTCTGAAACCCTGCTGTTATTTTTCAGATTTTTAGGGTTCGAAGCAGCTTCGCTTCTGAAACCCCTAGAGGAAATAGAAATCCTGACAAATACAATTGGGTTTCAGCAGCGAAGCTCCTGGAACCCTATTGTATTTGTTGATGTTCTTAGGAGTTACAGCAGCGAAGCTGCTGAAACCATACTGTATTTGTTCAGATTTTTAGGGGTTCAAGCAGCCTCGCTTCTGAAACCCCACTGTGTTTGTCAAGATTTTTAGTGGTCCAAGCAGCAAAGTTGCTGAACCCTATTGTATTTGTTCATATTTTTAGGGTTTGAAGCAGCTTTGCTGCTGAAACTCCTAGAGGAAATAAAAATCTTGACAAATACAATTTGGTTTCAGCAGCTTCGCTGCTTGAACCCCTAAATATTGCTTTTGTATATTGAGGCTTTTTGCTTTTGCTATTTAGGGGTCCAAGCAGCGAACTTGCTGGAACCCTATTGTATTTGTTCAGATTTTTAGGGTTTGAAGCAGCTTTGCTGCTGGAACCCCTAAAGGAAATAAAAATCTAGACAAATACAATCGGGTTTCAGCAGCTTTGCTTCTTGAACCCCTAAATATTGCTGTTGGACATTGAGGCCTTTTGCATTTGCTGAATTCTACTGTATTGTACTCTATTGTATTTAAGATTTGTCTTGAACCCCTATCAATCTTAACAAATACAACAGGGTTCCAGCAAGTTTGCTGCTTGAACCCCTAAGCAGCCTCACTTCTGAAACCCCACTGCATTTGTCAAGATTTTTAGTGGTCCAAGCAGCAAAACTGCTGAACCCTATTCTGGTTGTTCAGATTTTTAGGGTTAACTTCGCTGCTGAAACCCCTGGAGGAAATAAAAATCTTGAGAAATACAATCGGGTTTCAGCAGCTTCGCTGCTTGAACCCCTCAATATTAATGTTGTAGATTGAGGCCTTTTGCTTTTGCTGTTCAGGGGTCAGCAGCGAAGCTGCTGGAACCCTATTTTATTTGTTCAGATTTTCAGGGGTCCAAGCAGCTTCGTTGCTGAACCCTATTTTAGTTGTTCAGATTTTTAGGGTTTTAAGCAGCTTCACCACTGAAACCCCAAGAGGAAATAAAAATCTTGACAAATAAAATCCTAAATCCTAAATATTGCTGTTGTACATTATTGTATTTGTCAAGATTTTTAGGGGTCCAAGCAGCGAAGCTCCTACATCCCTACTGTATTTGTCGAGGTTCTTAGGGTTTCAAGCAGCAAAGCCGCTGAAAACCTACTGTATTTGTCCAGACTTTTAGGGGTTCAAGCAGCGAAGCTGCTGAAACTCTACTGTATTTCTCAAGATTTTTTAGGGTCCAAGCAGCAAACTTGCTGGAACCCTGTTGTATTTGTTCAGATTTTTAGGGGTCCAAGCAGCAATGCTGCTGGTCAGGTTTCAGCAGCTTCACTGCTTGAACCCCTAAATATTGTGGTTGTATATTGAGGCATTTTGCTTTTGCTATTTACGGGTCCAAGCAGTGAAGCTGCTGAAACCCTATTGTCCTGTCATGATTTGTATTATTCTGATTTTTTTAACCCTGAAAGTGTTTGCACAGCAAAATCTATAGAAGCTAGAGCTACCAAGCCTGGTAGATTGGTTCCTATATCAACCCACTACTAAGGTTAAAAAAATTACCCCGATCAATTGGCCCCATGGTTGGACTGTGGAGACCCACAACATGTTTTGGGCTATGACTCTTGAACCGTCTGGTCTGGAATCAAAGTTTCTTCCCTCTGATTCCCTGGCTCCAGATGAACAAAAAGCCTTGTGGACCAAAATGATGCGCCTCATTGGATTTTCCACCATGTTGAATATTTTTAAAACATTCAAAATCTATCTCTTCCTAGACAGTGCGACTGATTGGCATGAAACTTGGTACACTTCATCGTACCAAGATCTTTAAACATTGTATAAAGAAAGTTGCTATGTTAGATTTGACTGCAGTAAGCCAGTGAAATTTGTGGGTGTGGCCTCTTGATATAATGAGCTATAACTTTTCAAAGCAATGCCCAGTCGTCACCACACTTGAGATCCCTCATCTGCAGGCTATTAGACTCAAGAATACAGAATTTGGTGTAAATCTCTCCATAGGTGGCGTTACAGCAAACAAATGGGGATAACTCCTGAACCAATTGTCCGATCAACTTGAAATTTTGCATGCTACATGTTGGTCAAAGTTATGGATGTGTATAAGTACAAGGTGATTGCTCAAACAAGATGGCCAACATCAGCCAATCAAATTTTAGTACCCCTTGTAGTCACATAGCTCTCACCTATCATCATGAAAATTTACAGGATGATTAAGAATGTGTCAAAGAGCAATCTCTATGAAAATTAAGAGATTTTCATTAAACCTTTAAAATCAAATTCCTCCTAGACGTTTTGACTGATTTGCACAAAACTTGGTACACGGACTCTTCATACCAAGATCTTTAAATATTGTATACAGAAGGTTGCTACATTAAGAAACGTGGCCACAGTAAACCAATGAATTGTGTGGGTGTGGCCTCTGTTGATATCATGCACTATAACTCCCAAATGCAACGTACAGTCAACACCAAACACTAAACAATGTAACCACATGCGGTTAGTAGCCTATTTCCTTTACTGCTTCAGGCAGACATTGGTAATGTCAGAAATTGGCACCCTAATTTATGGAAACACTCATTTATACCCATATACACTACCCTACCAAAAGTGTTGGGACACTGGATGGTTAAGTGGGGAGTCTTACAAATTAAGACAACACAAAATGCCACAAGGGAATGAGATAACAGACTTTCAGAGTAATGGTAAGGTCCCATTTGGATCAATTTCTTTACTGAATGCCACCTCTTGCATCTGGACAACCCCATCTATCCTTCACTGTGGCAGCTCTATGGAACAGGCATGTTTTAGCATAATGATGCCCTGTGTCACAAAGCGTGCACTGTATGTGGTATGTGCATGGTTTCAAGACAACGATGGCAGAGCGGTTGATTGGCCAGCAGAAATCCCAGATTTTAATTGATCTGGGATGAAATGTCATGTAGAATTTGGGTATTTTTTTTTTTTCCTTTCAGTTATTTTTTATATTTTAATCTTTTTTATTTCTTAAAATAAAAACTTTTTATTTTTAATTGTTTTAATTTGTTTTGTTTTTGAATTAGTGTATGTGTTTTTCCTTTATGTCATGTTTTTACATTATTACATTCTTTGAATTATTTCTTTTTTTTTTTCTTTTGTTTGTAATTTTTTTTCTTTTTAGAATTAGGGTGCATCCAAATTGGGTGTTGTCAATCAACAAGGTCATCATTGCATCCTGCTCTCATGTTATCAGAAATTATAGTAACGCTGTTATTCGGGCCAAAGGTATTACATTTTGCAATAAAAGCATGTTTTGCACTGAACTATGTGTCCCGATACTTATGGTAGAGTAATGTACACCCACAGGGGCCGTCCATGTCTTTTGTGTACCCATGTATGCCCCTCCCCCCAAATTAGTAGACGATCATACGCTACCAACTGGAAAAAAACATCTTCACAAATATTATTCTCTGGACCACTTTAATGAAAAAATGTATTAAATCACAGTCATGGCAGCTGAAATACGTTGGCATTCTATCAACATTAATGCAATCGGCCTTAATATCTTTAATATATAATATGTGATCAATTAATGTGCCATTTTCAGTGGTTGCATCTTTTAAAACATGAGTGAATCCGTATTGCTGCATAACCTTCTGAATAGAGGACGTGACAAACAGATTTTCATGAAAATCACCCATGATTGTCTTGCCTCCTGAAAATGTATTCATGTTATCAATCAAAGCTATCAGCTTGTGTCAGAATGCAGGATGTATGTATGAGCATGTATGACGGTGGGCTGTACAAAACTGCCACAGTTTTCAGAGGATCAATCGTAAACATCAGACATTCAATGTTACTACATGGCAAATCTATTATACTACAATCAGTGTCGCCTTTGTAGTTCACACTGACACCTCCATGCTGCTGTTCTTTCAGTTCAGGAAAAAAAAAATCACTTATGTCATATGCAAGGCATCTAGGTTTGCAGTGAAATAGAAAAAAACTTGTCAGATGAGTTTCCTCTGGAATGTTTGTGTTTTAGCCATGTTTCTGTCACACAAATGACTTCTGCCTCCCTATACCTTTGGTTTTGTCTTATGTCTTTAACATGTGATGTGAGTCCTTGAACATTGTGTAAAATGATCTGGTGTGATGGCTCTGGGACTTAAAGGTTTGATGAATTCAGGCATGTCTTCCAGTGACTTTTTAAATGTGTCTTTGTGCATATATAGCTGTCTGCTTAAAATCTTCTATTGTAAGTCCTTTCAAGGATGTCACATGACTCAATGCCACATATAATTGTCCAGGCGCAACAAACTTTGAGTGAGACAACAGCTTTTACCACTGTTAAACCCTTTACTTTGGGCACAGTGCAAGCCAAAGCTAATTTCAAAGGAAATTGATGCCTCATACCACCACTGTTTGTCACTCGTTCCTCATTGGCCTCAATTTGTGTCGCTGTTTTCAGTCCAGGTTATAAAGATCGCTTAAGATTGCTCTTAATGTTGTCCCAACCTTTTCATCATCAAAGGTAAAATATATTCTTGATGGGAAAGTTTCATCATCTTCATAACATACTTCTGAAACATTGCCAAATACCCCATTTACTAGCCCATCTGAAACATCAATGTTTTTAAGTAGCATTACACATGCATGTACACCAAGCGTGAGTGATCTTTCCAGACAAGTATTAAAAACTTTGACGTGATGTCCTTTTTTTCTTTCCAATCCACCAGTTTCAGCAACCCTTTCAAAATCCTGAGCTTCAATGAAAATGACATCAGGGCATACTGTTTGCAACATCTTAAAGTTATGATCATCAACCTCACCGTTAGTTGCATATATATGAATATCAGTACTCTCTTCTCCACCTGTCTCACATTGCTTTAGTGTAGTAGCATCTTGTTATTGTAAAGGTTCATCTTTTTTGTTTTTCCTTATGTGTGTCAGGAATTGCACAAGCTGTGTGTCTTTCTATCAAACAATATCAGTTCAGTCAGAGTGAAATAATTTGACCATAAATTAACACCTATTGGCTCAGAATATAGAGGTTTTTCTTTCACTGGGGCCAACTGATAAAAGTCCCCAAGAGCAATTATAGAAACTTTTCCAAAAGGAGAGTAATCCTCTGTCTGTTTAATCTGTCTCAGTCTGCTGTGAATATATGCAAGGATTTTATGATCAACCATTGATATTTCATCAATTAATATTTGGAGGTTTATCAGCTTTGCTCTCAAAGAATTGATTTTTTCCTCCCTGAGTGGTTGATAAGGTAATGTCACATCTGTTCCAGTTGAAAAGCAATTGGGAATTGTTGAAGCATTAATGTTATAGGCAGCAACACCAGTTGGAGCTGTTCATAACACGTGTCTCATCAGGGTTGTATGACAGCTGTGATACAATACGGGATGCTTGATAATATATTGCCTTTATTTAGTGAGATTTACCAGTCCCAGCACTGCCAGATGCAAACACATGAAATTGGTCAGGGTTTTCACCACGTCTTTTCTGTAAACACCAGGAACGAATTGTATGAAAAACCTGTGACTGTTTTTCATTCAGTGAACGGAACAAGAGCTTTGCATCCTCCTTTCGCATTCCATAGTGGATATGATCAATTGTGCAAGTGTTATCTTTATTTGGTTCGAGATCTGGTATGATTTCATCACTTTCCTCAGCATGTGTTGATTGAGCTGTCATGGTCTCAATACAGTCTAACTGTTCCAGTTCAGCTTATGGACAAATTTGTGCCCGTGCATCTTCTATCAGACCATTCATCTCTAGATCTTGTTGAGCTTGTTCTATATCATCAGCTTCTTTCTCAGATGTTTTCCTGTTTGAGTCCACAATGAATTTCACAGACTCAAGTTCATGATCAAACTGTTTAACAAATCCCATGTTGTAGAAATCATCAAAGGTATTGATGTTTAATGGTTTCAGTTGACAGTCAACATAATGAGGCAAAAAAAGTTGTAAAATACTATGGTAATATTTCACTGGGCTTTTGGTTGGTGAAAAACAAGCATATAAGAACCTAAGAACACATTATGACGAGAACAGGCCATTCGGCCCAACAAAGCTCGCCGTTACAATTTAAAGAGTATCCAAAACTGCATCAAGTCTGGACTTGAACACAGCAAGGGTCTCTGCCTCAACCACATGACCTGGCAACCTTTTCCATGTGTTGATAAGTCTTCTGTGTAAAATAATGCTTCCTTATGTCAGTGCAGAACTTACTCTTAACTAGTTTCCATTGATGTCCCCTTGTTCTACAGACTGAACTATCCCTAAATGTATTGTAGTTAACCTTGTTGAGTCCTTTTATAAATTTAAAAACCTCTATTAAATCACCCCTTAGTCTCCTCTTGCTGAGTCTAAATAGGTTAAGTAACTAGTCTTGCCTAGTAGCTTTTATATTTCATGCCAGGAACTAATTTAGTTGCCCTCCTTCGTACCTTTTCAAGAGCCTCGATATCTTTCTCATAGTGCGGTGCCCAGAACTGCACACAGTATTCCAAGTGGGGTCTGACTAAAGCATTTTATTATGTTAATATAACCTCCTTAGATTTATAATCAATACTTTTGGCTATATATCCCAGCATCCTGTTGGCCTTTTTTACTGCTACAGCACACTGCTTAGATCTTGTTAAGCTTTGGTCAACTATTACTCCCAAGTCTTTTTCAGATTGAGCACATTCTAGTTTACGTCCTCCCATGAAGTAGTCTTGTCTAAGGTTCTTATTTCCAACATGCAAGACTTTACATTTAGCTAAGTTGAATGTCATCTGCCAGGTATCTGTCCACTTATGGATGCTGTTTAGGTCTTCATGTATTACCTTAGTTGATTCTACACTGTTGGCTAGACCCCCTAGTTTTGTGTCATCGGCAAATTTTAGTATTTTACGACTCACCCTATGCATCAGGATCGTTTATGCAAATAAGGAAAAGCAAAGGCCCCAACACCAATCCCTGCAGGACTCCACTTTATGACCTCCCTCTGCGAAAATCATGTTGGCTATCGTTTAAGATACCATTTTGTTCAAGGAATAATTCCAAATTGTCCCTAATGAGGGATTCCAGTAATTTACAAGTGATACAGGTTAAGCTAACAGGCCTGTAATTTCCTGGATCAGTCCAGTCTCCTTTCTTGTAGATAGGTACTACGCTGTCTTGCTTCCGTACAGTATTGTACAACTGCAACATCTGTGTGTGACCTTTTCCTTACAAATCGCAAGTCCATATTCCAACTTCATACTGTTTGGTGCTGAGCTCTCAGATTTATACAATATTCTGTACTCACACAAAGCTTGCCAAACACATTTCAGCAAATTCCTTTGTTTTTGGTCTCCCTTTGTATTTGTGTATGATGCCTCTTCATCCATGTGTTTTCTTTGTCACCACATTCAGTTTTCTTTTGAATAACACTGAGTGGAAGACTCATCCTTATTGCATGTTCACCAGTTGGGATTGTTGCGGCTCCCCGGCTCCGCTTGCCTGTTTCCTATGTGTTTGCGTTTTTATTTTTTTGAAACAGGAGGCTGATGGGCGGAGCTGGGACGAGTTGTCTTAGATTGAGGCACTCCTGGATGGAGTGCGCTACATTATTTAACCTGCCTTCTCCCATTCTAGCGTGCTTGCTGGCTAAGTCGCTTGCTTGCCTTCCCCACGCGCATGTTAACTTGTTCGGTTTTTTACATTGAGCAACACTTACCATGATTACACTTTTCACTTATTCATGCACATGCATACACAACTGACAGCTTACAAACTTCCACACATCATGTTTTTTTCTTTTTCATTTGTTTTGCTGTAATTAATAATAAATTAGGTTATTGCTCTGTAATTCCCTGTGTGGTCTCCCTCTTTTGTCATGGCCTTATGAGCCGGGTTGTGACAAAATTGGGGGCTCCTCCAGGAGTGGTTTGGATTGGTTTAATGTAGTTTTGTGGTTTTTTACAACTTGGATGGATTTGTAGGTTTGCTGTTTTGTAACATTCCTTTTTGCGAGCTCTCTGTTTGGACGGAGGACGTCATTTGAAGTTTGAATGACTAATTGTGCTCTTTTGATTGAGTAATGTTTTTTTAGTTCTGGCCCATGCTGGAGACGTGTTATTCTACTCGCTGTTGGGACATCGGACCGAGGATGGTGGGTGTTGATCGCTCGGTGTACAGCAGTAAAAGATTTGGTAGGGTAGTCGCCGGGTGTGTCCTGTGCGGCTCATCGCTTTCTTATTTTAGTTTTTTGTTTTTGCCGGTGAATATGGGGGACTGAGTCTTACTCATAGCCCAAAAAGTCGGCGAAGACTAGGCTGGGTCAGGGACTGCTAGATAGGTTATAGGGACTGGATAGATAGTGAAGCACTGTCCCGGTTACTTCATCTGTTGCACTGTGCAATCGGCGCTTGTTAATCCGGTTTCTTTCATTTGATTGGGAGTGGAGTCCTTTTTGTATATTTAAATCTGCTATTTGTATGTAATATGGATTGGTTATGGCTACTACTGTGAGTGACTTCTTAAAGGCCCCGTCCGAAGAATTTCTTGATCTGTGTACTAAAGACCAGTTATTGAAAATTGCCAAGCATTACTGCATTGATATCGGCAATAAACGAAAACGTCAAAAGCATTCTTAAAGCCAGTTTAGCTGAAAAGGGAGTTCTTACTGTTGTAGAGGGGGAACCCTCTCCTCGTATTCCACCTGTTTTGACTCCAACTGCGGTTTCTAATCTCACTTTTGAGCAACAAAAAGAACTGCTACTGTTGCAACGTGAAGAACGTGAAAGGGAGCGTGAGCATGAACGCGGATCAGCTTAATTAAAACATGATGCTGAATTGCACCGACTGAACCTAATTGAAGTAGGGAAGTTTGAAGCATCTCAGCTGTCCGATGATCCGCTATTTTCTCCTGGTTTTCCTTCTAGTCGTTTTGATGTTGTCGCTAATTTTAAACTGTTATGTAAATTCAACAAAAAAGATCCCGATACATTTTTCTTGTTGTTTGAGTGTGTGGCAGACTCTCGAAATTGGCTTGATGTTGATCGTACCTTGTTATGACAATGCATTTTTACTGGCAAAACTCAGGAGGCATATTCTGCTTTAAGTTCAGTTGATCGCAAAAATGATCTTTTGGTAAAGACTGCTGTCTTTTTTTTTTATTTTTTATACTTTATTTTTTTAAGTGCAAAATTTCAGTGTCTCACAAAGACAGACAAAACATAAGAACCAAACAAATAAGAACATACAGGTCATTGAGGGAAATCAATCATTTTGTCTCAGAAAAGAAAGAAACACATTACAGAGTAGGGTCACAAAAAAAAACCTCAGGTGAAAGATGGGGAGGGAGACCCTCCAGGATAAGTCCATCGACACATCTGTCACAGCACCAAGGGCAGATGGTACAGTATGAAAAGGAAAGAAGGGAGCTGTTCTATTCTGCTCTCTCATTTGCATACAAAAGCCATTTTGACCAATACTTTTGGGCTTTATTACGATTCATTCTTAAAGAGAAAGTTAACATTTCCATTTCGTGTATATCTTTTACCGTGGCTGACCACTCTCCCACTGTTGGTGGCTCTCTGTTAAGCCATTTCCTAGTTATTGCTTTCTTGCCAGCTGTCAGTAATGTCTTTAGAAGATACTTATCCTGGGATGTAAGGTCAGTTGGTAGATTGCACAGATATACAGTTTGAAAATTGTACTCAATGTCAAAACCAAGAATTGAGTTTCTTTAACAACGTCTAACCAGTAGTGTTGAATTATTGGACAGCACCAAAAGATGTGACAGTGGTCAGCCATTACATTATTACAATGTCTCCAGCAATGCCCAAATTCTGTTCTGCCTGTCTGTAAATATTTTCTTCTTGGGGTAATAAAAAATCTGATAACATTTTTCCATGCAAATTCCCTCCACTTCCCTGAACTGGTGGTGAAGGAGTTTATTTCGCATATGTTTAGCCACTCGTCTTCTGTCAAGGTTATGTTTGCTTCCTTCTCCCAAAGACTGCTGTCTTAAAAGCGTATTAATTGGTTCCGGAAGCTTACCAACAACGATTTAGAACGTTCAAAAAGGGCAATAAGCAGAATTCTTTAGATAATTTGCGTTATTTGATTGTGCTCGAACAGTTTTAAAATTCCATCCCTGACTGTATTGCTACATATGTTAATGAGCGTAAAGTGTCTACTGCCTCCGAGGCTGCCGTTCTAGCAGACGAATTTGTACAAACTCACAAAAGTAGTTTTTCAGTTGTTAACCTTCCTCTGACCCTCTGACCTTCCCACATTCTCTACAGCAGTGGTTCTCAACCTTTTTGAGTAGCGACCCCCAATTTAACACGCACTGCTGTCCGCGACCCCCCACCAACAACGCCCACCGTCGGATTTACAAATCAAGTACTTATGATCACACTTCAGCTATTGGTTTCCTTATTATTTTATTTTGAAACACTTTTGGATTCGTTGAAAAACATAAAGCAGCATCAATAAGTTTTTCACATGACAATGTTCGCTACATCCCACCATACTGCTGGGAGTTGAGCCGGTTAAAATGTAAACAAATAACTCAAAACTTTATTTTTCTTTTTAATGAAAGAAAACGATTAATAATTAATCGTTTAACAATTAGGTAGTCTAATGTTTCATTTTAAACATATATGTTGCTGTAAACATGAAAAAGAAAATAATTAAACAAAACTCCTAGTTCTATTTCAGGTCTTTTTTCACCATTTTAGTTCACCAGAAAATGAAATTCAGTCATTATCGACTCACCCTCATGCTGATGAACACTCCGGTGTAGTTTTTTATTCTTCAAAGTGCAGCTGGAGACCCGAGGGTTTCGTCCTGCACTGAAAATCCTCATAATGAGCGTCAATTGCGCCCGAGAAGAAATGGTCCATAAAAGTACACGAAAACTTTGTAATATTCCTCCATACTGCTTGTCCGCTGCAATCCAAGTGTCCTGAACTGGAAATGTCCAAAGTTTACCTGAAAAAACGTCATTTAGTACATTTTTATAACCTAAACTTAAGGTGGAGGAATTTTACAAAGTTTTTGTGTACTTTTATGGACCTTTTCGTACCGGTTATCAGCGACTCTCGTTATATGGATTGCGGTGGACTGCGAAACCCCCCAGGTCTCCAGCTACACTTTGAGGAATAAAAACTACTTCGGAGTGTTCATCAGCATGAGGGTGAGTCGATAATGACTGAATTTCAGTTTTAGGTGAACTATTCTTTTAATGTGATGGCTGGGCCTGCGTGTTTGAACAGAGCAGTTGCATTCTTGGCTTTATGTTACACACGGCCACGAGAAGATCACTCTCAACTCTACGGAGTCGTGATCTGTATTTGTTTTTCATATATGTCAGCGCAGAAAAGGTTTTTTCGCACAGATATGTGGATGCAAATGGAAAGAGTACATCGGTTGCAGCTTTTGACAATGCTGCGTATTCTGTAGCTACTGACAACCAGAACTCTTCTAGTGTGCATGCCGAGAAAGCAGTCTGTAATGTGCGGTCAGAGGAGAGATCTAGCAGGGCGTCCTGCAACTCTGATGGCAGGTGATGCGCAGTGGAGGTGGCGAAAGGCTGGCGTATCCAGTCGTACTTCTCCGGCGTGTCATCGTTTGGGAAGTACTTATTGAAGCTTTCAAGCAGGCTCCTGAGGTGAGAGGCAATAATTCCTTTCATGGTTTGAATGCTTATGTCGTAACTGTCCAGAAAGTCATCAAGCTCAGGGAACATTTCAACACTGCCCCCTTCCACTCGCACAGCCCACCGCTCCAGCTTTCTCTTAAATGCTGTGACCTTATCAGAGAGAATAAGGACATTTGTGTTTGGGCCTTGTAGGGACAAGTTTAAGCTGTTTAGTTTGTCAAAAATGCTGGCTAAATATACCAGGCTCGCGACCCACTTTGGGTCAGTCAGATAGTCAGCAAGGGGGGGAACTACAATCTGATAAAAATATGCGGACCTCTTCACGCAGTTCAAAGAGCCTCGTTAAAACTTTGCCATGAGAAAGCCGTCTGACCTCTGTGTGAAAGAGAAGTGCTTCGTGGTCTGATCCCATTTCATGACAGAGTGTGGCAAAGAGTCTGCTTTGCAGCGGCCGTGATTTAATGAAATTAACGATCTTAACTGATGTTTGGAGAACATCACGAAGCTCTGGCTCGAGACACCTGCCAGCGAGTGCTTCCCTGTGGATCATACAGTGCAGAAATTTCACATGGGGAGCTACCTCCAACACGCAGGCCCTCAAACCTTTTCTTGCCCCCTGCATAGCTCCAGCTCCATCTGTGCACATAGATACACAGCTCTCCCATCTCAGACCCTCTTTTTGTATGTTACAGTCGAGCTTGTTGAAAATGTCCCGTCCAGTGCATGTTCCCTCCATTGATGAGCAAAATAACAGATCCTCGTGCATTTTCCCTTCGTAGCTGTACCTCACAAAGGCCAGCAGCTGCGCATCTCCTGACACATCTGTGCACTCATCAATTTGCAGGGAAAATCTTCCACTCTTCCTCACCCTGTCAGTGAATTGATCTTTGATGTCATTTGCCATGTCCTGAATGCGGCGCCCCATGGTGTCATTTGAAAGGGGAATGGTTAAAAGAGTGTTCGATATTTTCTCCCCATACATTGCTCTCGTCATCGCCACAGCTGCGGGACGGATGAGACTCTCCGCGATGGTGTGAGCCTTTTTGGATTGAGCCACCAGATATGCCACCTCATATGAAGCTGCCAGTGCCTTAGCAGGGACTGCAGAATATTCACTCACCACTGTTTTTTGCCTTTTTAGTTCTTGCTCCCTGCGCTGAAAAAAATCAATTGGCTTATCAATTAAGCTGCTGTGTTTTGTCTCTAAATGTCTCTTAAGTTTTGCTGGCTTCAAGCTCTCGTGTGCCAGCACTTCAGAGCAAATGACACACTGTGGGTATTCTATGTTGTTTTTTGTTGTGAATGGAAAGCCATATTTTAAAAAGTCGGGCTGATATATACGGAGCCTCGAACCTTTATCAGCCGCCGGTGTCGGCCCCAGTGCCATACGTTTCTCAGGTGGTGGTAGGCTTTCTGGTGGCTGATCTTGGGACCCCTGCTGCTTATCATCTTGAGAAACACTTTTCTTTTTAAGCCATCGCTCCATTTTTCCAGCTAGCAAACTTGCTGTGGCTGCGGCTAAAGCAATAACACACCAGTTTTTTTAACGTTTTTTTTTTCTTTTTCTTCGTTTATTTTTCCCGCTGTGTGTCACTGACCACAGTCTCACACGCACAGTTCAGATCATACAAATGCCGTTGATAGGCTACAATGAATTTGGGACAAACAATGAAGCAGAAAACAACTAAAACAACTCCCTGTTTTAAATTATGTAATTTAATATTAATATTGCGCATTTATATTTTTCCAAAATCATTTGGCGACCCCAGATATCATATCATATATCGCGACCCCAGTTGGGGTCGGGACCCCAAGGTTGAGAATGGCTGCTCTACAGAACCCAAACCAGCGACTTATGCGGTGGTGCCTTTTCGTACAAGGCTACCACCTTGATATCCGGTGCATTAAGGAGCTTGATAATGTTTTGGCAGGTGCCTTGTCACGGGCACCAGCCTCATCGGTTTATGTGGTCTGTCTCTCTGGCCCTTAGTCCCTATGCTTTTCCCCTCTTCTGCTCTTCCTCCTCTTCTTAAATTGCTTCCTTAGGTTCCAGGTTGCTGAAGTTGGAGGGGTAGGGTGTGACTTAGGGGTGAGAAAGAGGGGTTGGTGGTGGTTGGGTAGTCCATGTTCTGAATTTGATTTGATGTCTAAGGTGTTATATGTGTGATTGTTTGAACTGTACCTTTTCAAGACCCTCAAAATAAATAATCACAATTAAATAATCTCAATTACTTTCCTGCCCAGTACTGGCATTTCCTCATGCAGCTTAACCAGGATCACACTCCAGCTCACCTGTATACCCACTCTCCTGCTGGTACCTCCCAGGCTCAATTATCCCCTCTGGAGCGCACCACTACCTTGGTCCTACCCACTTTCATCCACAATAGTATGTAATCATAATGTACACATATCCATTTCACAGAAAATTATACATGCATTACACAACACAAGAAGTATTCGTTTTTGTAAAAACAAAACAGAAAAATTCCATTTACATATGTACAACACATACATATAGTTTCTGTACCCCGCATCCCCCTCACACTAATCAACTTGGCACACTCTCATTTTCCGCAATGCGTCTTGAACAGTTAATTGTCCTTTAATGCCTTCTGTCGGGTCTTTTCTTTGAAACGAAAACATCATGGTGCTTCGCACAGTAAGTTCACCAACTCTCGAATGTTTACCTTATTTAAAACCAACACATGGTCCAAGTCCACTGCAACTTAGTTGGCCACCCTAAGCAGCAACAGAAACTTAACCTTAATGTGTTTAGTTTTCCCCTTACCTACCGCACAGCCCCATTCTCCCCTGTGAGCCCCGTGCTAAAATAAAAGTTTGTTCGCAAAGCTTAAATGTCTGTATGTTTGTATAAGGAGTAGGGCATCAGTGAACGGTAACTTCGTCACAAGGAGCAACAGTTGGTTAAGATTTGGGTAAAATATCACGGTGAGGCAATCAGAGGCAGAGTAGGGCGTTCCTAGTAACAATTTATATCGACATGAGATCTTGCAAGGTAAAGCAGGGGTAATATTACATTTTGAATCAAGACAAGCGGCAAGTCGGAGAGCATATTCTGCCTGTGGATTTTGCTATGCAGTTGAGTGAATCATAATGTAAATTAACATATGTATTTCAATGTTTTAGCTTAAATTTGAAATTTATTAATTTATTAATTTATGTTTCAATTGCTTTTCTGTTTGGCTAATGTTAACTTTTCTTCAGCCTTCAGTTAGCTGCAGAATAGGCCAAGGTCAGGGTTTTGAACTTGATTCTGGCAGCTACTGGCAGCCAGTGGAGATACTTGAAAAGAGGAGTGACTTGGGAATCCTTGGGGTGGCTGAAAACCAGGCGAGCAGCTGCATTCGGGATTAACTGAAGAGGATGTATGCTGCAGGCTGGTAGGCCTGAGAGGAGGGAGTTACAATAGTCCAAGTGAGAGAGCACCGTGGCCTGGACGAGTAGCTGGGTGGAGTACATTGTCAAGAACGGTCGGATCTTCCTGATGTTATACAGCAGAAAACGACAGGATCGTGCTGTACAGGAGATGTTAACCTGTGAAGTCAAGTTTGTCGTCAAGGATGTCACCCAGGTTTCTTGCCGAGTGGGAGGTTGTAACTTTTAACCCATCGACAGTGATGGAGAGCTCTCGTCGTGGGGAGGTCTTGGCCCGGGATAAAGAGCAGCTCCATCTTACCGAGGTTCAGCTTTAGGTGGCAGGAGGACATCCATGTGGAGTGCCGAAATTCTCTCACTAACCTGTGGGGAGGTGGTTGGGAAAGAGAAAAAGAGTTGGGCATCGTCAATATAACAGTGATATGTGAAGCCATGTGCATTGATCACTGAGCCAAGTGTCGTATTGTAGATGGAGTAGAGAAGGGGACCCAGCACTGATCCCTGTGGAACTCCTGTGGTGAGGGGGCGAGGTGTGGAGGTGGAACCTCCAGCAGATTTTTGAAGATCTTCCAGTCAGGTAGGACCTGAACCATGAGAGGACGGTCCCAGAGATGCCCATCTCAACCAGCGTGGAGATCAGGAGTTGGTGATTGACAGTGTCAAATGCTGCAGACAGGTCCAGCAGGATCAGGACGGATGAAAGGTTGGAAGCTCGAGCAGAGTTGAGAGTTGTTTGGCATTGTTTAGCGTTGGTGGTTTGATTGCTGAGAGATCTCTAAGCAGACAGAGGGATGGAGAGAGTGAAATTAAAGATTTCATTCACTTTCCACCGAGCTAAACTGTTAAGGAAGGAGTGGATATCTGTTAAATTTGGTTCATGGTCTGAGGTGTATAGGTGAGTGTAAAATTCCTGAGATGTATTATTTGTTGTTGAAGGCGTTTGCATGATCTCCCCTGCTGAGTTCTTAATGAGGGCAATAGTTGATTTGCCTTGCTTATTCACTTAAGCAAGTCCCCTGCTCCCCGCCATGCGGTATAATACAGGTACAGGCGTTGTGTAGACAAGTATTATTATTATTATTATTATTGATGTATTAAGTATATTGTGACAGTTAGTTAAGCAGTGGATTAAAGTATTCCGACATGGAAGAGCAAAAATTGTAATTTCTTGGATCAATGCAGATCTGATAAGAAAAAAATAGAGGCCCCGTGTCGTCTCTCCTCTAGCTATATGTGAGCCCCATTGCCTGCATGCAAGTTAGGATTTCTCAGAGTATTGTGGTACGTTACATTATACAGCATAGACATGTGTGTTTATTTATAAACTGTCAGGGGTAAGGTAACTTAGGAGTTGATTGGGACTAAACAGCTGTGTGCATCCTACATGTATTTATGTTGACAAAACTAATGAGTTGTATTCATCAGAGAAAGTTGATTTAAGAATAGAAAGAGTTACTCATAATTTGATGAATTGCTTCATTCAAATTGAGGATTTTGCTTGAGGTCATAAATGAGGGAACGCTTCATTCAAATACCTCAACAGAAGACCTGGGCAATAAGAAAGAAATTAAAATCACAATCATCATGAGGAATTTCTCCTCAGTCTCAATATATATCACATTATCTACTCACCTATGTGAAATCGCAACGTATGTAATGTTTGTCTGATTAAAGTAAGTGGTAGTGTGAAGCATGATACAAAACCAAAACTGCAATTTAGTTAGAAATGTGTGTATTATCAGTTTAACTTAGATGACAGAATTGTGTATCACAGTATACGAAATTGCTCTTCCATTGTGGGTGGCTATAAAAAAGATCTTAAATGTAGCTTCCCTAAACCTGCAGATACCCTATATAGTAGAAGTAATTTTTGTCAGAAAACTTATGGTTAGCTTGTTAACATTATCTGTCTACCTGCATTTATTGATTGCTAAGCTAAGCAATGATTTGATTTATTTTTTCACCTCAGAACACATGGAGAGGAAATTTGCTGCGGTGCGGTGGAGTGAAGAGGAGGATTCTGGGAAGCTCAGCGATGTAAAAACTGATACCATAAGGGAGTATGGTGATTCCAAGATGGATCAGCATGGGAATTCCATTTCCAACTGCTCAGCCATTATCAAATAGCGCCATGAGACGAAACACAGAGGAGGGTGGCCTCACTACAGAGGCACTGTTCTTTTTGTTAGTGGTAAGAAACTGTTTCTATGGCTTTAAAAGTGCAGACTGTCCTCTTTACAGAACTTCAAAATAATTTTTTAGTGTCCAGTCCTAAAAAAGGCGAGATGCAGCCTGTTTTATCTTATGTGTTAACTTTCATTACCAGCTGACTAAAGACTTTCTCACTCTTCTTGTGATGTAGAAATGATGTTAAAATAGATTGTAATTTTCTTTGTTGAATGTGTTTTCAGAAAGAAAACTGTTTAAGTAGAAACATGAGCTCCATTTAAACGTCAACTCTTGATTTAAAATGTTACTCATGTAAATAGAGCTCATACTTTAGTTGTGGTAGTTTTAACACCGTCTCATCATGTATACCGCAGTACAATACACTAGAAAGTTTTTTTTTTGTTTTTGTTTTTTGTTTTTTAACCCTGATTTTTTTTTTCCTCCGCCTGAATGTTCAACCGAACTTGTTGACCTCACTGCAGCACCCGCCCCTACAGCTGTGGCAGTAGAACTACTCCACGTGACTCCTCCGATTCACGTGACGACTCAAGCTTCTTTTCACGTTGCGGCCGCACCACCAACCACACGCTGCCTATGACGTCGGAGGAAGACGTAGTCAGCGTACATTCGGTTTGCTCTTCCCAGTGGAGATACTGCTGGTGAGAAATCTTCGAGGGGGCAAACAAAGCGGAGGAGGAGATGCTCGTCTACCACTGGACAGAAATAAGTTGGATGCCATTACAGTATGTTTTCAGCTTTTCATTACACGTTTCGCCAATAGCCTCGATTTTGTGCATTTCCTGATTTCAGACAAGGGACCTAAAAGAAGGTCGAGGCATTACATCTTACTCATGTTCTGTGGTGCCACAAAAAAGCATATTTTCTCCTGTCCAGTGCGTGCGCTCTCTCCCTGTCTCTCTCTCTCAATTTGCTTTATTGGCAGGACAACAAAAGTCATATTGCCAAAGCAACATACAAAATCAC
Organism: Albula glossodonta; assembly: GCA_019788955.1. Taxonomy (NCBI): domain Eukaryota; kingdom Metazoa; phylum Chordata; class Actinopteri; order Albuliformes; family Albulidae; genus Albula; species Albula glossodonta. Next base: position 53,935 of record JAFBMS010000669.1, read on the forward strand.
ATAAACAAACATTAACAACATTGCAAAGTGTGATTTACTGTGCTTAAAATAACTAAACATTACTAGATATTCTGCCAATTCATATTTTCAGTTTAGGGCCCGATAGCAATTCATTCTGTTTTGAGATTTGGTGATTGCGTCCCAATGGTCCAAATAGGAGTTTTTGAGATGTTTGATCATTTGGTTTACTGTAATTGTAAGTGTTTGGGAAGCCGTCCTGAAGCTGACTGATGGTGGTGTGGTTGTGTTCAGTGAGCTTCAGGACCAGCTGGCTGAGGAGACTCTGCTCTGCTCTTGATAAGGCAGGGCTTTATAGTGAAATGTGTTTGTATTACAATTTTTTAAATGGATCCATTTAAATGTATATCAATAATCAATGGATAAAAGCCTATATAACATAAGAAATCCCTTAAGCAAAAGCTCCACCCATTAATCAATAGTTTCTTAATTACCTTATCAGCACATTTTATTGGTTGGACCCTCTTTTTTCACCACTCCTCCACTCAAAAACTACATTTTGTTACATTCCAGAAAGCTAGACTCAGGTCAACATTCAGTGACCTCACATGCCAACACTCTTTGGTGTATGAATCCTGAAGTTGACCTTCCCAAGCCTGATATGCATCAACAATTTTTGCTACATCCCAGACACCTTCCATTAGAAAACCATACAACAAACCTTTGCAATTAAAATTCCAGAGCACATTCCAGAAGACCAGCAAACAATCTAATCAAACAGTTGAAGTAACAAGGCCTTCATTGCATTATTTTACTCATCCCTTGACAATACTACTGCACAAAAATGCATTTTAATGTCTGATGAATCACCTTTGCAAAGGCAACCAAATTAACTTATGTCATTTTTATCAGGTCAACAAGACAAGTAACACTGAGACAGCTAAAGTGAATTATCCTTTCATTTCCAAACAAGCTGTTCAATGTTGATGACCAATCAACACGCTCTTCTTCACTTCAGCATTGTGTTCCTAAATCCACACCATTATTTTGTGATCAGTGTCACATGACTGCATGCATTATTTACAGTTCATTATTTTAAACAGACATTCATGCAAACTACAGTACATTTATGTCCTTGATATATGCACATGTTTGTATTAATTAAATGTTTGAAAATTGTTAAAACATCTCTCCTCATTCTCCAAAACTAAACCATGAACCCTTAGACATAAGCTCCTGATGCACCTATAATACTAATGGGAGAAATTATTTCCACAAATGTGAAATTGGCTACTCTAACAACTTTGTGTAAAACGTAGTGAAGAAGCTGGTATCGTTGATACAAACATGGTTTTGACCACATGATGGCAGTATGGGACTTGCAGTAGGTTTGGTTGTGGAAGCTGTTAGTTGAATGAAATTAACTGATTATAAATTAATTCTGTAAGTAGCTTGTAGAAGATAGTGAATTATCAATCCAATATTGACATTTAAACAAAAATCATGCATCATTATATTTAATTACTTTGTTAAAAGGGAGAGCGATTACAGTTCAAATGGTCACGCTCAACAGGAAGTAAGATTTCTCAGTGTTGATCATATCGTCGTTGAGGCAGGTGGTGGTTCACGCATACATTTTCACCACAATAATTGTATTTGGGTAATGGTTCACTAAAGTGTGATATTACCCTGAATATAGTAATATTCTATGTCAAACATTCTATGAGTTTCTTTAGAAGTCAGAGCGATTTTCGCATTGTTTGGTTCAAATTAAACATGATTAGATTCAGTTACGGAATAAGAGGCTACAGAAATGCTGCAGATGTTTTTATGTGTATTCGTTTTCAAGAGTTTGTGCTATGTAAAATTTAAAACTGTTTGTGATACTATGAACCTGTTTAGTGACTTTGTTTAAGTCAATTATGGAATAAGAGGCAGTTACGGTAGGATACTGTAAAGTGGTTCCATCATTGCTTTGCAGTCGATGGAAACAACATGGCTTCTGTGGCTTGGCTAGGATAATGATATTGGTAATTAGCTATCTTATTAGCTAGTTGCTAACCGCTTGTAAACCAGGTTATGTATCAGCAAATGATCGTTGCAATTTAGCTCTTCAATGACAAGGATTGTCTCTGTTAAATCTTAAGGTTACAGAAATTCTGCAGACTGCTTTTAGTTTTCAAGAGTTAATGGAGTGTAAAATTGAAAATGGTTTGTGATAGCATGAACCTGTTTACTGAGTTAATGTTTAGGCAACATTGTGTCTAAATAGCTAAATGTCAACAATTAATGGTAACATTAGCTAAGTGTTATTTAGTTGTTAGCTGTAGTTTGTTAGCTGTGTGCTATAACTAATAAAATGCGTTCAAGCCTGGGTGTGAATAATTAAGACTTCTGATATAATTTAAGGGGGGGGGTTTAGCAGTATATGTATTTGTCCGTACCGTCACATGGAGAATATGCGGTTGCCCATGTGCTAAGATTGATGAACATAATGCAGACCAAACTTCAGTGCGAGTTCCACCCGGAAACCATAAGCTATAAGCAACATGCCATGCTAAGCTTAGCTGAAGCTGATTGGCGTCTGACTGAATCAGTCACACTATGTTGACTGCAAATGATACACAGGAGCTGGAAGACCCGCTTGCTTCTTTAAAATCAGCTGTGTGGGACAGTTTTGGGTTCCCAGTGAACTACAACAGCAGTGGATAGGGAGTGGTGGATCGGACGAGGACGGTGTATCGGTGTTGTTGGCCACGTTGTAAAGAACCCGTTCCGAACCGTGATGTCCAAACCGTGGTGTGAACTGAACCGTGAATTCTGTGTACCTTTATACCCCTAATTGTAGGTATATAACGTAAATTAGGTGTTTCTCCAATTAACATTGCATTTTATTTGAAAAGGTTTTACTGTTCATGATATGAATTTGAATTGTATTGAAATTGCTTGATCTTACTGTTCTGTTGTTGATCTGCAGTGTAGATAGAAGAGTAGAAAAAGGTATTTATGTTTTAATTGTTCTTTATGGTAAAGTTAACTAATGGTATTAATGTGGACATGATATATTTGTACTGGTTTGAATTCTAATGTAATAACATGTGATGCTACAGCTTGAAAAGTGATGGTGCCAGGGAGATTTTCGGGAATTTGTTTATTTTGTATTTAGTCATAATCATTTGTTTTCTGAGAAAGAGTGTGATTAATTGAATTCTGAAGTATTATTTTCCTTTTGTTAGGCCCTTCACCTCACGTGGTGTTTGTTCCTGATCCTTATATACTTTAAGGTGAGTCACAGTACATAAGCATATTGGTTTGGTATCACTGCTAAGCAGTTTCTAAGAATATTCAGTGTCATTTGTTATATTACTGCAGAAAGGAGAGGCTACATTGAGTGCAGTTCTATTTATTGTTACTAAGACCATATGAAATATAAATCTGAAAGGGAGAAATTCAGAGGGTAAAATTAAGAGGAAGGTTTCAGCAAGTGATACATGTGGTCTGTCCCAGAGCATTACAGCAAATGCATTGGAAACAGCTGCACTAGGAAACATTAAGTGTCTGCAAATGGCTCAGTTGGGCTGGTATAGGCCTAGATCTCACTCTACTTAATTTAGAAATGTTCATAATGTACATTTGTTGAGGTAACCAATGTCTTTTTTTGTGGGGGAGGTGGGGATCATTTTTTGAAAATGTGCACTGTAACGGAGAAAATCCTCTGTTCCTTGAAAAAATACTGTTAAACAGGTTTTGTTGTATAGACAGGTTGTTTGGTTTGTGTTTACTGCTGACATGGATGTCAGTGGGCACCATTTATGTTTGCCGGCTTTAAAAGCAATAATTCACAAGTGTACCTCTGTTATGCAATCGTTCCTGTACTTAAAGTAATTCACCACATAACGTCGATATCCTGTTGACAATGGTTAAATATTTATTGCGAATGATGCGATGATAGCAAAGTATTATTCATATTATTCACTAATCCTTGATGTTGTTTCCCGCTTTTTCATGTTGAATGACATAAACAGAACGGTTTGAATTTGTGTAACCTTATTGAAAGCACAGGACACAGACAATGGGCTGTTACGGGCAGAGGGGTGACAGTACTTTGCATTTTGTATTTCTGAATGTGTGTATGGCTAAATGATGAGAAGTCTGAAATGTCTGGAATATAGCTATAGTAGCTTGTTTAGTTTAACATTGAGAGAGTATTTAAAATGTCAGTCATCGGTTATAACTTGTATTACAGAAAATCCAGAAAATGTTGGTGTTATTGATAAAATTAGGTTACAAAATTAAGTAATTTGGTACTGTAAAATGTCCTAACTTCTATTCAGTTGCATTGAACAGGTCATTTGCAATAATGGTTGTATAAAGTCTTGTTCATTGTTGAGTGATGAGATCAGTCACATGTAACGAGCTACTGTGTCATTTAAGCCGCAAAAACTAAGCACGAAAGCCAAAAATGAAATTTCATGGCAACAAATTTTATTGATTAGTTGTGTATGTGGAACAGAACGTAGGGGTGGGTGATCTAGAGCTTGAAATCGTGCCAAGCCATGGATTTCAGTATAGTGTGTTTCTACTGATAGAGAAATACCTGCATATTTTTCGAATTACTTTCACATCTAAAAAATGTAACAAACACCAGTGTAAAATGTGCCGCTATTAAAAAAAAGTAAGGCAGTAGTGTATGGCAAATGATGTTGGAGTTGGCCACTGATTCTCAAATGTTTTGTCTATCCTTTTCACAAAAGATGAAGATACGACTCACACGTAACCTGTATCCCAGGTTAAAAATGACTGCTATGGATTTGATATAATACCTTCATGGTCTTGTTGTTTGATACTGGGCATAGAAGTATAAACTTGGTGGTAAAATGTTGCCCAGGTATTTTTATTTAGTGCCCATTGCTTCCCCAATCACAGACAAGCGGTGAACAGGTGAAATATAAAAAATGGCATTTTCCATCGCAAATTCACCATTTCGGAAGAGTGATAAGAATGCCTTTTAACCAGCATTTGTAATTGATAGCTATGTATTACATATTTTATATTTTACACGTGTGCTATCATTTTTAATATTTTTATTTAAATGAAGCACTCCATTTGTTGTTAAATGTTGTTTTTTTTCCCCCTTCATGTTTTTTGCCCTTCATCTGATTACTTTGTTTTTTGTTTGTTTTTAATATGAGTAGTGAGTAGTGTTGCTCTAAGTTTTGGATAATGCATACCCATTAAAAAAAAACACTGAATTTTCTCATCTTGGACATTGTAACATGTAGTCTAAACCCTAGCATGTCTCTTGTTTTTTAGATGCCCCGCAAGCAAGGGGACAGGAGGTCGGAGGCCATGAAGAGGAGGTGTGCCAACTGCCCACCCCGCACCACTGACTGTTGCGAGGTTACGCCTCCTCATTCAAAAAAGGTACTGACTGACAGAGTTAAACCTCTCCCTAATCAAAAGGTGTCATTGAATGTGAGTGACCAGGTTAAACCTCCTCAAAAGGTCGCTGAGGTTCTGAGTCCTCTGAAACAAAATGCAGACTCTAGTCATGTATCTAGTCATGTGTCTGGTCATGTATTTGGTAACTGGAGTACTCTGGCTAACTCTGGAACTACTCTGGCTAACTCTGGCAAATCCTCAGAAACAATGCACAGTGAAACTGTCTACAAATTACTGTCACAAAGCACAACTACTCATTTTCCCCATGTCTCTTACATACAAGGTTCCTTTGATCAATCTGATCCACATTTTGCACAGTACGCTGGTAAGCAGTGTGTTCCCTACAGTGTAACTGCAATAGAAATAGAGTGCATTGAAAAATGTTTTGACATGGACAACTGAGGACCTGGATGAGATTCTGTTGCATGGCAATGAGCTGTATAGTTGCATGAATACAGCGGGCACCATCAGAGATCAAAGGTATGGATATGTTGCTGTAAGTGAATTGCCAAGAAAACATATGCCGTGTAACAAAAACTTCTCAATAAAGTATGGTGATTCTTTAACTGGTGTCATTGGTGTGTCTTGAGTATGAAGAATCATTGCAGAATGCTGTTGTGACATTACATTCAGGAGTTCAGATGGTGTTTTTGGAGTTTGATGCATGTTTGTTAACCTTGCGTGATAACACGCAGAGAGAGAGAGCAGAATCCAGTCCAGCAGAGCCAAACAGCAGCCTCCACTACAGCAGAGCTATGCAGCCATCGCTTTAAAACCAAGGACCCTGGCTAGTTCTGAGATGGAGTAGATAAGGAAACTTCTCAACATAATTAACAGAATAATTGAGTAAGTGTAGATTTATACAAATTATAACTATTCCAACTATCCTATGTTACACATTATTATAACATCATATTTACTGACCTACATTTAGATTTGTCATTATATACCCTATTCTTTGTAATAATTTATCATTTATGTAATGAGATGATTTACAACTAGCTGTTATTCGGGATCTGTGTTCTTCAGTGTTTGGGCTGAAGAGTGCACATCCTGATTTTAGCAGTAATACTAAAGATAAAGATATAATTATCCTACAAGAGACACGGAGCAGAGATTGGTTAACTTACTGTCCCACAGAGAAATAATATTACCATCCTTGAAGCACAGCGATGTCCAGCGTGGCAGAGATTTGGGGGTTATTTTACTATGGTATAAGGAGGAACTTACATGCTCTATTAAAGCAAACAAAATATCAGATATGCACATATGGCTAAATTTTAGAAATGTCACATCCCCCAAATCTGACCTATCCCTGTGTGCAGCATATATTCAACCCCCTGAATCCCCTTATTTCTCTAAAGAAATATTTCTAAATCTCCACACAGAAATCTGTGACTTCCAGGCCCAGGGGAAGGTACTGCTATGTGGAGATTTTAACTCAAGGACCGGTACACAACCTGATTTTAACAGCACCCAAAGGAAATTATCACATATATGGATCAACTAATCCATATCATTCAATAAAGTTAACCTAAAGAAACAATTATGACAGTGTCGTGAATAAAACAAAAGAATTTTCCTACATCTCTGTTGAAGCCCTGGTCTATATATAATAAATGGCAGGATCAGAGGAGACTCTTTAGGCAGATATACATACAGCTCAGCTCTTGATAACGGTGTAGTTGATTATGCCATCACAGATCTGGACCCCTCAATGCATTTGCTGACAGACCACAAACTACCTTGTCAGATCATAGTCCAATAACTGTGTTTATAAAGAGAACACAGCAGTACACCACACAGGCACAGCCCAGTAAGCTATACAACCTCAATCCTTCTTACAGATGGGCTCCAAAATGTGAAAATTATACAAAGAGGCAATTGGCAGTGAAGAAATAAAAAATGTATTAAAAACATTCCAAAACACACAGTATCATCCCTCAAAATTAGGTGTAAATCTGGCCATAAAAAAATGTATAAATTAGCAACAAAATCCAAATTAAAAGTTATAAATCTGAGAATGATAAAAACAAAAGTAATGAAAAATGGTTTGATGAGGACTGTAAAACCATCTGAAAAAATCAGAGAACTCTATCAAACCAAAAAAACAAAAATCCTGAAAATCAAGATTTACACCTAAAATACTGTGAAACGCTCAAACAGTATAAAAGCATGATTAAAAGTAAAAAATTGGAACACATCAACATACAGTTGAATGAAATTGAAGATAAACCAAAACCATTTCTGGGAAACCTGGAATAGACTAAATTTTTCAAAAAGAGAAGAATTACCAATACAAAATGGAAATACTTGGAAAATTTATTTTGAAAAACTAACAAAAACTTTCACCTAAATTTCACCTGTGCTGAGATGCAATGAGCCCAATGGAAACTCTTCAATCTCATGTGAAAAGCTGTACATTTCCCTGAGATCTGGAATCAAGGAATAATATCACCAATATACAAAAGTGGAGACAAATTCACCCCAACAATTATCGAGGCATCTGTGTGAACAGTAACCTGGGGAAGCCAGGTTTTAAACGCCCGAATACTAACCTTCCTTATTGAACACAATGTTTTGAATAAAAGTCAAATTGGCATTATTCCAAACCACCATACATCAGATCATATTTACCGGAATAAGTAAAAATGTCTACCAAAATAGCAGAGGAAGAATATTTGCACACTTTATAGATTTTAAAAAAAGCATTTGACTCAATTTGGCATAAAGGGCTATTTTTCAAACTTCTTCAAACTGGGGTTGGGGGTAAAATTTATGATATCATAAAATCAATGTACTCTGAAAACAATTGTAGTATAAAAATTGGAAACAAAAGAACTGAATTCTTCACTCAAGGGTGCGGAGTGAGACAGGGCTGCTGTCTTAGTCCAACTCTTTTTAACATCTACGTAAATGAATTGGCCACCATGTTGGAACAGTCTGTAGTCCCTGGTCTCACTCTTCATGACACTGAAGTCAAATTCCTGCTCTAAGCAGATGACCTGGTCCTGCTGTCACCCACAGAAAAGGGGCTTCAGCAGGGCCTGGATCTGTTGGAGCAGTACTGCCAGATCTGGGCCCTGACAGTGAACCTGAATAAGACCAGAGTCATGATATTTCAGAAGAAGGCCAGATCTCAGGCAAATAAGTTCCATTTTACTTTAGGTAACAGTACCCTGGAACATTCAACTAATTACTCTTACCTGGATCTAATTATCAGTGCATCAGGGAAGTTTGACCTCGCAGTGAATGCATTGAAGGAGAAGGCACGCAGGGCTTTTCACACCATAAAGAGAAGGCTCTACAATTTAAACCCACCTATTAAAATCTGGATTAAATTTTTTGAAAGTATAATATAACGTGGGGCTCCATTATCAAACAAAATTACACCAAATAGGAAAGACATCCAATAGAATCCCTGCATGCAGAATTTTGTACAAATGTTTTAAAATTACAAAGAAAAACTCCAAACAATGCATGCAGAGCAGAATTAGGCTTTTATCCATTGATTATTGATATACAAAAACGGGCATTAAAATTTTCGGTCCATTTAAAAAAATAGTAATACAAACACACTTCACAGTAAAGCCCTGCTATATCAAGAGCAGAGCATAGAAAAGAGTCTCCTCAGCCAGATGGTCCTGAAGCTCACTGAATAAAACAACACCACCATCAGTCAGCTTCAGGACAGTACCTCAACAACACTTAGAATTAGAGTAAACCAAATGATCAGACATCTCAAAAACTCGTTATTTGGACCATTGGGACGCAATCACCAAATCTCAAAACAGAATGAATTGCTATCGGGCCCTAAACAGAAAATATGAATTGGCAGAATATCTAGTAAATGTTAAAAATACAAAACAAGAAGAGATCCTGACCAAATATCGTGACAGTGACCACAGCCTGGCCATTGAAAAGGCCCGACACAGACAAACCTGGGGCCTCATTTATAAACCATGCGTACGCACAAAAAATGCTCTAAAATGTGCGGACGCTGATTTTCACGCACAATTTGGGATTTATAAAACTTCTGTTGGGACCACATTCAACTCCACATTCCACAGAAACTCCATGAGACCAAACCCCACATTCCACAAAAATTCCATGGCCACGTCACAAATGACATCATCGATGACAATCTCTGACTCCACCTCTACCTGTAGATTTTATTGGCAAACCGCCAATACTGTACCAGCCGGAAATACGCAACACCTGGCTGGTACAGAAAACCCGCAGGCGAAGCGAGGTTCGCTCTCTCTAGCCGACGGCACTCCAGCAGTTGACATAAAAGAGACACCCCGCGGTAGCTACAAGACTAATTTAGAATTGCTCTTTGTTCTGGGATCCCTGATCAAGATTCCAACAATAGAGCGGGTAATTCTATTTTAGAAGCCAATAAACCGGTAAAATACCCGAGCAAATCGGAGGCCGCACAAGCAGCGCGGCTATTTCAAATTGGAGAAGAAGACGACCGGTTCTCTTCAGTTTCCTCAAGATTCGTCGACGACAGGCTCTCCACCTGGTCAAGCCAGAGACGCGCCCGCAGGACACCAAGGAAACCCTCGACGCGTTCTACAAGAGCAGTACCGCACCATCCACGGACAGGACGTGCCCCTGACAACGGTCGGACGGACATACGGCATTTTGGACATTCAAGTTTAGTATTGGCCATACTAAACTCCAAAGTAAGGCTGTACATCTGGGCATTACTGTGTGTTAGATTAGTGCTGATCAGATGTTACATTTGTATGTCTGCACATAATCCTAGGCTAAATACCTAATGTTCATCTAGAAAATATATCCAGAGTATATCTGATATATATATATATCTCTACCAATTGCATTTGTGCCGCTCACGATAACCAATATCTAACAGATAACAGTTTCTCATGAGCATCCCACTGTCTCTCCCTTACACCTCTCTAACTCCTCGGGAATACGGTTTTTACAGCCATTCCAGGGCGTGTTACAAGTGGTGAAAACCCACTTTTATCTTAAGTTCTAATTTGGTTCGACCCATTAGTTCTTAGCAACGTGACCCCCACGTTGCTGGAACTCTCCCACTAAGTCGAAATTATTAGACGATAGAAATTACTTCGAGTCGCCATCACAGGGCGGCACCCCAAGCCGTATTCCTTCCAATTCCCTCTCTCTCCTTTGTTCTTCTCTCTCTTCAACACGTGCATACGTGCACGCGCATTCCTCTTTCCCATTCATTCAGCCACGTGTCCTGGCGGACACGTATGATCCTTTGTCTTTTTCCCTCTATTTCTCTCTCTATATATATATTCCCCCTTTTTCACTTTAGTCAGTAGCGTGTTAGTATATCTATTTTATCTGGTTTATTTTAATAAACGGTGTTTTATGAACGTGGTGTCCGCCTCAGTGTTATTCATGCATCGAGCTGAAGCCAACCCACTATCCAAAGAACTCCTAATTTAAGGTGGTTACAATTCAGACAAGTTATTAAAATTAATCTTGGGTTAATTACATTAATAACGGTATTGACTTATTAAAGTCAATACATCTGAATGAATAACGATACCGAAATTGGGGTACAACGTATGAGACTGATTATTCCGCACCAGTTGTGTAAAATAAACCCTACACTTCTATTGACGTGAGAATGTGCGTACCGGTACGATACGTTTGATCCAGGCGTACGCACATTTAGGGCACATATTTGCTCTAAAAAGCACACCCTAGAGACCAAAAGAAATCTGCGCTATAGTTTCCTTTTTCTTGATGATTAATTAGGATGACATTATTATTCATAACCAATGTTGTTTTGGCCATAAATTAACAGATATGAACAATCAGAAATCACTAATAATCATCATTAGTCAATGTATTTTGTTCACATTAATAGACTTAAAGCGTGTGAGGATAGCAAGACAGCATGACCATGGCTGCCTTGGCAATGAGGATATTGTGAACTGAATGGTGCAACGGAACATGTCTTCAGGGACTGTTCTGACTTTTTTTGCCCACGATGACGATAGGCTCATAAGTCGATTTCACTTTACATAACTGTACTCTTGGATTTCTGTGCTGAACTGAGGCCGGTGCTGGAGCGCCCTACACGTAGCAATCATTCAATACCTGCCCATCTGAAAATCCTGTCAACTCTTGGCCTCGGGGAGTGTCCAGCGGGAAATAGCGGACTGGTCGTGTATATCCCAAACTCTCATTCAGTCATGTCATACCATGGATGGTCCCTGAGTTCGATGTATATCAAATTCCACTATACAGAGGAAACATCAAAAATCTGTTTGCAGCGATGACCAGTTTTCCCTATGTAACCGGTTTAATCGACTGCTCTCACATTGTAAAAAGGGCGCAATCAGTGTATGAGTAGGTGTACGTAAATCATAAGAATCGCCATTTAAGAAACGTGCAAGTGATTTGCGATACACAAATAACACCGACATATGTGGTTGCACGATGGCCAGGGTCTCATCATGATTCGTTCACTCTGATGAACAGTGAAGTTGGAAATCAACTCCGACAATCGTAACCAGCCACTCATCGACGGAGCTCAGTGGTGGCACCCTCCGTACCGCCGCCCGTTGCCCATATACTTGCAGTTGGGCAAGGAGAAGCCTGTTTACCTCGGACCATCTTTTGTTGATTTTGATCTGCGTGGGGCTGTCTATACCTGAGAAATTGACAGCTGTGGTAACCTCCTGCCATGCAAGGTGATTTTGTATTTGTTACCCCGGTGGCGTGGCCACCTGAAATTATATTTTTTCTAATCTCTGTTTAGGAGACCAAAGCTTTGATTTTGCAGCTTCTTTCGCAGTTTCTTTTTCCCCCTGTTCACTGCCATTATTGCATTATAATGTATTGCTCTGTTCTACACATTATTTATAGATCTTACCTAATTGATTTTGACTTCCGGAGCACCATATATGCTCAAATGTGGGCGTTTCAGGGTGTGGTTGTGGCGTGCGTTCACGCATGCACAATTTTAGGAGAAGTTGTGATTTATAACAGAAGACATGCGTATGTGTTGCGTATGCAATTTTTATAAATCAGAATTTTTTTTTTTGCGTACGCAAACTCATGGGTTTTGGCGTACGTAACTCTTTAGGCACGAAAGTACGCAAAGTTTTATAAATGAGGCCCCTGGCTGGCCAGAAAGCATAGGCTGTATGAGCAATGTAAGACCCAAGAGGTAAAGACAGAGATTCCCTCTCTTTCATATTGCACCAATTATGATCAAGAAAGAGAAATATTCTTTAAAAAATATAAACATTGCATAAGCATATACGTATATATATGTATTGGTATATGTTTATTTTTGTATCTGTAGGTGTATGAATCTACGTAATGTATTTGTGTGTACGTACATGTGTATTTTTCCTTGTCTTTCTTTGTTATGTTTAGTTATTTTAAGCACTGTAAATCACACTTTGCCTTGTTGTTAATATGTTTGTTTATGTGATTCTGTATGTTGCTTTGGCAATATGACTTTTGTTGTCCTGCCAATAAAGCAAATTGAGACACAGGGAAAGAGAGAGAGAGAGAGAGGCCTGAAGAAGCACCAGCCCTAGCCCTAGCCCTAGGCCTAAGCCTTTGCCCCAGCCAGCCTCCCCAACCAAGCCCTAGCCCCAGCTGGGGCAACGAATAATAATAATAATAATAATGATGATGGTGATGGTGATGAGGATCTGCTGTACAATACTTGTATTTTAAATCTGCTTGTATTGAAATTAACAAAGAGCTCTGACAAAAGGTAGGTAGGTAGGTAGGTAGGTAGGTAGGTAGCTTGTCTACTAGGCCTGAACCACATGCACTGGACAGGGAGACTGTACTGTACACCCTCCCTCTGGCCTGTTGTGTCATACATCAAGTGTAAGTTCTGATACTTACTTTTACATTTCCTGTGTGGTAAACACATAGCCCGTGTGGCAATATAGCTTTTTTTTTTTTGTTTGTTTTTTTAAACTAGGCCTAAGCCACATGCACTGGAAAGGGAAAACAAAGCCCAGGAGAGGGGGCCAAGCCCAAACCCTAGCCCTAGCCCCAGCTAGGGCAACAACAACAACAACAACAATTACTACTACTACCACTACTAATAATAATAATGATAAGAATGATAATCTGATGTACAATACTTTTTATTTTAAATTTGCTTGTTATTGAAATTAACAAAGA
>JAFBMS010000670.1:0-71067 GCA_019788955.1 Albula glossodonta
GGGTCTTACTGAACACCTCCCTCAGGTCCAGATACTCAGATGGAACTGTAGACAGTCAGTGGTCACACTCCCCCCACAGTGGATCGGCTAATGACAGGGAACTGAGCATCTCGAGGACAATGAGACATGCAATAGGGACTTTCATTCCAGTATTGCGCATTGGTGCCCACGTCCACCCAGGGATTGTGCTTAGCAAGCCAGGGTGCCCCAGAACCACAGAAGCTTGAGGGGAAGTCAATCAGAAAGGATGCGACCTCTTCACGATGATTGCCGGACAGCACAGGCTCAGCGGGAGAGTGACGTGGGTGATGCGGACCAGTGGGGCACCGGGTGATGGCGAGGGCATCCAGGGGATTCTTGAGAGGTGTGCTGGATATTGGAGACGGACGGTGAACTGGGCGTCCATGAAGTTCCCGTCTGCTCCTGAATCCACGAGGACAGAGATGACCCGAAGATCACCGTCCTTAATGTCATCCACGTGGCCGTGGAGGAAGACATCAAACGCGTCCAGGTTCCAACCGCTGGTGGCGGCCAGGGTGCGGAAGTCTATGGCATAGTCCTAGACTGTGTTATTGCCCTGGCGCATCTGCAGCATCTCCCGGAGTGGCCTCCCTTCCGTATTGAGAGCAGTTGAACACCCTCCTCATCTCCTCCATGAAGGCATCCAGGGTAGAGCAGACAGGAGACTGGGCGTACCACACCGCTGTGCCCCACTCGTTGGCTCGGCCGGTGAGGAGTGTGATGATATATGTGACCCGACGCGAGCAAACCCTCCACATTTCGGCGACGTCAATTTTACAGGAGAGCACAAAAACCGCGGGCGGCAGTATTTTGTCAAAAATGAGATAATGGTGGACTCGAATTCCTTAAGTGCTTATGTATCATCTCCCTTTTTGTTGAAACTGAAAATAACTTGAAAGTATGAAAAATTTAATGAAATATCGAAGCAAGTTGGTCCTCCAAGGACTGACAAGGACAAAACGTCATCAACTCAGCATTATATTGTACTATCGAACCAAGCGTATCATATGGTTTCGTCTTCTGATACAGTTATGCAGCTTAAGATCTCTCGGTCACATTAGCTCTGATGTCAATTCGCAATACTAAACAATTTTGATGAAAAAGTAACTGAAATAATTCTTGATTTATGACTGAAACCGGCGTTTTATCGTTCTATAGTGTGTAGTTCCGCTTGCTTTTCTTCTTCTATTGTTATAGTAAACGTAGCCCTGAACGTTCATTGGTTCACACCAACATGCCATTTTCCAACAGTTTATAGCCTACTTGTTTGTTTACTTTTTTGGAAAAGTTTATTTGCGTGTTGTTAGAATCATGGACTATGACAAGAGTGGTGGCATCTCTCAAACATATAAATTAACTGAATCTCTACGGTGCAAGAGACGAAACTCAGTGGGAAGAACTGGTGAGAGGTTACTGTCTTGAGGTGGAGGAGGCTAACATGCACCTTGTGCTGTCAGACTTGGAAGATGATGACAGCAGTGATGAAGAAACCATTCCCGACTTTGATTAAAAAGTACTGTATGTGAAAGAGGTCATGAAGCGGATTTTGAAGAACAGACAGATGATGATGATGATGATGATGATGCAACTTTCACTGTTGTCACTAACGAAGCCGAAGATACAATGTAGTTAGTTGACGATACTGACTCTTGACTGTGACCAACAACTGACAGAAATTCTCAGCTTCACCTGCGGTTGCGGTCGAAGGCGAAAAGAAAACTCAAAGCTCGGCCAGTATCCTGTACAAACAAACTGCCTCATGCATGCATCTATGAGCTAAGCTAAATGGTAAATGCGTTGTTACAGCCGGAAAAGGACATGTTCACTGCACATCAGCACTTTTAGTTGTGCCTTTTTGTATTTTATTATAAGCTACAGTGTTGTACGTGTCATTAAAATAGTTTCTTGTTTTATAAATACATTCAGACTATAACCATGCACTTCTATTTCATGTGCCAGGACAATCACTGTAGCCCTCCGTTAGTCTTCCACCTATAAAAATGTAAATCAATCCCCACACCACTCCCACGAACAATGGGAAGGATTCTCAGCCATCATCGGCCATTAGTCCTCCAGCCTTTCAGATGCAATTGCATCCTGGGATAGCTTTTTGATCATAGCTGAGTAGGTGAGAATGAGAGCAATGCCACTTTGAACACACATTAATACTGTCTTTAATATAAAACAATAAGGAGAGCAACTGTTAATGTACCGAAGTCACAGAATGATTAAGAGACATGCAAAGATAGGCTGGGAATAAGAAGAGTAAAAAGAAGTATCACAATTTACCATTAAATTAATGTTTTAACTTGAATTATGTTTTTTCATATTTTATATAAATTTATGAATTATTTTTTTTTCAAAACTGCAAATTCAAAATGACCTTACTAATTGATTAAATCTCTATCCTAATCTAACCATTATAAGCGTCAATTCCTTTTCTAAAAGTGATTTTTGTGCTGAGAATGTATGCAAAAATGAAAAAGGCTGTTTTCTCAGAACTGCAGTTTGCAAAAGTATAATGTTCTATTGAACATTACGGCCAAAGTATTTCTTCAATCTTGGCAAGTGATACCTCATTTTGTAGCTCTGAATGTGTACTTTAGTATCATGTGATAAAATAAAAATGTGAATTTTGCGAATGTGCCCCTCAATTATACGTTCGGTCACATATGCCACCTTGGCTCGGTCAGTTGGGAAAGTGGAGGGCTGCAGTTCGAATACCAGGGAGCACTATGACATGAATGAGCGGCAGGTGCACGGATCCCTGGTGTAGGGTTCAGATGGTGAAAGGCGTGGCTCTACTCCAGCTGACGTGGATGGTGCCTGGGGAGAGAGAGCAGGGGAGATGGCCGCCATTTCCCGCCCCAGCTGGAGTTGTTGGAACTGGGCTGAAAGATTAGTCATGCTTACCGCAAAATATTCCAACATCTGTTCTACGGAATCAAGCTGGCTCTGTTGCCGCAGAGCGCATTCCTGCTGGTCCAGCATGGTACGAAGCTGGCTACCGTCCGCTGAGTCCATGATGTACGAGTTCATACCGTCAGGGATCAGTATCAGTATTTGCTATGTAATAAACATAGCAAATACCGACAGGTTCCCTTCAAACAGCTCCCATAAGTTTTGTCCTCCCACCACATTTTGTAACAAAAATAATAGCTCATGCAATTAGCATGCCCTGTTCTGTCTCCTGCTTAATACTTATTTCAAAGAAATATGTCAGGCCTATGTTCTCTGTACTTGAAGGAGTTCAGACATAGGCTATTGGGCACATTTTATCCTAATGCACACATGGTAATGTAAATATGAGGTTATGTTCAGTTCATATCCATCACCTCTGTGCATCACCATTGTTATGAGGGTATTTTGGAGTAGCATTCTGCCTAGCTAATGTCCCACTGGATTCAACAGGAAGGTAGGCAGAGTAAACACTGTTTTAAAGTACATATCTGCCATGATCACTGTTGCAGCAGTGTAATGGTCATCATTGCTATTGGCTAATTTGATCTCATAGGTTCATCCAATAACTTAGTCAATCATGTAGCCCACACTGTGCTAGAGTTAAAAGATGTTTATCTCAAAAACAGTACATAGATTCACTCAAATCCAAAGGCTGATCAGTTGCTTTATTTTTTCTCTGTTTTTATATGATCAAGTGAAAAATTGCTTTGTTCTCTCTCCACTGCAGAGCCATCTGCTCCAGAAAGGCTGAGGGTGGAGGAGGTGAGGAGCAGATCAGTGAGGCTGCGCTGGGACACTCCCACTAAGATGGAGGGAGTCTCTTACACCTACAGAATCACCTACACCTGTGATGGAGAGGAACCCAAAGAACAGACGACCACTGGATCCAACAGCAGTACAGCAGACCTGTGTGATCTGAAGCCAGGGGTGGAGTACAGCTTCACATCTGCACAGTGCTTCATAACGGCAGCAGGAGCAGGGCCTGTTCAGCACAGGCACACACACGTAAGTAAGGATATGGGGTACGGAGTGAAGCCACTTCCACAACCTGCAGGGAAACAAAAGTTTTTCTCAGTTTATTTGTTTGTTTGTCAGAATTCAGGCAGAATTCCAGAGTTGTAATTTTAGAAACAAAATTTCACAACTTAACCATACCTTAATACTGTTTCATTGTCTTTTTCATACTTAATACTATTTAATTTTGATTGATTCTATGGTTGACAGCGAGTAAGGGAAAGTGACAAGCTGTTATTTGTAAATATTTCTAATAAAACATAATTGGCATTACTATATAATCACACTGGGGTCCCCCAGAGCCCTCCCCACCAGGGAAGCTGGACATCTCCTCTGTGCGTGAGACATCAGTCTGTTTGTCCTGGGACAGACCCACAGACATGGAGGAAGTCCCCCACATTCAGGGTGACCTCGGGGAACTCCAGAGGGCCGAGAGAGTCCATCACTACAGATGAGAACTCCACAGTCCTGTCCCACCTGAGACCTGGGACTGAGTACAGCATCTCAGTCTGTACTGTACTGCAGAGAACCGGTCTGGAGAGTGAGCCTGTCCCCATCACCGTCTGCACAGGTGAGTATAACCCCACCTGAGTGTCTGATGTATGTTTAACTTCCTCTGGAAGTCAGGAGTATCAAACTAAAATGTTTAGTTACACAGTGTAGTTATATATGGTTATGTACAGAATGGGATTTGAAATACACAACCTCAGGGCTTCCAGGCAAACATTTTACCCTATGAGCCACTCAGAAGCTAGTGTAGCTGTATGTGGTTATGTACAGTATAATTGTTTGAGGTTATGTACAGTATAGTTATACGGGTCTATGTACAGTATAATTATTTGAGGTTATGTACGGTGTAGATATGGGTCTATGTACAGTATAATTATTTGAGGTTATGTGCAGTGTAGATATGGGTCTATGTACAGTATAATTATTTGAGGTTATGTACATTGTAGTTTAATTATCAGGTGAAGCTGCTGTCTTGTGACTCATCTTCATCTTCTCTCTTCACTGCAGAGCCATCTGCTCCAGAGAGGCTGAGGGTGGAGGAGGTGAGGAGCAGATCAGTGAGGCTGTGCTGGGACACTCCCACTAAGATGGTGGGAGTCTCTTACACCTACAGAATCACCTACACCTGTGATGGAGAGGAACCCAAAGAACAGACCACTGGATCCAACAGCAGTACAGCAGACCTGTGTGATCTGAAGCCAGGGGTGGAGTACAGCTTCAGCATCTGCACAGTGCTTCATAACGGCAGCAGGAGCAGGGCCTGTTCAGCACAGGCACATACACGTAAGTAAGGATATGGGGTACGGAGTGAGCCCCCTTCCACAACCTGCAGGGAAACAAAAGTTTCTCAGTTCATTTGTTTGTCAGAATTCAGGCAAAATATGAGTTGTAAGGTTAGAAACAAAATTTCACAACTTAACCACACCTTGCTACTATTTCATTGTATTTTTTCTCAGTTGATATTTTTTCCTGTGTGATTCTACACTTGACAGCAAGTATGGAAAAGTGATAAGCTGTTATTTGTAAATATTTCTAATACATTATTGCCATTAATATATAATCACACTGGGGTCCCCCAGAGCCCTCTCCCCACCAGGGAAGCTGGAAATCTCCTCTGTGTGTGAGACATCAGTCTGTCTGTCCTGGGACAGACCAACAGACATGGAGGAAGTCCCCCACACATTCAGGGTGACCTGGGGGAACTCCAGAGAGCAGAGAGAGTCCATCACTACAGATGAGAACCCTACAGTCCTGTCCCACCTGAGACCTGTGACTGAGTACAGCATCTCAGTCTGTACTGTACTGCAGAGAACCGGTCTGGAGAGTGAGCCTGTCCCCATCACCGTCTGCACAGGTGAGTAAAACCCCACCTGAGTGTCTGATGTATGTTTAACTTCCTCTGGAAGTCAGGAGTATCAAAACTAAAATGTTTAGTTACACAGTGTGGTTATATATGGTTATGTACAGAGTGGGATTTGAAATACACAACCTCAGGGCTTCCAGGCAAACATTTTACCCTATGAGCCACTCAGAAGCTAGTGTAGCTGTATGTGGTTATGTACAGTATAATTATTTGAGGTTATGTACAGTGTAGTTATACGGTCTATGTACAGTATAATTATTTGAGGTTATGTACGGTGTAGATATGGGTCTATGTACAGTATAATTATTTGAGGTTATGTGCAGTGTAGATATGGGTCTATGTACAGTATAATTATTTGAGGTTATGTATATTGTAGTTTAATTATCAGGTGAAGCTGCTGTCTTGTGACTCATCTTCATCTTCTCTCTTCACTGCAGAGCCATCTGCTCCAGAGAGGCTGAGGGTGGGGAAGGTGAGGAGCAGATCAGTGAGGCTGTGCTGGGACACTCCCACTAAGATGGAGGGAGTCTCTTACACCTACAGAATCACCTACACCTGTGATGGAGAGGAACCCAAAGAACAGACCACTGGATCCAACAGCAGTACAGCAGACCTGTGTGATCTGAAGCCAGGGGTGGAGTACAGCTTCAGCATCTGCACAGTGCTTCATAACGGCAGCAGGAGCAGGGCCTGTTCAGCACAGGCACACACACGTAAGTAAGGATATGGGGTACAGAGTGAGGCCGCTTCCACAATCTGCAGGGAAACAAAAGTTTATCTCAGTTTATTTGTTTGTCAGAATTCAGGCAAAATATGAGTTGTAAGGTTAGAAACAAAATTTAACAACTTAACCACACCTTGCTACTATTTCATTGTATTTTTTCTCAGTTGATATTTTTTCCTGTGTGATTCTACACTTGACAGCAAGTATGGAAAAGTGATAAGCTGTTATTTGTAAATATTTATAATACATCATTGGCATTAATATATAATCACACTGGGGTCCCCAGAGCCCTCCCCACCAGGGAAGCTGGAAATCTCCTCTGTGTGTGAGACATCAGTCTGTCTGTCCTGGGACAGACCAACAGACATGGAGGGAGTCCCCCACACATTCAGGGTGACCTGGGGGAACTCCAGAGAGCAGAGAGAGTCCATCACTACAGATGAGAACTCCACAGTCCTGTCCCACCTGAGACCTGTGACTGAGTACAGCATCTCAGTCTGTACTGTACTGCAGAGAACCGGTCTGGAGAGTGAGCCTGTCCCCATCACCGTCTGCACAGGTGAGTAAAACCCCACCTGAGTGTCTGATGTATGTTTAACTTCCTCTGGAAGTCAGGAGTATCAAAACTAAAATGTTTAGTTACACAGTGTAGTTATATATGGTTATGTACAGTATGGGATTTGAAATACACAACCTCAGGGCTTCCAGGCAAACATTTTACCCTATGAGCCACTCAGAAGCTAGTGTAACTGTATGTGGTTATGTACAGTATAATTATTTGAGGTTATGTACAGTGTAGTTATACGGGTCTATGTACAGTATAATTATTTGGAGGTTATGTACATTGTAGTTTAATTATCAGGTGAAGCTGCTGTCTTGTGACTCATCTTCATCTTCTCTCTTCACTGCAGAGCCGTCTGCTCCAGAGAGGCTGAGGGTGGGGAAGGTGAGGAGCAGATCAGTGAGGCTGTGCTGGGACACTCCCACTAAGATGGAGGGAGTCTCTTACACCTACAGAATCACCTACACCTGTGATGGAGAGGAACCCAAAGAACAGACCACTGGATCCAACAGCAGTACAGCAGACCTGTGTGATCTGAAGCCAGGGGTGGAGTACAGCTTCAGCATCTGCACAGTGCTTCATAACGGCAGCAGGAGCAGGGCCTGTTTCAGCACAGGCACACACACGTAAGTATGGATATGGGGTACAGAGTGAGGCCGCTTCCACAACCTGCAGGGAAACAAAAGTTTCTCAGTTCATTTGTTTGTCAGAATTCAGGCAAAATATGAGTTGTAAGGTTAGAAACAAAATTTCACAACTTAACCACACCTTGCTCCTATTTCATTGTATTTTTTCTCAGTTGATATTTTTTCCTGTGTGATTCTACACTTGACAGCAAGTATGGAAAAGTGATAAGCTGTTATTTGTAAATATTTCTAATACATCATTGCCATTAATATATAATCACACCTGGGTCCCCCAGAGCCCTCCCCACCAGGGAAGCTGGAAATCTCCTCTGTGTGTGAGACATCAGTCTGTCTGTCCTGGGACAGACCAACAGACATGGAGGAAGTCCCCCACACATTCAGGGTGACCTGGGGGAACTCCAGAGAGCAGAGAGAGTCCATCACTACAGATGAGAACTCCACAGTCCTGTCCCACCTGAGACCTGTGACTGAGTACAGCATCTCAGTCTGTACTGTACTGCAGAGAACCGGTCTGGAGAGTGAGCCTGTCCCCATCACCGTCTGCACAGGTGAGTAAAACCCCACCTGAGTGTCTGATGTATGTTTAACTTCCTCTGGAAGTCAGGAGTATCAAAACTAAAATGTTTAGTTACACAGTGTAGTTATATATGGTTATGTACAGTATGGGATTTGAAATACACAACCTCAGGGCTTCCAGGCAAACATTTTACCCTATGAGCCACTCAGAAGCTAGTGTAACTGTATGTGGTTATGTACAGTATAATTATTTGAGGTTATGTACAGTGTAGTTATACGGGTCTATGTACAGTATAATTATTTGTGGTTATGTACGGTGTAGATATGGGTCTATGTACAGTATAATTATTTGAGGTTATGTGCAGTGTAGATATGGTCTATATACAGTATAATTATTTGAGGTTATGTACATTGTAGTTTAATTATCAGGTGAAGCTGCTGTCTTGTGACTCATCTTCATCTTCTCTCTTCACTGCAGAGCCATCTGCTCCAGAGAGGCTGAGGGTGGGGAAGGTGAGGAGCAGATCAGTGAGGCTGCGCTGGGACACTCCCACTAAGATGGAGGGAGTCTCTTACACCTACAGAATCACCTACACCTGTGATGGAGAGGAACCCAAAGAACAGACCACTTGATCCAACAGCAGTACAGCAGACCTGTGTGATCTGAAGCCAGGGGTGGAGTACAGCTTCAGCATCTGCACAGTGCTTCATAACGGCAGCAGGAGCAGGGCCTGTTCAGCACAGGCACATACACGTAAGTAAGGATATGGGGTACGGAGTGAGCCCCCTTCCACAACCTGCAGGGAAACAAAAGTTTCTCAGTTCATTTGTTTGTCAGAATTCAGGCAAAATATGAGTTGTAAGGTTAAAAACAAAATTTCACAACTTAACCACACCTTGCTACTATTTCATTGTATTTTTTCTCAGTTGATATTTTTTCCTGTGTGATTCTACACTTGACAGCAAGTATGGAAAAGTGAGAAGCTGTTATTTGTAAATATTTCCAATAATACATCATTGGCATTAATATATAATCACACTGGGGTTCCCCAGAGCCCTCCCCACCAGGGAAGCTGGAAATCTCCTCTGTGTGTGAGACATCAGTCTGTCTATCCTGGGACAGACCCCCAGACATGGAGGGAGTCCCCCACACATTCAGGGTGACCTGGGGCAACTCCAAAGGGCAGAGAGAGTCCATCACTACAGATGAGAACCCCACAGTCCTGTCCCACCTGAGACCTGTGACTGAGTACAGCATCTCAGTCTGTACTGTACTGCAGAGCACCGGTCTGATGAGTGAGCCTGTCCACACCAATGTCTGCACATATGTAACACCCCACCTAAGTGTCTGATGTGTGTTTAACTACCTCTGGAAATCAGAAGTTTCAAAACTAAAATGTTTAGTTACACAGTGTAGTTATATATGGTTATGTACAGTATGGGATTTGAAATACGCAACCTCGGGGCTTCCAGGCAAACATTTTACCCTTTGAGCCTCTCGAAAGCTAGTGTAGCTGTATGTGGTTATGTACAGTGTAGATATGGGTCTATGTACAGAATAATTATTTGAGGTTATGTATAGTGTAGTTTAAGTATCAGGTGAAGCTGTTGTCTTGTGACTCATCTTCATCTTCTCTCTCTACTGCAGAGCCATCTGCTCCAGAGAGGCTGAGGGTGGAGGAGGTGAGGAGCAGTTCAGTGAGGCTGTGCTGGGACACTCCCACTAAGATGGAGGGAGTCTCTTACACCTACAGCATCACCTACACCTGTGATGGAGAGGGACCCAAAGAACAGACTACTGGATCCAACAGCAGTTCAGCAGACCTGTGTGATCTGAAGCCAGGGGTGGAGTACAGCTTCAGCATCTGCACATTGCTTCATAACGGCAGCAGGAGCAGGGCCTGTTCAGCACAGGCACACATACGTAAGTATGGATACGGGGTACAGAGTGAGGCCATTTCCACAACCTGCAGGGAAACACAAGTTTATCGCAGTTTATTTGTTTGTTTGTCAGACTTTAGGCAAAATATGAGTTGAAAGCTTAGAGACAAAATTTTACAACTTAACCACAACTTGCTACAATTTCATTGTCTTTCTTCTCAGCTGATATTTTTTATTGTGTGATTCTACACTTGACAGTAAGGAAAAGTGAGAAGCTGTTATTTGTAAATATTTCCAATAATACATCATTGGCATTAATATATAATCACACCTGGGTCCCCCAGAGCCCTCCCCACCAGGGAAGCTGAACATCTCCTCTGTGTGTGAGACATCAGTCTGTCTGTCCTGGGACAGACCCACAGACATGGAGGGACTCCCCCACACATTCAGGGTGACCTGGGAGGACTCCAGAGGGCAGAGAGAGTCCATCACTACGGATGAGAACCCCACAGTCCTGTCCCACCTGAGACCTGTGACTGAGTACAGCATCTCAGTCTGTACTGTACTGCAGAGCACCAGTCTGGAGAGTGAGCCTGTCCACACCAATGTCTGCACAAGTATGTAACACCCCACCTAAGTGTCTGATGTGTGTTTAACTACCTCTGGAAATCAGAAGTATCAAAACTAAAATGCTTAGTTACACAGTGTAGTTATATATGGTTATGTACAGTATGGGATTTGAAATACACAACCTCAGGGCTTCCAGGCAAACATTTTACCCTATGAGCCACTCAGAAGCTAGTGTAGCTGTATGAGGTAATGTACAGTGTAGATATGGGTCTATGTACAGTATAATTATTTGAGGTTATGTACAGTGTAGTTATACGGGTCTATATACAGTATAATTATTTGAGGGTATGTACAGTGTAGTTTAATTATCAGGTGAAGCTGTTTTGTTTGATTCTATGCTTGAAAATAAGTAAGGAAAAGTGAGAAGCTGTTATTTGTAAATATTTCTAATACATCATTGGCATTAATATATAATCACACTGGGGTCCCCCAGAGCCCTCCCCACCAGGGAAGCTGGAAATCTCCTCTGTGTGTGAGACATCAGTCTGTCTGTCCTGGGACAGACCCACAGACATGGAGGGAGTCCCCCACACATTCAGGGTGACCTGGGGCAACTCCAAAGGGCAGAGAGAGTCCATCACTACATATGAGAACCCCACAGTCCTGTCCCACCTGAGACCTGTGACTGAGTACAGCATCTCAGTCTGTACTGTACTGCAGAGCACCGGTCTGGAGAGTGTGTCTGTCCACACCAATGTCTGCACAAGTATGTAACACCCCACCTAAGTGTCTGATGTGTGTTTAACTACCTCTGGAAATCAGAAGTTTCAAAACTAAAATGTTTAGTTACACAGTGTAGTTATATATGGTTATGTACAGTATGGGATTTGAAATACGCAACCTCGGGGCTTCCAGGCAAACATTTTACCCTTTGAGCCTCTCGAAAGCTAGTGTAGCTGTATGTGGTTATGTACAGTGAAGATATGGGTCTATGTACAGAATAATTATTTGAGGTTATGTATAGTGTAGTTTAAGTATCAGGTGAAGCTGTTGTCTTGTGACTCATCTTCATCTTCTCTCTCCACTGCAGAGCCATCTGCTCCAGAGAGGCTGAGGGTGGAGGAGGTGAGGAGCAGATCAGTGAGGCTGCGCTGGGACACTCCCACTAAGATGAAGGGAGTCTCTTATACCTACAGGATCACCTACACCTGTGATGGAGAGGAACCCAAAGAACAGACCACTGGATCCAACAGCAGTTCAGCAGACCTGTGTGATCTGAAGCCAGGGGTGGAGTACAGCTTCAGCATCTGCACAGTGCTTCATAACGGCAGCAGGAGCAGGGCCTGTTCAGCACAGGTACACACACGTAAGTATGGATATGGGGTACAGAGTGAGGCCATTTCCACAACCTGCAGGGAAACAAGAGTTTATCTCAGTTTATTTGTTTGTTTGTCAGACTTCAGAGAAAATATGAGTTGTAAGGTTAGAGACAAAATTTTACAACTTAACCACAACTTGCTACAATTTCATTGTCTTTCTTCTCAGCTGATATTTTTTATTGTGTGATTCTACACTTGACAGTAAGGAAAAGTGATAAGCTGTTATTTGTAAATATTTCCAATAATACATCATTGGCATTAATATATAATCACACCTGGGTCCCCCAGAGCCCTCCCCACCAGGGAAGCTGGACATCTCCTCTGTGTGTGAGACATCAGTCTCTCTGTCCTGGGACAGACCCACAGACATGGAAGGAGTCCCCCACACATTCAGGGTGACCTGGGGCAACTCCAGAAGGCAGAGAGGGTCCATCACTACAGATGAGAACCCCACAGTCCTGTCCCACCTGAGACCTGGGACTGAGTACAGCATCTCAGTCTGTACTGTACTGCAGAGCACCGGTCTGGAGAGTGAGCCTGTCCACACCAATGTCTGCACAAGTATGTAACACCCCACCTAAGTGTCTGATGTGTGTTTAACTACCTCTGGAAATCAGAAGTATCAAAACTAAAATGCTTAGTTACACAGTGTAGTTATATATGGTTATGTACAGTATGGGATTTGAAATACACAACCTCAGGGCTTCCAGGCAAACATTTTACCCTATGAGCCACTCAGACAGCCAGTGCAGCTGTATGTGCTTATGTACAGTGTAGTTATACGGGTCTATATACAGTATAATTATTTGAGGGTATGTACAGTGTAGTTTAATTATCAGGTGAAGCTGTTTTGTTTGATTCTATGCTTGAAAATAAGTAAGGAAAAGTGAGAAGCTGTTATTTGTAAATATTTCTAATACATCATTGGCATTAACATATAATCACACTGGGGTGCCCAAGAGCCCTCCCCACCAGGGAAGCTGGCAATCTCCTCTGTGTGTGAGACATCAGTCTGTCTGTCCTGGGACAGACCCACAGACATGGAGGAAGTCCCCCACACATTCAGGGTGACCTGGGGCAACTCCAAAGGGCAGAGAGAGTCCATCACTACATATGAGAACCCCATAATCCTGTCCCACCTGAGACCTGTGACTGAGTACAGCATCTCAGTCTGTACTGTACTGCAGAGCACCGGTCTGGAGAGTGAGCCTGTCCACACCACCGTCTCCACAGGTGAGTAAAACCCCACCTGAGTTTCTGCAAAACGTTTCTCAGAGATAACAGGATCAGGGCCTGTTCAGCACTTAAGTACAAATTATTGGCTAAATACTGAAGCATTTATGGATTCAACTGTTCTGCCGCTATTTTCTCTTTTTTTGGACACAGCCAGACATTTATTTAAAAAATAGGAAATAATGAAAAAAATGGGAAAAATGTAAAAGCAACTATCTAAATAAATTCTGTATCCAATTACAGATTCATGTCTGAAGCAGCTGATGTCTGGTTTGGGACTGGAGAACTACCTCCTGGAGAAACTAACTCTTATGGTTGTACTAGAGATCAGGAACATAGAAAATGAACCTACTAACTCTTTAAGGTCACTGCCCTGGTGTTTCTTGAGGAAGCTGATGATGATGAACACAACAGCGAGGGATGTAAGTTGTCCTGCCAATCAAGAGCCTGCATCTCAGGACCTGGACAGGTTTCTGGATGATGACTCACCTGATGAAGGCAAGGAGGTGAACCCCCTGGACCTCATAACAGCTCTGTTCCTATGCTCAGATGGCTTCCTGCAGCAGGAGATGGCTTTAAAAATGTCCATGTGCCAGTTCTCTGTTCCTCTCCTGCTACCCAACTGTGACACACAGGAGCTCACTTTGATGCTGTGGGCTCTGAGGGACATTGTGAAGAAGTTCAGGCCACATTCCTTACAGGAGTCTAAAGGGTTTGTGGAGCAGAGCATTGTGCTCACTCAACTCCCCTTGATCTCTTTTGTCAGGCTGGGAAACAGCAGCTTGTCCAAGTCTCACATTCTGAACCAGATTGTCAGCAATCCCCAAGAGTACCACGACACCTTTATTCACCGGAACATGACAGGTGGCAATGTCCCAAAGAGGATCTCTGAAGGGCTGGTGGAGATCAGCTGGTATCTGCCCTGTGGGAAGGGAAACATCAACATCTTCCCTGAGCCCGTGGCTGTAGCTAATCTTCGTGGAGATATCGATGCTTTTGACACCCAGTTCTCTTTCCTCTGTAAGATCTCTGCTGCTGTGTTTGTGTTCTGTGATGATTTCCAGGAAAGCTGTGAGGTGCTGAACCCCAAAAACATCAAGGCTCAACTGTTCCTGGTTTGCAGCTCCCAGAGCAGGAGCTTCAACAGAGAGGCTCTTAAAAAGCAAGTGACCAGGCTGCAGATCCCAAACAATCACATCATCCTGAAGACCCAGAAGGTCAATGATGCAGAATTTATCAAGAAGCTTCATGCAACAGTTAATGATGTCATCAAGAAAAATCAGCTTAAAGTGAGTGTGAATCAGATGTCTGCCATTGCACATGAATTAGGAATCCCTGTGGATGAGGACTATGTACACTGTCAGAAAGCCAAGGTGAAGGCAGATGAAATCACAGATGGTATTTCTAACATACTGAAATACAAGAAGACCCAGCTACCACGACAGGGGGAAATCTGTAAAGAGCTGGCCAAACTGGAGAGGGAGGAGTGCAGGCTGAAACATGCAGGGGACAAAAATATAGAAGAGTACAGGATTGAACTCAGTAGGCAGAAACAGAGACTCAGGGAGACACAGAAGGCTCATGGCATGTCAAATTCTTTTTCCTCTTTCACGTCTGCATTAGCTGGTCCAAGAGAGGAGCGATCTTATTTCCTCAAATGGATGAGGATCACCCTGGACAACTTGTCTCTGAAACACTTGTCATGCCTGCGGGAGAAGTACAGAGAGCTCTGTCTGAAATCCCCTCAGAATAAAAAGCTCACTGCTGAACTGGACAGAAAGATCGGCAACAGCTCTTTAGGGATTGAGCACTTCCTGAGGGAAATGGGGCAGCTGTATGAGGTGGCCTACTCACTGCCTGAAAATGATCCCTACAGGCAGCAGATGCAGAACCTGCCAAAGTACTGCGCTCAGTTACTGCTGGAAGGCCTGCCTGTGGAGCTGATTGATGGTGATGCTTCTAACATCCCTCTGCAGTGGGTGAAGGACGTGTTGACTGAGCTCCACAATCTGACACAGTCTAACAACAGGATCCGTGTGATCACTGTGCTAGGAGTCCAGGGCACTGGGAAATCCACTCTGCTCAATGCCATGTTCGGGGTACAGTTTGCTGTCAGCAGCGGTAAATGCACAAGGGGAGCCTTCATGATTCTCATCAGAGTCCAGGAGGATTTTCAAGAGCAGCTGGGCTGTGACTTTATCATGGTCATTGACACAGAAGGGTTGATGTCCCCAGAACTGGCCCAGCTGACTGACAGTTATGAGCATGATAATGAACTGGCCACTCTTGTGGTGGGACTGAGTGACATCACAGTCATCAACATCGCCATGGAGAACTCCACAGAGATGAAGGACATCCTGCAGATTGTGGTGCACGCCTTTCTGCGCATGAAGGAGGTGGGGAAAAAACCCTGCTGTATGTTTGTACACCAGAATGTGGCTGATGTTTCTGCCCATGATAAGAACTTGAGAGACAGGAAGCTCCTCCTGGAGCAGCTGAATGAGATGACCCTAGCAGCTGCTAGGATGGAGAAAACAGATGAGAACACAAAGTTCACAGATGTGATGGAATATGATGCAGAGAAGAACACCTGGTACATCCCTGGCCTTTGGCATGGCACCCCTCCCATGGCACCAGTGAATGCAGGTTACAGTGAGACTGTGAGTGAGTTCAAGAGCAGCATTATTGAAGCTTTAAAAGAGCTCAAGAAGATGAGACCTGCACACACAGTCCCAGAATTCCTGGAGTGGACCAGCAGCTTGTGGAAGGCAGTGAAGTATGAGAACTTCATCTTCAGCTTCCAGAACAGTCTTGTAGCTGATGCTTATTTAAAGCTGTGTGCAGAATTTAATAAATGGGACTGGACCTTCCGCAAACACATGCACAACTGGATAACAGAAGCAGAAACAACCATATTAAATTTTGGTATGGCAGCCCCAGAATCTCAAGACATCGGCCTGGATGCTACATTCCACAATTTGAAAACTCAGTGCCATAGTGAGTTGGACAAAGAAGAGAAACAAATGATAGATAACATTTCTGAGTACTACGAGAGACCTGAGGGTCATGTGAACCTGGTACAGAAGTACAAGAAAGACTTTGTCAACAGTGCTAAAAGCCTGAAGATGGATATAGAGAATTCAGCGATCATCAAGCTTAATGAAGCTTTGAAAAGAAAAAAGGGCATGGAGGAGCTGGAACACATGAAGAGGAAAAGCAGGGACACCATAGAAGAGTATGTGCTTAAGTTACTTGAGCGGTGCAGGGGACATGGCTCTGAATTGTCAGATGAAACGCTAGACAAAGAGTTTGAATGTATGTGGAAAGAAGTTGTAGAAAAGCTTTCCCTTGGAAGCATAAAGAGACGTGACATTGTTACAGATGTTCATAACCTCTTAAGATCCAACTTGAAGGCAGAGGCAGGTATTGTACATGAAATGTTGTCAAATGTCCGACATTTGGATGAATGTGGAAAAGTGGCATTTAAAGTGAAGAGTGGAGATGGCAAGATTGGAAAGGCCATGAAAAAGATTTGCCATATACCTAATCAAAAGAAGAGAATTCAAGAGGTTTCAGACCAGCTCATCAAAGATTGTGAAGATTTTATTGCAAAGAAAATGGAATCTAGAATGGACTATGATGAAACCTATGTCCTTGACATGTTGCAAATGATAGACAACAGACTAGAAATCCTCAAGGACCAACAAACCAGCATTGATTTTCAGGCCTCTCTAAAGATCCACATCTGTGGATATGCAGCAAGAGAATTCCAGAAAATGCATGCTACCTTTATCAGTGACAATGACCCTCGACAATGCCTGGAGAAATTCAAACACCAGTACTGCACTGACTACAAGGATCTCTTCTATCAAAGAGACCAGTGTCAGAGGAAGGCAGAGGAGTTCACCACACAGTGTCTGAAACCTGCAGTCAAGGAGTATGTTGCTAAATCTCTTGGACCAGATATAGTGGATGAAATGTTGACAGGGAAGAAAGCCATCAGTTTCAGCAATCGATCCTTTTTCCAGTGCTCCATTCTGGAACATCTTATTTCAGAAGAAAAATTTGTACTTTTTTTTTCTTATATCAGACACTATGAGGTCTTTGTTAAGGATTGGATATTGGAGCAGCTAGAACAGAATTTGGCCAGCAGTATTGCAGACATGGAAGAAAAACAACTCAAATTAATCACCAGGAAGATAAAGGAAGCAGTAGCGAAGGTAGAGAGCAAAGCAGCAGCAGAGAGAAAAGAGGAAATGAGCATCCAAACATTCATCCAGGAAATCTGCATTAACCTGAGTGAGTTACTGGTCATCCCTAAAGATGCTCTGGATGCAGTTATGCTCCTAAACAAAGCCAAGACAGAGCAGTTTTCTGGTTGTCTGCTGTCCTACATAGATGAAATGGAACAGTCCCTGAGAGCAGAGTTCCAGAGTGATAATGTGGGAACCAGGCTGACCACACTGCCCTTCAAACCCCAGGATGAGCTCTTCAGGAGGCTGTTTGGCTGTGGGAAACAGTGCCCATTTTGCTGGGCCCCCTGTGAAGCTGGAGGGGAGAGTCACGCAGAGCACTTCACATCTATGCACCGTCCTGAAGGGCTAGGGAAGTGCACACTTTCAACCTCTAATAAACTGAGCTCGGAAATATGCTCCACTCATGTAGCCAGTGAAGCAAAATTTTCTAGCCATGAAACAAATGGACAGTATCATCCATATAAGGACTATCGGAAATTTTACCCTGACTGGCGCATTCAGCCTGACGCCAGCATCCAGGCCTCAGTCTACTGGAAGTTTGTCTTTGCCAAGTTCAACACACAGTTTGCAGAGGTGTATGATGCAAACCCTGCTGACCTGCATTCAAAATGGAAATCAATAACCAAAGAACAGGCACTGCAAAGCCTGAAGGAGATATTCAGAATGAAAACACAGGAGTAAAATGTCTTTCAGACCAAACATGCTAACACGCCCTTGCACTCCCTGACCAATTGTTATCAATGACTCCAGCTGGAACACCAGCTGGAACAATGACCGCTGGATGCATCATCCAGTGCAGCACATCGCATTTGAACTTTGACCTCTGTTAGCTATAACCTTTCAGCTAATTTTACATTGCTAAACTTAACTTTTTCTGTAGGCTACAAAGCAGATGTTGCTTATTTCCTGGATCAAGTATTTCTGTAACATAACTGCAGCAATGTACCTTGTTAATGCTAGCTAGCTGGATAACCAGCTAATAATGTTTGTTATAAAATTATGCTACATTTACGAAGTAAAATTAATCTAAGTTTGTTGTTATTAGCGGCTTCTACACCACATATGTCGATATCAAGGCTTGCAGGCCAGACATGGCCTTCTAAGACTTATCATCAGGCCCGCCAATACATTCTGACAATCGATTTAATGTGGTCTGTGCGCTGGTGTTTAAATTTACATCTGTGACAATACAACATTGAAGCGCAGCAGGCGAAGCCACACTCCACTTTTATCAGAGAATTAATAAAGACCAAATAGGCTACCTAAGCTACAGTACAAACAAAATAAACAATGAATGACAATGAATATCAACAATTTCAAGAAAGATGAGAAATAGAATATTTATTTTGTGAATTCAAACTAAAGCCAATGTGTCTCGTATGTCAAGAGTCACTGGCAGTTTTCAAAGAGTATAACCTTCAGAGGCATTTCGAAACGAAGCGTGAGCATTATGGAAACATTTACTATGGAAACTATTAAATCGCAACCTTCAACAACAGCAAAACATTTACTCGCATCAACAGTCAGTGTGAGGGAGATGTGAAGGCAAGCTTTATAATAGCTGAGGAAATAGCAAGAGCATGGAAGCCGTTCACTTTATTCAAAATTGCATTGAAAAGGTATGTGAAATTGTATGCCCCGACAAGAAGCAGGTATTTGCGAATATCAGCCTCCCCCAAAATACCGAGTCGGACGGATGAGCTGGCCCCTGGCTTACAGATCCAGCTAAAAACTAAAGCTAAGTAATTTGTTTCGTATTTGTTGCCTGATGATAAGAGTACAGATGGGATGTGCCCAGCTTTCCATATTCAGTCGGGAGGTGGATGCTCATTTTTCTGTCACTGAGGAACTTTTTGATTTAAAAGCAATTCACGGGACAACTACTGGACAGGACATTTTCACACAAGTGGAGCGGTGCATCAGTGAAATGGAATTATGGAACTTGTTGGGCTGACAACGGATGGTGCACCTGTGATGTGCGGGGAGGTCCATGGTTTGGTCAGTTTTGTTTGAGAGAAAATGGGAAATTAGGGAGAAAACTTGACAGCCTACCACTACATCATCCACCAGGAAACCCTCTGTGGAAAGGTGTTGATCATGGGACATGTAATGACAGTTGTAACCAAAATGGTGAACTTTATTAGTTCCTGGGGCTTGAATCACAAGTAACTCAGGGCACTTTTAGAGGAGGAAAACTGCCATACCACACACAGGTGCGCCAGTTGAGTCGGGGGAAAGTGTTGCTATGATGTTATGATACCCATGTTGAGATTGCTCGTTTCATGGAAAGCAAACAAAAGGTCATCCCCGAGCTTGAGGACAAAAAGTGGCTGAGTGACTTGTCCTTTATGTGTGACGTAACGGAGCACCTCAGTGCCCTGAATGTAAAACTCCAGGGTCGAAAGCAGCTGATCATTGAAAGGTGAGACTCAGTAAAGGCGTTTCAAATGAACTGCGTCTATGGGAGGGCCAGATGCACCAAGGCAACTTGTCTCACTTTCCTACTTGCCAGTCAGTCAGTGACATAGTCACCATCCCATTCCCAGCCAAAGTGTATGCTGACAAACTAAACACACTCAAAGCAGAATTCAGCAGGAGATTTGCTGATTTTGAACCAATTGGAAATTCAGCCTTGATCTGTTTGCAAATCCATTTGCAATTGATGTTGACACTGCCCGTGAGCACTTGTAGTTGGAACTCATTGAATTGCAATGTAACAGTGCTCTACAGACCCAGTACCAGTCAGTTGAGGCTGCTGAGTTTGCACCTCTACCCCCCGAATCAATGCCGCAGCTTTGCCTTCACGCTGCACGCATCATGTCTATTTTCGGAAGCACCTACTCATGTGAACAGATGTTCTTCATTATGATACTGAACAAGACATCCCACGGATCCCACCTCACAGACTAACATCTGGTCTCGGTATTGGAAGTGGCCATAGCAAAGGACACTAAGCCTAGAACAGACTGGATCATTTCTAAGGAAAGGTGCAGAGTGTCTGGTAAGAGTTGAGCTAAAAAGCAAGCACAATGCCTATTTATTAGGTTTGGCATTATTGGCCCTTTTGTTTTGTCTTTTCAAATTTCCAAAGTAAGCCATACAATTTGAGATATGACTTATTGCATAGACTATTTTGCTTTATCAGTTTTGCTGAAAACCATGACCTTATTTTTTGTTGTGTTAAAGACAAAAGTACTGCGATCCAGTTGAACTTTGCAGTTTTCATTTTATACAAAAAAAATTGTTCAGCATTTTATAAATACTATTTTACTTTATTAATCATGGGTGGTAACAAAGACCTGATTTGTTATTTTAATACATACAAAAGTAGGCCACTGTGATGCAAATGTTGTTTGTTTAATTGTGCAGTTATCATTTTATTCAAAAAAATTGTTCAGCACTTGAGAAATACAATTTTGCTTTATTAATCAGTTTTACTGGTAAGAATTACTCAAAAACCATAATATTTGAACTATGCTTGCATGAAATATTTTTTTTTATATGTAATACAGTTACTAGCCTACTTATATTTCTTCAATAAAAAAATAATCATTGTAATAAACGTCTGGCCCCTGATTTTATTCACAACCCTCAGCATGGCCCTCAGTAAGTTGAGTGAATTTGATACCGATGCTCCACACAGTCTTAAAAATACCCAAGGCTAATGTTTTTGTAAACACAATTAAGCAAACGTATTGCTTGATATAATGACTTGAGGTCTGCAGTGTGAATTCTGAAAATAAGATCAATTTAATAAAATGTGAATGATGCCCAATGGTGAAACATTAAAAGAATATCCATCTGGGAGTGTCCTGGGGTTTGGATGTTTTGGAAATTGGCAATGATGTATTATTGGCTGTGGATGGGGAAAGTCTGTATCTCTCTGGGTGTTAAAATTGTATGTATACATATAAAACTTAAAAACAGTGACATCATCATGTTCATGAAAGGAAATAACAAGAGGTAAAAAAACCACTTGAAATAAACACATCTTTTAAAGCTTACCAGACAGTCAAATACAAACAAATTTGACAAAAAACTACATCCTTTATTTGTGACTAAGTCAGTGTTGTGCATAGAATATAGCCCCAGAAGATGGTACACTTATCATTACAACTAATTTACAGCTTATTTGATAGCCTAGCCTGTCTGTCAGGCTATTCATAATTGTTTATTTGGATGCTGACTAAAGATTAGCCTGTAGCCTTTGCAGTTCACATTTTAGTTGTAGCTTTAAGCACTGCGTAGGTCTAGTTTGTAACAATGCATAATATTGTTATAGATTTCATATAAACCTTCATACAAGTTATTATGGTTTTCATATATATAGCCTTACTATCAGTCCCATGTAAAAAAGAAGGCTTTTATTTCTTTCAATTTTTTATGTATCATTTTGTTCATGGTAGAGAGATTTTTTTTAATACGAAATAAACATTCTTTTTGGTTTACAAAATCCCACACACAGTTAGTAGTGCAATACGATTTCAAAATGAATACAAAGGAGTTGTAGTCCTATCCCTTTGTCATACAGCATATGCTGTAGCCTTAACTGTGGAAAAATGTTTTTTTTTTTACAAAAATTACTGTCAGTAATACTGGGTAACTTGTGTTTTGGTTTCTTGTGTTTTCTGTTGGCTTTGTTCGGTTGTTACCGTGTTTTTTTCGTTCCCTGTCTATGCGTGTTTGTTTTCCTGTCATTGTCTTTCCCCGCCCTCATTGTTACCTACCTTGATTAACGGTTTCACCTGCCCTGTTGTACACCTGTGTCTCGTTTGCTTGTTAATTCGTGTGTATTTATTCTCTGTTCTTTCGGTTGCTTGTTGCGAGCTCGTCTCAGTGGTTTGTCATCTGTGCACGCTACGAGCCTTCCAGTCCTGCTTGTCTGCCCGTTATCACCTGTTTTTCGGTTTTCTGGTTTTTGCTTCTCGTCTCCCGATTTTGTACCTGTTGCTGAGTCTTCCTGTTGCCATACCCTTGCCTGCTTTCTGACCTCTCTTTTTGGACTGTGTTTTTGTACTGTTGCCATGTCTTCCTGGTTTTTTGACTTCGCCTGTTTTGACTACAATTTTGGATTCTGCCCCAATAAATCTCTGCACTGCACTTTTGCGTTTGGGTCCTTCCTGGTTCGTGACAATTACATTTTTTTTTCTGAAATTTTTAAAAAAAGAAATTCCATAATCATATCTTTTAGAGTAACTTCATAAACTAGCATTCATCATTTCAAATACCAGCATGTAATTAAAAAGTCATTTTCTTAACAACCATGATAAACAGGTCAGACTAAAAAGTGAACAACAAAGTCAAACCAGAACAAGGTAACAGATGTAACAGGCTCCAGATTTTTACTCAAAATAAGCATGTTCAGTTTATCTGGTCTGAGTAAAGTGGTAACAATACTGCCAGCTGTGCTAAATATTCTGTCTGTTGCTGTGCTGGTGGCTGGAATGTACAGATATTTTTATGCCATGAGAGGAAAATCCTTTTGTTTGTTTTCCACCAAGTTAGTCGATCCTCATCTCCATCTATCACCTCCTTCTTGAGATTGCAGTCCACCCTGCCTCTGCTATCTGCTCTGGGGTGGGACTAATCTGAAGGTTCACTTCCCCTGACAGGCCTTGTAAGGGTGGTGTGCTGTTGCAGTGGACCGACATGGATAGTAACAACAACACAATAATAATCATAAGTATTATTTTTTATTGTTATTATAATTACATTATAGTTATTACAATATTATAATTATTATTCATTAGTATCCCCTGTGGAATTTTGCAACATTTACCCCGACTCACACCCCACCCGGCAACCACCGTTTGAAGTGGTAACACTTGCCGAATTTTCCAACCGTATTGCAAATATTGCAAAAATACTTTTTGAACTGCCAATGAACACTTTAAAATATAAGGAATTGTATCTATCATAGGTGGACTCCCTCTGCAGGGATATACAAGGAGGTGAAGAGGGGGATTCCTCCATAGGATTATAATGGGAGATCAGGGGGACTCCCTCCATAGTGTTATAATGGGAGGATAGAGGGACTCCCTCCATAAGGTTGTAATGGGAGGTTAGGGGAACTCTCTCCATAGGGTTATAATGGGAGGTTAGGGGGACTCCCTCCATTGTGTTATAATGGGAGGTTAGGGGGACTCCCTCCATAGGGTTATAATGGGAGGGTAGGGGGACTCCCTCCATTGGGTTATAATGGGAGGTTAGGGGGACTCCCTCCATAGGGTTAAAATGGGAGATCAGGGGGACTCCCTCCATATGGTTATAATGGGAGATTAGGGGGATTCCCTGCACAGGGTTATTATGGGATGTTGGGAGGGGACTCTCTCCATGGGGTTATAATGGGAGGTTAGGAGAAGACTCCCTCCATAGGGTTACAATGGGAGGTTAGGAGGGGACTCCCTCCATAGAGTTACAATGGGAGGTTAGGAGGGGACTCCCTTCATAGGGTTGTAATGGGAGGTTAGGGGGACTCCCTCCACAGGGTTATAATGGGAGGTTAGGGGGACTCTCTCCATAGGGTTACAATGGGAGGTTAGGAGGGGACTCCCTCCATAGGGTTATAATGGGAGGTTAGGGGGACTCTCTCCATAGGGTTACAATGGGAGGGTAGGGGGACTCTCTCCATATGGTTATAATGGGAGGTTAGGGGGACTCTCTCCATAGGGTTATAATGGGAGGTTAGAGGGACTCCCTCCATAAGGTTGTAATGGGAGGGTAGGGGGACTCCCTCCATAGGGTTATAATGGGAGGGTAGGGGGACTCTCTCCATATGGTTATAATGGGAGTTTATACCTGAGTGCTGGTAAATCCCTTGTCATGTTTTTGAACTTTTTGATGGTTAAAGTGCCAGAACTGTAACAAGCTAATGACAGGTTTATTTTCTTGTTCATACAATAATGAGACAAAACATTATGACCACAGATGAAGCAAATGACATTGATTATCTCATAACAACAAATGTCAAGGTCTGGGATATATTAGACGGAAATCGAATAGTCGGTTATCATAGTCAACATGTTGAACGAGGGAGAAATGGGCAGACTTAAAGACCTGAGCGACTTTGACAAAGGCCAAATCGTTACAGGGTGGTGTTGTTACATTATTGACTGTGTCATCATTATTGAATATTGAATAAGATTCCCTGACACTCAGTTACAGGAAAAAAAGTAATGGTACAGTAGCACATTACTTTTGTGTTCCTCCCACCACTGGTAACATGTTTGTAAACCTAATGAACTGTCATTAACATTTAAAACTACTGAAACCCACTTTAGACGGCTGCTGCACAGAACATCTGTGGCACAGAAGATACTTTGATGGTTGAGAAAAAAAAGCCATCTGTAAGTACTTTGTATTGGACAAACCAAAAAGGAAGAATTTAAACTTACATGTAAATATCCCTGTTTTCTCTCATATTTACAAACTCTCCAACACAGAAACATGACTCCCTCCCAACCATATAAAATAAATGTTACTCAAACAACCAGGGCACTGAAACTGGTAGTGCCAGTTTTTTTAAAGAATACCTATCCCTAGTACCCCTGAACAGATGTACTTCCCAATAAACTCTTTCCACTCTGCCATGGCTCTTTTTCATGAGGCTGTGGTGTCTCTCTCATGGATAGCATCCTGTAATATTTCTGTCTGAATGACAGAGAGGACGGTTGCCACACACTTTGGATATGTAAGATTCAGGTGTAGTAGTAGTAATCCAGCAGATAAAGCAGACCTTCACTAAGGTGATGGGAGTGGTTCCAACAGCGACAAGACAGAGGGACCTATCGAAGAGCAGAACAGGGCTGAGAGAGATCTCTTCTGGAGGTAGATGGTGGGATCTTCTATTAGCTAAAGAAAAAGAAGAGAGAAAAAAACGGAGAAATTTCTTTAAGGGTAGAACAGAGGAACTACCAGAGCAGTCCTGCTGTACTGAAACTGTTAGACACCATTATGTGCATGCATATATCTACATATATCTATGGTCAAAGCAATACTCACTTGCATGTGGTATATGAAAGCAGAATGCCTTCTGTTTTAAAGACAGGACCACCGAGACAAATGTGCCCTAAAGAAAAAGCCAAAACATGTCTGCCAATGAAATCATTATGAAAAGAATGGCTCTTGCTTCAGTCACTGTTTTAAGGGTGTGGGCCTCTACATATCTTGGGAAATGTTGATGTACCACTAGAGACTAACAAAAGATAAAGTACAAAGTACTTGCAGACATACTAGTAGACAAACATTTAGTGTTGAATGTGACAAAATGTGAACAAACTCCCCCTCAAGCACTTTAACACCCTGGACCCTGAACTTTGTGTTGTAAGTCGCCTGTAATGTAATGTAATGTAATGTCATGTGAACAAACTCTTACCTGAAGGACATGAAGCAATGCCTCACTAGCAGGTCCCAGCTTCTTAGGTGGTTTAGTTGGTGATGGACAGAGTGTGGGGAGCACCCTGAACAGTGCTATGGCGTATTCCACTAGAACAGCACAAATCAACTTTTAGTCCAAAGTTACCTTTCCTAAACATGACTATTATCAAGTTCATGTTGAGGTCACAGAAAATTCTTATTTTGTCACCATGAAGAGTATTATCATTCTGGGTTTATTTAATTTATTCATTCAGCGATACATATTGGCAACATACACAATCCTATTCAAAACCATGTCTGGGGAAACAGCTACACAGTGAATTAGAGACACAGCAAAATGACTTACCTACATCCAGGGTCATGGGTGGCTTCATCGCTTTCTTTCAAACACTGTAAAGCTGCACCTTGGCGCAGAAGTCGTCTCATCTCTTCTTTACTTCATCTATCAATTTGCTGTTTCCCTTATCCAGGATCTGCCTCAGCTCTTCCATCACCTATCATGCAAGTAAGTGTGAAAACCTGCAACAATGCTTGCTTTGTGGATAAGCCAAAATAACAAGTTAATCACTTACATTATGAAGATCCTTGAAACATCGATATGCATCCAGGACCTTTGTTGGTCTGTCCTCTTCTTTCAGGGCATTACTGTCGAAGGCTCTTCTCGCTTGAAACTCAAGCTCAAGGATTTGGGAGACAGCATCTTGGTTAGATTTTGGTTTCTTGTACATCTCCTGCCGAGTCTTTTAATGAACGGCCTGAGTTGTCAGACTATCCTTGTGTTTTAAAATGGAGAACACAAATCAGTCATGGGTATCGGACATGTCAATCTGAATTATATTATGGGTTTAAGCCAGTATGTGTTACACTACACCAAATTTGACAGTCTTATAAAACAGTCTGCTATGGCCGGGTAATGACTGTAAAAATAATCTAACAATTAAAAGTGCAAAATATATTGATATATGAAACCACCTTAACCCCCCCCCCACCACCACCCCACACACACAAACACACACACACACACACAGTAATGTTATGTATGTTAAACATTCAGCAAAGTGTGCTCTTTATGCTCTTTAGAGAACCAAATGAATGAAAACAACAGAGGAATCATCTGCCACATCTCAATATACCAAGGCCCAATCAGAACTCAAATGTAAAACATCAATGTCTGTAATATATAATGACATTGGTAATCATTTACTCTATTTATGTAATTGGTGTCAATTATTTTGTAAATCATTAGTTTTATTGTTAATTAAGGTGGATTAACGGGAACAGGTTGAAATTAATGATAGATTTAAAGGTGAGGTGTTTGTGCTTCCCGTTTCCAACTCATCAACTGCCACTGCTAGCCAGTATTATTTGGGATTGCCAGTCGAAGAAAAGAACCGTTACCTGGCCAAACTCAAATGCGACAACGTTACACTACCAGACCCATTCAACAAAATGTTCAAACAAGAATGTTTTTCTAGGGACCTGTCTGATTTACCAGAGGTCAGTCAGGTACACATCTTTGAATACCTAGGTGAGAGGGAATGTGTATATACAAGGGGGGTGTTCAAGGCATATTGCAGCTTTGATGCTATAACTATTTTCATTCTGGAAAAGTTAAAAGCATCCTAACCCACAAGAATGGAACAATATTACATACGTACTTAGCAAATGTGTATGGGATACTGTAGTGTTCCTATATTGACTAAATAGCCAAGACACTGTACACATACAGTACTGTATTTCCACTAATGTATCTGGCAAGCTAATATATGAGTTATATAGGTGACATCCGCTATGTCCCATTCTCTGATTGGGATTTCTGAACTCTATTATAACCTTATTGTTAGAACTTGAAAGTGTTTTAACTTTAAATATGTGTAGGCTTCACGGTATGGGTACCCTGGGGATAAGAACAAAAATAGACTATCCAGAATTAGAAACATGGCCAGTAAAATAATTGGGAAAGAGCAGAAACAACTGGAATGTATATATAAAACGCAGGTGAAACAAAACATCCAAAAATTGTGTCTGTTCATCCCCTTTTTAAAGAATTCATAAAACTGCCCTCGGGAAGACGCAAACCCAATAATAAACAAACACAGAGCGGAAGTTAACTTTGGGCCAGGAGCATGACCTTGGCAATGTGCGTGCGTCTGATAAAAATGTCTACAGTAGACATTCACCAATATCTTCCTAAGTTTTTTCTTGGGGATTTTTCCACTTTATTTGACAGTTGCAGTGGGGAGACAGATGGGGGATGTGGTGGGGGGCCCAGGCTGGATTTGAGCCAGAGCTGCTGTGGGGGGCTCATGCTCTACTGGATGAGCAACTGGGGTACACCATGTTTGTAAGTTTTGTGTCATCACATGTTTCAGAGAAAAATTCCAGGGATTTTTGCTAAGCCATTTGCCTGCCAATCAGCTGTCGTAAATATGCTCTCTTACTTGTTTTATTGGTTAGTTTTATTCATCTGAAAGTTCCATGCAAAGACAAGCCGGGATAGATTACACATTTCCGCAAGGTTTTGTTAAATCTCTGTCAGAAAGAGTTTAAGAAAGGATGAGGATGTAGATGAGGCTCTTTCCAATGTAACTTTCGGACTCTGGAGATTTGGGGTGAGAGGTGAAGGGGATGATGGGATTTGGAGTAGGCCCGGAGTACTGTGAGGTGTTGTGTCTTTGTGGACAGGTGGAGGAGGTGGTGGGAGCCCATCAACGCTGGATTGGGATTTTGGCTTTCATCTGTGAGCTCATCAAACTAAAGCTGCTGACGGAGGTGTTAATGCATGATCGCATCAACAACATGCTGAAGAACCGTAATGAGGACTCACTGGAGGGTGTCTGCTGTCTGCTGTCCTCCATTGACAAGACCTCGACCATGAAAGCCAGGGTACAGTTCAGTAAAACATGCCATTTCAATCACAGCCTTATTCCTTATTCCTTTGCTCTGTCCCCTCTCCACATTCCCGCCTTCATCTTGACACTGTGTCACTCAGACACAGTTTGCCTCACTGACAGTTGAAAGGGTCAGGCATTGAATGTGGCACCTTGTTAATCCCAGCTATGATGTATGACAGTTAGAATGGAGTGAAAATGAAGGAGTAAAAAGAGCTGTAGAGCACCAGGAAGGAATGATTTGAGTGTCCAGGGGCATCTAAACACAGCCTTACCCCCTTGTGTCCCCAGCCTCATGTAGACCAGTGCTACAGGCTGCTGGAGAACATCATTGAGCAGGGTGAGGCTTCATCAGGAACCTGCCGCATGGTGGAGAAGGTTCTAGATCTCAGGAGGAAGAGACACCAGCTGTGATTCACACACCCTTCGTTTTTCCCACCCCTACAGATGGCCTGTTTCAGATTACCACCCCCAGACATGACAGAGGCAACAGGGGCATTTACACAACCACCTACCCTGGGAGAATTCTCAGGGACAGCTGGAAGTCCAGCTACTCTACCCATTATGCCCTTTTTCAATTTTTTGATACTTTTGAAAGCACTTAACAACTGAGCCACACAGTAACACGATACCACTGTAGTTTTATTATTTATTGTTATTAAGAATAATGTCTCTCAAAGCCATCCACCCATCTCTAAACTGCCAAGACACAAGTTTAATACTCTCAGGTTACGTTTCCTGGATCTGGAGTTGAGAGCACGGTGAAAATAATCATGCTTTTACACTGCAGTGTCCAAGGTTGAATGTATGGTGGCCCACAAGGACAATCGCACTTCAGAAGCAAATAAAAAAACAATTAAGGAACACACATAATTGCTAAATAAATAAATGTAAATGCAAAACAGCTGACAGGTTTTTCATTGAAGTTTTGATTTAGTTTCGGTTTCGTTTCTTTAATTTTCATTTCTGCATTTTTGTTTGGAAGAATTCCCGTGGGGGGAGTGCAACAGTAGGGTAAGCTCATTTTCTAGATCTTTAACTTTACAAGAAATCACTTGAAGAAGTGCAAGAGACTGCAGCTCAGCTGATGCTAACAGAGATGAGTGAGACTGTGTGAGAGAAAACCTGTGAGAGAGAGTGTGAGAGAGATGAGATGCTAACAGAGATCAGAGAACAAAGATGAGAGAAGATGCAGGAGTGCGATTCTCCTTCTCTCTACTGCCACCTTCAAACTCTTTGTCACAGGGTCTGCATGTCCCCATATTCATTTACTCACTGTGTGATGAGATATGGAGCAGGGTCCGCATGTCCCCATATTCATTTACTCACTGTGTGATGAGGTATGGAGCAGGGTCTGCATGTCCCCATATTCATTTATTCACTGTGTGATGAGGTATGGAGCAGGGTCTGCATGTCCCCATATTCATTTACTCACTCTGTGATGAGGTATGGAGCAGGGTCTGCATGTCCCCATATTCATTTACTCACTGTGTGATGAGATATGGAGCAGGGTCTGCATGTCCCCATATTCATTTACTCACTGTGTGATGAGGTATGGAGCAGGGTCTGCATGTCCCCATATTCATTTACTCACTGTGTGATGAGGTATGGAGCAGGGTCTGCATGTCCCCATATTCATTTACTCACTGTGTGATGAGGTATGGAGCAGGGTCTGCATGTCCCCATATTCATTTACTCACTGTGTGATGAGATATGGAGCAGGGTCTGCATGTCCCCATATTCATTTACTCACTCTGTGATGAGGTATGGAGCAGGGTCTGCATGTCCCCATATTCATTTACTCACTGTGTGATGAGGTATGGAGCAGGGTCTGCATGTCCCCATATTCATTTACTCACTGTGTGATGAGGTATGGAGCAGGGTCTGTATGTCCCCATATTCATTTACTCACTCTGTGATGAGGTATGGAGCTGTTACTGCTGCTCACATATCAGGACCCTCAAACCTGATGCTCCTGTTTAGCTCTTAACTTTCTCTGGATCTGGGTTCTGATTATCTGCTTTTGTGCACTTTTTTTGCTGAGATGCAGATTCAAAGTTCTCTTCTTTCCTCTGATCACGAACCCTCTAAGCAAAACCACACCCTCTGTGACTGCAGACCCTCACTGAGGAATAAGAGTTAACAGCAGTCACAGTTCTGCGTTTTCACTGCGCTTTCATCTGTGCAATATTCTTTCTGTTTTTGATACAAACCTGTGATACCTCAATATTACTCAACAACTCACATATCAAATGAACAGTGAATCCAAAATCACTCAGCACAACAAACAGAATCAGATTGATAATTCATGTGAATGTGGAAATACTGCATGGAATCCACCCTCTAAAAATAAATGTGAGAACACAGGAATAACAAACACCAGTAACCCCTTCGATCAGGACAGAGTGCAGATTGTGATAAAATATAACACTGTTTGCCTGCT
The DNA here is from genome assembly GCA_019788955.1 of Albula glossodonta. Classification (NCBI taxonomy): domain Eukaryota; kingdom Metazoa; phylum Chordata; class Actinopteri; order Albuliformes; family Albulidae; genus Albula; species Albula glossodonta. The sequence continues at coordinate 31,348 of JAFBMS010000670.1, forward strand.
GCTGAGGAAGCAGAATGATGCACACTAATGAAAATATGATGAGATACAGACAAACCTGCACGGAGATGTCAGCTCAGCTCTTTACCTTTTCAATTACATATCAAACTTTAATCACTCACAGGAAACACACACTCCTGTTGCACTCAGTTACTGAAAGGTTACATTGATACAGTATACACTTTCAGTTTGTCTGGTGCCAGATCATAAATATGATACCATTAAATCTGCTCTAGCTTAAGAAGATAAAGCACATGGACAGGGGGAATGAAGTTTGTGTACAGTTTACATGCCACATGTTACATTTGATTATTATATTAGTCTGAGTAATTCTATTCCAGAATAGTGTGAAAGGGCTGGTGTCACGGCTCAAGAGTTGACCAGCAATGACCCTTCAGAGACCCTCTGATTTCTGAACTCAAAGCACTATAATGCACTGTGGCTGGGCGTTCACTCACAGGACAGCATAAAGAGAAGAGAAGTTTCAATCTTTCACACAGTATGTTTCTGAGCACAATACAGGACAGTGTGTTTGAGAGCAGAGTAAACTACAGTTCAGCATGTTTGAGAGCAGAGTAAACTACAGTACAGTGTGTTTGAGAGCTGAGTAAACTACAGTACAGTGTATTTGAGAGCAGAGTAAACTACAGCACAGTGTGTTTGAGAGCAGAGTAAACTACAGTGCAGTGTGTTTGAGAGCAGAGTAAACTGCAGTACAGTGTGTTTGAGAGCAGAGTAAACTGCAGTACGGTGTGTTTGAGAGCAGAGTAAACTACAGTACAGTGTGTTTGAGAGCAGAGTAAACTACAGTGCAGTGTGTTTGAGAGCAGAGTAAACTGCAGTACAGTGTGTTTGAGAGCAGAGTAAACTACAGTACAGTGTGTTTGAGAGCAGAGTAAACTACAGCACAGTGTGTTTGAGAGCAGAGTAAACTACAGTACAGTGTGTTTGAGAGCAGTTCAGCAGTAAGTGAGAAAATGGATCCCGATGCCCTTCACTCCTCTCCAGTGATGATGACTGGAGTGAAGTATCACAGCCAAGATGGTAAGACAGAAAAGTGATAAAAAAATGAGGGGGGTGGGGGGGTGTAAGGACAGCTGCGGTTATTCTGTTTTAGCTTTTCTGATGCTAACAGTGGAGCTCTAGCTGTGCTCTTTCATTTACTCATGGCTGATATTTATCATACTGTACCTATGCCTGATCTGAGGTATCCATGCTAGAAAATGTGTGTTTTTCATGTTAACACAGAAAGGCAATGTTGACTGATATAAGGAGTAGATAAACAGAAACATCTATCAGTATATGAATATGAAGTAAATAATGAAGAGCTGTTCTGAGTTTGCCCTCAGAACAGCTCGGCCCAGCTCAGCTCAGCCATTCTTGCTGTTTTACAAGTTCTGAACTGTCTGTCATTTATGTTATAATTCTGATTGTTACTGATAAAGATTTTCTCTCTGATAAAGAAGTTCTCCTGACCACATCACCAGCACTTATTCTTTAATATTCTTATCATTTCATTTCTCATTGTGAGTGCTGATTCTGATCTTATTTCTGTTTTATTCTCCTGACAGAAAAGTCAGAGTACCTTTACAGAACTGTGGAGCTGAAACCATCTGCCCCTGTGAGCCAATCAGCAGGTAGTGTGCAGTTTGAACTTATGCCATTGGTCAGATGAACAAATATATTCTAATAAAACACAGATGGAAATTCCATCAATATTCAGACATACAGAGATGTGTGATCTTTACCTCCTCAGAGGGGCGGAGCTCTGCTCAGAGAGACTCTGTGTGGAAGAGGACATCACTGCTGTTCATCTCTCTGTGGATCATCACTCTGATCTCTCTCATCACCACACTGGGCCTCTACTGTAAGTGTTAATGAGGAGTTTACTATCAGAACAGAACCACACTGGGCATCTACTGTAAGTGTTAATGAGGAGTTTACTATCAGAACAGAACCACACTGGGCCTCTGCTGTAAGTGTTAATGAGAAGTTTACTATCAGAACAGAACCACACTGGGTCTCTGCTGTAAGTGTTAATGAGGAGTTTACTATCAGAACAGAACCGCACTGGACCTCTGCTGTAAGTGTTAATGAGGAGTTTACTATCAGAACAGAACCACACTGGGCCTCCACTGTAAGTGTTAATGAGGAGTTTACTATGAGAACAGAACCACACTGGGCCTCTACTGTAAGTGTTAATGAGGAGTTTACTATCAGAACAGAACCACACTGGGCCTCTGCTGTAAGAGTTAATGAGGAGTTTACTATCAGAACAGAACCGCACTGGGCCTCTACTGTAAGTGTTAATGAGGAGTTTACTATCAGAACAGAACCACACTGGGCCTCTGCTGTAAGTGTTAATGAGGAGTTTACTATCAGAACAGAACCACACTGGGCCTCTGCTGTAAGTGTTAATGAGGAGTTTACTATCAGAACAGAACCACACTGGGGAGTGTCAATGAGGAGTTTACTATCAGAACAGACCCACACTGGACCTCTGCTGTAAGTGTTAATGAGGAGTTTACTATCAGAACAGAACCACACTGGGCCTCCACTGTAAGTGTTAATGAGGAGTTTAGTATCAGAACAGAACCACACTGGGTCTCTACTGTAAGTGTTAATGAGGAGTTTATTATCAGAACAGAACCACACTGGGTCTCAGTGTGAGTTCAGTAAATCATAGTACGGTATAGGTATCTGGTATATAAGGTGTTGAAACATTGTTAATGTATTAATTTGTTGTTGCACAGACATGCAGAGTTTTGCTGTGCAAAGAGAAGTACAGGAGCAGCAGAGGAACTCCGCAACCCACAACACTGGTGAGTGTAGTATTATTAACACTGGTGAGTGTGGAGTTGATAACACTGGTGAGTGGGGAATTATTAACAGTGTTGATTGTGGAGTTATATGTAAAGCTTCACTCTAATTCAGGACACATCACTCCACTACACCCCTGGCCCTGTTTGGAAGGAGTTACAGAAATCCCTCCAGATGTCCACCTTGGCATCTATATCTGTTTTCACATAAACTGCATTAATTTGTCTTTATGTTTTGCTTTGACATTCATATTTGTATTGTAAATGAGAACTGGTTGTTAGATTGCTATCCTGATTAACACAAGGGTAAAAAAAAAATTTATAAAGAAACAACAAGCAAATCAGTATTATTAGATAAGAGAGGTATGTAGCAGTTCATACAGTTCTGGCCACCATTATTGGTATCCCTGAATTTTGAATACATCATGAACAATATCTCCTGAAAAATAGGTGTGCCGTGAAACATCCTTGGTCTATGTAAACTCATGTTCAATACACAACAGCTAAGGGCAAAACAATATCAATTTAAAAAAGCAACAGTAGGAAAAATCTAAAAACGGAAATATGGATATGACACAATTATTGACACAATTTTGTGGAATTCTAATCAGACTAGATTGGACTCACCTGTGATAAATTATGAGGGCTCGCATGACATGTTACATTTAACCAATGAATGATGGCTTTAATACTTAAAAAGGCCACTTTACTTTCCCTGATCCCTTTTCACAATGGTGAAGTCAAGATAGCTGTCTGAGAGCATCAGAAGTGCTATTATCTCCAAACACAAGAATAGTAAAGGGTACAAGGCCATCTCCAAAGTCCTTGACATCCCTGATTCAACAGTGTGCAATGTTATTAAGAAGTTTACTGCTCATGGAACTGTCATCAACCTCCCAGGATGTGGGTCAAAGAGGAAAATCAATGAGAAAATTCTTCGAAGATTGGTGCGAACTGTGGAAGAAACACCGTGTGTAACATCCAAAGAGCTAAAGGCACACGTGGAGCGATCTGGAGTGATGGTCAACCCGTACCATAAACCGCACACTAAACCAAGAAGGGCTTTACAGGCGAAGGCTAAGGAAGACCCCACTGCTGAAAGAAAGACATAAGAAGGCACAACTGATCTTTGCCAAAACCTACCTAGACAAACCACAATCCAAAAGAAATGGACTGTTTTATACTAGCCAGCCGTGAGTCCTGATCTCACTCCCATTGAACATCTTTGGAGAAAGCTGAAATCTGCCATAGGGAAAAGACACCCTGCAACCATCCAAAAGCTTGAACAGTTTGCATTGGAGGAGTGGGAAAAACTACCAGCAGACAGGTGCAAGAAGCTTGTAGATGGGAACCAAAAAGGTCTGGAGGCTGTCATTGTTGTGAAAGGGAGTGCAACAAATGGATGCCTTTAATACTGTCCATGCCATATTTTGTTTTTATACTTTAAAATCACTTCCTGCAAGTTGAAAAGAAATGTTTGTTGTTGAATAAGTTTATACATCCAATTAAAATATTCTACTGATATGAAGTTGATATATTTCCATTTATTTATGAAGATATTGTACATTTTATTAAACAAAGTAAAGGTGCCAATACTGTAGTATATGTTTTAATCATCTCCATGCAGGCTTATACTGTACCAGGGTTTTGTAAAACTGAAAAAATAAAAAATACACAAATATATGTGTGTACGTGTATCTGTGTGTGTGTGAACATACAAATACATGATTTATATGGCAGTATTTTCCATAATAAAAGAAACATTTGGAAGAGCAACCATTTTCTCAGCTACAGTACAGGCCAGATACAACAATGGCATTTACTCCTCAAGTTAGACAAACAGCACAACTGACAATCTGTAATGTTTTTACCCAGAGCTACAGAAACAGCTGGGGGAGAAAGAGCAGGAGAACTCCCAACTGCAGAAACAGCTGGGGGAGAAGGAGCAGGAGAACTCCCAACTACAGAAACAGCTGGGGGAGAAAGAGCAGGAGAACTCCCAACTACAGAAACAGCTGGGGGAGAAAGAGCAGGAGAACTCCCAACTACAGAAACAGCTGGGGGAGAAAGAGCAGGAGAACTCCCAACTACAGAAACAGCTGGGAGAGAAGGAGCAGGAGAACTCCCAACAGCAGAAACAGCTGGGGGAGAAGGAGCAGGAGAACTCCCAACAGCAGAAACAGCTGGGGGAGAAGGAGCAGGAGAACTCCCAACTGCAGAAACAGCTGGTGAAGAAGAGGCAGGAGAATTCCAACCTTCAGAAACAGCTGCAGGAAAAGGAGGAGGAGTTCTCTGATCTACACACCAGATTCAGCAGCATGAGAGCCAGTTACCTGCCTACAGAGATGTGCTCCTCTTTTTCCCCTGAGAAGACAGGTGAACACCCTCACACACAGACAAGAGTATATTTATAATGCTTTCATTATCACTGCACCCCAGTTACCTTTAATCTTTCTACTGACTGTCATCTGTCAGTCAAGTATGAATCAGGTCAAAGGGTCAGTGATGAAAATCTACAATGATTAGAGGGCTGAGCATGTATTGCTTTATGACATAATGATTTCAGATGAATGATTTTTGTTTCATTGTTCTCTGCAGTCAGAGGTCTTTTTGCAGAATGGTCACGTAAGTTCCGCTCCTTCACATACATAATTGTAATAATCTAGCCAGCATGACTGACCCTGAGTGATATTGTGTTAGCCAGCATTACTGACTCTATGTGATATTGTGTTAGCCAGCATTACTGACTCTGTGTGATATTGTGTTAGGCAGCATGACTGACCCTGTGTGATATTGTGTTAGGCAGCATGACTGACACTGTGTGATATTGTGTTAGGCAGCATTACTGACCCTGAGTGATATTTTGTTAGGCAGCATGACTGACCCTGTGTGATATTGTGATAGGCAACATGACTGATCCTGTGTGATATTGCATTAGGCATCATGACTGACCCTGTGTGATATTGTGATAGGCAACATGACTGATTCTGTGTGATATTGCATTAGGCATCATGACTGACCCTGTGTGATATTGTGTTAGGCGGCATGACTGACCCTGTCTGATATTGTGTTAGCCAGCATGACTGACCCTGTGTGATATTGTGTTAGGCGGCATGACTGATCCTGTGTGATATTGTGTTAGCCAGCATGACTGACCCTGTGTGATATTGTGTTAGGCAGCATGACTGACCCTGTGTGATATTGTGTTAGGTAGCATGACTGACCCTGTATGATATTGTGTTAGGCAGCATTACTGACCCTGTATGATATTGTGTGAGGCAGCATGACTGATCCTGTGTGATATTGTGTGAGGCACCATGACTGACCCTGTGTGATATTGTGTTTGGCAGTATGACTGACCCTGTATGATATTGTGTGAGGCAGCATGACGGACTCTGTGTGATATTGTGTTTGGCAGTATGTGTGAGTTTCCAGTTGTTTCTATGTGAGTGTGTAGCTGTTTGCTTGAGAGTGTTGCTGTCGTCCTGGCTGTCAGTTGTGCTGTGGATCAGACAGTACTTACTGATAGAGACAAGAGCACAGACTTGAACTGACTGCTGTTACACACACACACTCACACACACACACACACACACACACATAATCTGTGACTGCCATAGAGTCTGTGTTCGTAAATAAGATATTATAGAGCTGAATGTTCACAGTATCTGTTTCCCTGCAGGGAAGGATGGAGTCGTCACTAAACCAGGTACCACATCAATTATTGAACATTTGCTCCATTCCAATATACAATACTGTAATTATATTTCAAGCACTAATTTTAACTTACAAAAGAAAAAACAAGTCATTCTAAATTCAGCTCTTTTTGTAAAAGTGTGGGATGTGGCAGAATTCAGCTGATAGTTCAGGAAAAGTGTACGGAGCTTTGGTTGGTTTTTCTCCCTTTTCAATTATCCTGACCACCACACACCATGTTCAGGGCATAGAACATTATTTAATGTTGCTGTTGAATACATGCATTTGTGACATTTGTGAATACATCTTTAAAACAACTCTTTGAGAACAAATTCAATGAGCACAGACTATGACCACAGACTCTCTGAGCACAGACTTGTGTTTTTGTAGTTGTAGCCCCAGACATGGTGCAAAGGAGACCATGTAATCCACCCCCAACCAGCGCCCCTTCATACTGCCCCCCCAACCAGCACCCCATCACACTACCCCCCCAACCAGAGCCCATCACACTGCCCCTCCCAACCAGCACCCCATCACACTGCCCCCACAACCAGCACCCCATCACACTGCCCCCCAACCAGCACCCCATCACACTCCCCCCCAAACAGCACCCCATCACACTGCCCCCCCAACCAGCACCCCATCACACTGCCCCCCCAACCAGCACCCATCACACTGCCCCCCCAACCAGAGCCCATCACACTGCCCCCCAACCAGCACCCCATCACACTGCCCCCCCAACCAGAGCCCATCACACTGCCCCCCCTCGACCAGAGCCCATCACACTGCCCCCCCAACCAGCACCCCATCACACTGCCCCCCCAACCAGAGCCCATCACACTGCCCCCCCTCCAACCAGCACCCCATCACACTGCCCCCCCAACCAGAGCCCATCACACTGCCCCCCCAACCAGCACCCCATCACACTGCCCCCCCAACCAGAGCCCATCACACTGCCCCCCAGCCAGAGCCCATCACACTGCCCCCCCAACCAGAGCCCATCACACTGCCCCCCCCAACCAGCACCCCATCACACTGCCCCCCAACAAGCACCCCATCACACTGCCCCCCCAACCAGAGCCCATCACACTGCCCCCCCAACCAGCACCCATCACACTGCCCCCCCAACCAGCACCCCATCACACTGCCCCCCCAACAAGCACCCCATCACACTGCCCCCCTACCACACACACACACCATTTTTCCTAAATCCCATCTGCACTGGTTCAGGTGCTTAGAGGAGACTTTGATGCATCGTAGATCAAGACATAAAAACTGTTTGCCATTTACTGAGTCCATCCTCAGGTAAGAATAATCACTCAGCAATCTCCCTCCTCAGCCATCAGCTACAGAATGCTCTCAAATGTGTTACTCACATCCCTGGTGTGTGTGTGTGTGTGTGTATGTGTTGGGTGGGGGGGAGGGCAGTGAGATTGCCCACCCCCCCCCCCATGTTCAAATGAACCCAAATTCAAGATCTAAAATGCATGATGATTTAATCAACAAAAATTCACATGGAGGGCAAAGACAGATGGACACAGGCTGGGTGGCCAATGAACAAGTGAACAAGACAAATGAAATAAAATTTTTGATCACCTTCCATTAACAAAAGTGAAATAATGAATTTATGACAATAACATCAGGAATAATGTGCATTCCCTTTCAGTGTGGCAGTGGATCCGTGAAGCAGCAGGTAGGATTATCCTCCTATTAAACTACACTGGCATCTTCAACACTGACACAGTCAACACTGACACCACCGACATAAACACAAACACTCACGCTCTGTTACTCTGATTATATTTTTATTTTATTTTATTTTATTTTATGGGCTCACCACCAACTTTAACTGTATTTTCCATTATGTAGTGCAGATATAAACTTCCCATGTATTTTCCATTATGTAGTGCAGATATAAACTTCCCATGTATTTTCCATCCTGTCGGTAAAAGGGAAGAAACTTTTCAGTACCAGCATGTCCCAGCCAGTATAATTTTATTAAAATGCACCTGCAAGCATTTTTCATGCAATAACAAATGTTTATTCAGTAATTCATCTCTTTCTGTTCTCCTGCACAGTGGGTGTGACTCTGGACCCTGTTACTGCGCATCCCAGTCTCATCCTGTCTGAGGATGGGAAACAAGTGAGACTGGGAGACACACGACAGAATCTCCCTGACAACCCAGAGAGGTTTAACCCTGTTGTCAGTGTCCTTGGAAAGGAGGGGTTCTCCTCAGGGAGATTTTACTATGAGGTGCAGGTTGGAGAGAAGACTGAGTGGACTTTAGGAGTGGCCAAAGAGTCCATCAACAGGAAGGGGGATATTATTCTGAGCCCTGGGAATGGATACTGGACCGTGTGGTTGAGGAATGGGACTCAGTATTTGGCTCTAGCTGATCCCTCTGTCCCCCTCCCCCTGAGAGAGAAGCCCAGGACAGTGGGGGTGTATGTGGATTATGAGGGGGGTCAGGTCTCCTTTTATAATGTGGAGGCCAGGTCTCATATTTACTCCTTCACTGGTTACACCTTCACTGAGAAACTCTATCCTTATTTCAGCCCCTGTCTAAATGAAAATGGTAAAAACTCAGCCCCACTGATAATCTCCTCAGTAAAATAATACTCTGAATGAACATGTTGTCAGTGCCATTAGAAATCCTGTATCTCAGTTTTTGAGCTTGATGCAGAAAAGGAAAATTTACATTATCAATGTAAATTTGTGCCTGAAAATAAATGAGTTTTAGTTTTTCAAAGCACAATGTAACTTAAATGGTGTTCATCAATATACTGTACAAATACAATCAAAACCTTTGCCTAATTTCTCAAATAGTCGACTGATTGCTTTTGTACGACATGAGTAGTGTGTCCTTTCTGTTGTTTTGCAATTATGTGTGTTCCTTAATTGTTTTTTTATTTGCTTCTGAAGTGCGATTGTCCTTGTGGGCCACCATACATTCAACCTTGGACACTGCAGTGTAAAAGCATGATTATTTTCACCGTGCTCTCAACTCCAGATCCAGGAAATGTAACCTGAGAGTATTAAACTTTGTGTCTTGGCAGTTTAGAAATGAGTAAGTGGCTTTGAGAGATATTATTATAGATAACAATAAATTATAAAACTACAGTAATACCATGTTATTGTGTGGCTCTGTTGTTGAGTGCTTTAAAAGTTTCAAAAAATTGAAATAGGGCATAATGGGTAGAGTAGCTGGACTTCCAGCTGTCCCTGAGAATTCTCCCAGGGTAGTTGGTTGTGTAAATGCCCCTGTTGCCTCTGTCATGTCTGGGGGAGGTAATCTGAAACAGGCCATCTGTAGGGGTGGGAGAAACGAAGGGTGTGTGAATCACAGCTGGTGTCTCTTCCTCCTGAGATCCAGAACCTTCTCCACCATGCGGCAGGTTCCTGATGCCTCACCCTGCTCAATGATGTTCTCCAGCAGCCTGTAGCACTGGTCCACATGAGGCTGGGGACACAAGGGGGTAGGGCTGGGTTTAGATGCCCCTGGACACTCAAATCATTCCTCCCTGGTGCTCTACAGCTCTTTTTACTCCTTCATTTTCACTCCATTCTAACTGTCATACATCATAGCTGGGATTAACAAGGTGCCACATTCAATGCCTGACCCTTTCAACTGTCAGTGAGGCAAACTGTGTCTGAGTGACACAGTGTCAAGATGAAGGCAGGAATGTGGAGAGGGGACAGAGGAAAGGAATAAGGAATAAGGCTGTGATTGAAATGGCATGTTTTACTGAACTGTACCCTGGCTTTCATGGTCGAGGTCTTGTCAATGGAGGACAGCAGACAGCAGACACCCTCCAGTGAGTCCTCATTACGGTTCTTCAGCATGTTGTTGATGCGATCATGCATTAACACCTCCGTCAGCAGCTTTAGTTTGATGAGCTAACAGATGAAAGCCAAAATCCCAGTCCAGCACTGACGGGCTCCCACCACCTCCTCCACCTGACCACAAAGACACGACACCTCACAGTACTCTGGGCCTACTCCAAATCCCATCATCCCTTTCACCTCTCACCCCAAATCTCCAGAGTCCGAAAGTTACCTTGGAGAGAGCCTCATTTACATCCTCATCCTTTCTTAAACTCTTTCTGACAGAGATTTAACAAAACCTTGCGGAAATTTGTAGTCTGTCCCAGCATGTCTTTGCATGGAACTTTCAGATCAATAAAACTAACCAATAAAACAAGTAAGAGAGCATAATTACGACAGCTGACTGGCAGGCAAACGGCTAAGCAAAAATCCCTGGATTTTTTCTCTAAAACATGTGATGACACAAAACTTACAAACATGGTGTGCCCCAGTTGCTCATCCAGTAGAGCATGAGCCCCCCACAGCAGCTCTGGCTCAAATCCAGCCTGGGCCCCCCACCACATCCCCCATCTGTCTCCCCACTGCAACTGTCAAATAAAGTGGAAAAATCCCCAAGAAAAAACTTAGGAAGATATTGGTGAATGTCTACTGTAGACATTTTTATCAGACGCACGCACATTGCCAAGGTCATGCTCCTGGCCCAAAGTTAACTTCCGCTCTGTGTTTGTTTATTATTGGGTTTGCGTCTTCCCAAGGGCAGTTTTATGAATTCTTTAAAAAGGGGATGAACAGACATAATTTTTGGACATCTTGTTTCACCTGCGTTTTATATATACATTTCAGTTGTTTCTGCTCTTTCCCAATTATTTTACTGGCCATGTTTCTAATTGTGGACAGTCTATTTTTGTTCTTATCCCCAGGGTACCCATACCGTGTAGCCTACACATATTAAAAGTTAAAACACTTTCAAGTTCTAACAATAAGGTTATAATAGAGTTCAGAAATCCCAATCAGAGAATGGGACATAGCGGATGTCACCTATATAACTCATATATTAGCTTACCAGATACATTAGTGGAAATACAGTAACGTATGTGTACAGTATCTTGGCTATTTAGTCAATACAGGTACACTACAGAATCCCACATAGATTTGCCAAGTACGTACGTAATATTAGTCCATTCTTGTCTCAACATTTTGTTAAAGGGGTCTGGTAGTGTAACGTTATCGCATTTGAGTTTGGCCAAATAACGGTTCTTTTCTTCGACTGGTACTCCCAAATAATACTGGCTGACAGTGGTTATCGGTGAGTTGGAAACAGGGGAAGCACAAATACCTCACCTTTAAATCTATCTTTAATTTCAACCTGTTCCCGTTAATCTGCCTTGATTAACAATAAAACTAACAATTTGCAGAATAATTAACACCAATTGCGTAAATACAGTAAATGATTACCAATGTCATTATATATTACAGACATTGATGTTTTACGTTTAAGTTCTGTTTGGGTCATGATATATTGTGATGTGACAGATTTCTCATTTGTTTTCATTCATTTGGAGCATAAATAGCACACTTTGCTGAATGTATAACATACATAACATTACTGTGTGTGTGTGTGTGTGTGTGTGTGTGTGTTGTGTGTGGTGTGTGGTGTGTGTGTGTGTGTGTGTGGTGTGTGTGTGTGTGTGTGTGTGTGTGTGTGGGTGTGGTGGTGGGGGGGGGGGGTTAAGGTGGTTTCATATATCAATATATTTAGCACTTTTAATTGTTAGATTATTTTTACAGTCATTACCCGGCCATAGCAGACTGTTTTCTAAGACTGTCAAATTGGGTGTAGTGTTACACATACTGGCTAAAACCCATAATATCATTCAGGCATGTTTCTCTCAGTGGTCCTGTCTTTAAAACAGAAGGCATTCTGCTTTCATATACCATGTGCAAGCAAGTATTGCTTCGACCATAGATATATGCAGATATATGCATGCACATAATGGTGTCTAACAGTTTCAGTGTAGTAGGACTGCTCTGGTAGTTCCTTTGTTCTACCCTTATAGAAATTTCTCAGTTTTTTTCTCTCTTCTTTTTCTATGGCTAACAGAAGATCCCACCATCTACCTCCAGAAGAGATCTCTCTCAGCCCTGTTCTGCTCTTCGATAGGTCCCTCTGTCTTGTCGCTGTTGGAACCACTCCCATCACCTTAGTGAAGATCTGCTTTATCTGCTGGATTACTACTACTACACCTGAATCTTACATATCCAAAGTGTGTGGCAACCGTCCTCTCTGTCATTCAGACAGAAATATTACAGGATGCTATCCATGAGCGAGACTCCCACCCTATGGAGGGAGTCCCCTCCTAACCTCCTGTAATAACCCTATGGAGGGAGACCCCTAACCTCCCATTATAACCGTATGGAGGGAGACCCCTAAGCTCCCATTATAACCGTATGGAGGGAGACCCCTAACCTCCCATTATAACCGTATGGAGGGAGACCCCTAACCTCCCATTATAACCCTATGGAGAGAGACCCCCTAACCTCCCATTATAACCCTATGGAGGGAGTCCCCCTAACCTCCCATTATAACCCTGTGGAGGGAGTCCCCCTAACCTCCCATTATAACCCTATGGAGAGAGACCCCCTAACCTCCCATTATAACCCTATGGAGGGAGTCCCCTCCTAACCTCCCATTATAACCCTATGGAGGGAGTCCCCTCCTAACCTCCCATTATAAACCTATGGAGGGAGTCCCCCTGATCTCCCATTATAACCCTACGGAGGGAGTCCCCCTAATGTCCCATTATAACCCTATGGATGGAGTCCCCCTACCCTCCCATAGTAACCCTATGGAGGGATTCCCCTCCTAACCTCCCATTATAACCCTATGGAGGGATTCCCCTCCTAACCTCCCATTATAACCCTATGGAGGGATTCCCCTCATAACCTCCCATTATAACCCTATGGAGGGAGACCTCTAAGCTCCCATTATAACCCTATGGAAGGAGTCCCCTCCTAACCTCCCATTATAACCCTATGGAGAGAGACCCCCTAACCTCCCATTATAACCCTATGGAGGGAGTCCCCTCCTAACCTCCCATTATAACCCTATGGAGGGAGTCCCCTCCTAATCTCCCATTATAAACCTATGGAGGGAGTCCCCCTGATCTCCCATTATAACCCTACGGAGGGAGTCCCCCTAATGTCCCATTGTAACCCTATGGAGAGAGTCCCCCTAACCTCCCATTATAACCCTATGGAGGAAGCCCCCTCCTCACTTCCTTGTATATCCCTGCAGAGGGAGTCCACCAATGATAGATACACTTCCTTAAATTTTAAAGTGTTCACTGACAGTCCAAAAAGTATTTTTGCAATATTTACAACACGGTTGGAAAATGTGTTACCACTTTGAACAGTGGGTGCCAGGTGTGGTGTCAGTAGGAGTAAATGTTGCAAAATTCCACAGGGAATACTAATGAATAATAATAGTTATAATATTGTAATAGCTATAATGAAATAATAATAATAATAATAAATTATTATTATTATATGTTGTTGTTGTTACTATCCATGTTGGTCCACGGCAACAGCACACCGTCTTTACAAGACCTGTCAGGGGAAGTGAACCTTCAGATTAGTCCCACCCCAGAGCAGATAGCAGATGCAGGGTGGACTGCAATCTCAAGGAGGAGGTGATAGAGGGAGATGAGGATCGACTAACTTGGTGGAAAACAAACAAAAGGATTTTCCTCTAATGGCATAAAAATATCTGTACATTCCAGCCACCAGCATAGCAACAGACAGAATATTTAGCACAGCTGGCTATTGTTACCACTTTACTCAGACCAGATAAACTGAACATGTTTATTTTGCTGAGTGAAAATCTGGGGCCTGTTATTTCTGTTGCATTGTTCTGGTTTGACTTTCTGGTTCACTTTTTAGTCTGACCTGTTTATAATGGCTGTTAAAAAAATTACTTTTTAATTACATGCTGCTATTTGAAATTATGAATGCTCGTTTATGGAATTACTCTAAACGATTTGTCTAGAATTTCTTTTTTAAAAAATTTCAGAAAAAATGTAATTTTTGTAAAAAAAAAAAGGCAACAGCATATGCTGTATGACAAAAGGATAGGACTACAACTTTGTATTTATTTTAAAATTGTGTTAGACTACTAACCTTGTGTGGGAGTTTGTAAACCAAAAAGAATGTTTATTTCGTATTAAAAAAAAATCTCTGCCATTAACAAAATGATACGTAAAAAATTTAAAGAAATAAAAGCCTTCTTTTTTACATGGGACTGATAGTAAGGCTCTATATATGAATACCATAATAACTTGTATGAAGGTTTATATGAAATCTATAACGATATTATGCATTCTGCATTGTTACAAACTAGACCTACGCAGTGCTTAAAGCTACAACTAAAATCTTTAGTCAGCCTGCTGGGGCTATATTCTGTGCACAACACTGACTTAGTCACAAATGAAGGATGTAGTTTTTTTGTAAAATTTGTTTGTATTTGACTGTTTGGTAAGCTTTAAAAGATGTGTTTATTTCAAGTGGTATTTTTTACCTCTTGTATTTCCTTTCATGAACATGATGATGTCACTGTTTTTAAGTTTTATATGTATACATACAATTTTAACACCCAGAGAGATACAGACTTTCCCCATCCACAGCCAATAATACATCATTGCCAATTTCCAAAACATCCAAACCCCAGGACACTCCCAGATGGATATTCTTTTAATGTTTCACCATTGGGCATCATTCACATTTTATTAAATTGATCTCATTTTCAGAATTCACACAACGGTCCCTGGTTTTAGGACATTACTCTCTTACCTCATATCTGTGTTTTAGACCAAAAGCAAGAGACAATGTGCATGTTGTTGGTTCCTCTGCAGACCTCAAGTCATTATATCAGGCAATAAGTTTGCTTAATTGTGTTTACAAAAACATTAGCCTTGGGTATTTTTAAGACTGTGTAGAGCATCGGTATCAAATTCAAACTTACTGAGGGCCATGCTGAAGGTTGTGAATTAAATCAGGGGCCAGACATTTATGACAATGATTATTTTTTTATTCAAGAAATATAAATAGGCTAATAACTGTATTACATATAAAAAAATATTTCATGCAAGCATAGTTCAAATATTATGGTTTTTCCATGTTTGTGAGTAATTCTTACCAGCAAAACTGATTAATAAAGCAAAATTGTATTTCTCAAGTGCTGAACAATTTTTTTAATAAAATGATATATGCACAATTAAACAAACAACATTTCCATCACAGTGGCCTACTTTTGTATGTAATAAAATAACAAATAAGGTCTTTGTTACCAGCAATGATTAATAAAGCAAAATAGTATTTATAAAATGCTGAACTATTTTTTGTATAAAATGAAAACTGCAAAGTTCAACTGGATCGCAGTACTTTTGTCTTTAACAAAACAAAAAATAAGGTCATGGTTTTCAGCAAAACTGTTTGATAAAGCAAAATAGTGTGTGCAACAAGTCGTATCTCAAATTGTACAGCTTACATTAGAAATTTGAAAAGACAAAACAAAAGGGCCTGTAATGCCAAACCTAATAAACAGGCATTGTGCTTGCTTTTTAGTTCAACTCTTATCAGACACTCTGCACCTTTCCTTAGAAATGATCCAGTCTGTTCTAGGCTTAGTGTCCTTTGCTATGGCCACTTCCAAACCGGGGCCAGATGTTAGTCTGTGAGGTGGGATCCGTGGGATGTCTTGTTCAGTTTCATTATGAAGAACATCTGTTCACATGAGTAGGTGCTTCTGAACATAGACATGATGCGTGCAGCGTGAAGGCAAAGCTGCGGCATTGATTCGGGGGGTAGAGGTGCAAACTCAGCAGCCCCAACTGACTGGTACTGGGTCTTCAGAGCACTGTTACATTGCAATTCAATGAGTTCCAACTACAAGTGCCCAGGTGCAGTGTCAACATCAATTGCAAATGGATTTGCGAACAGATCAAGGCTGAATTTCCAATTGGTTCAAAATCAGCAAATCTCCTGCTGAATTCTGCTTTGAGTGTGTTTAGTTTGTCAGCATACACTTTGGCTGGGAATGGGATGGTGACTGTGTCACTGACTGACTGGCAAGTAGGAAAGTGAGACAAGTTTCCTTGGTGCACCTGGCCCTCCCATAAACGCAGTTCATTTTAAACGCCTTTACTGAGTCTCGCCTTTCAATGATCAGCTGCTTTCGACCATGGAGTTTTACATTCAGGGCACCGAGGTGCTCCGTTACGTCACACATAAAGGACAAGTCAGTCAGCCACTTTTTGTCCTCAAGCTCGGGGATGACCTTTTGTTTGCTTTCCATGAAACAAGAAATCTCAATACGGGTATCATAAAATCTTTGCAACATTTTCCCCCCACTCAACCGGTGCACCTCTGTGTGGTATGGCACATCCTTGTTCTCAGAGTTTTCCTCCTCTAAAAGTGCCCTGAATTACTTGTGATTCAAGCCCAATGAACTAATACAGTTAACCATTTTGGTTACAGCTGTCATTACATGTCCCATGCTCAACACCTTTCCACAGAGGGTTTCCTGGTGGATGATGCAGTGGTAGGCTGTCAAGTTTTCCTTATTGCCCATTTTCTCTCAAACAACACTGACCAAAGCACGGACCTCCCCACACATCACAGGTGCACCATCCGTTGTCAGCCCAACAAGTTTACTCCGATGCAATTCCATTTCATTGATGCACCGCTCCACTTGTGTGAAAATGTCCTGTCCAGTAGTTGTCCAGTAAATCGCTTTTAAATCCAAAAGTTCCTCAGTGACAGAAAACTGAGCATCCATCTCCCGATTGAATATCTAAAGCAGGGCAGTGTCCTTCCCATCTGTACTCTTATCTGCAGCCAACAAATATGAAACAAATTCCTTGGGTTTAATTTTTAGCTGGATCTCTAATTTGGAAGCCAGCCCATCCATGCGACTAGCCAAAGTATTTCAGGAGAGGCTGATATTGACAAATACCTACCTGCTTGTCAGGGTATACAACATCACATACCTTTTCAATGCAATTTTGAATAAAGTCTCCCTCTGTGGACGGCTTGCATGCTCTTGCTATTTCCTCAGCTATTATAAAGCTTGCCTTCACAGCCCCCTCACACTGACTGTTGATACAAGTAAACATTTTACTGTTGTTGAAGGTTGCAATTTAATTCTTTGACTTTTTGCAGCCGCTGTTCCATGTCTATTTTTCCATAATCCTAATGCTCTGTTTCAAAATGCCAAAATGAAGTTTATACTCATTGAAAACTTCCAATGACTCTTGACATATGAGACACATTGGATTTTGTTTGAATTCACAAAATAAATATTCTGTTTCTCATCTTTCTTGAAATTGTCAATATTCATTGTCAATCATTATTTATGTTGTTTGTACTGTAGCCTAAGTAGCCAGTTTGGTCTTTATTAATTCTCTGATAAAAGCATGAGAGTGGAGCATGGCAGCACCTCCTGCGTTTCAATGTTGTATTGTCACGGATGTAAATTTAAACACTATCGCACAGGCCACATTAAATTGATTGTTAGAAGTTATTGGCGGGCCTGATTAAAAGTCTTAGAGGGCCGTGTCTGGCCTGCAAGCCTTGATATCGACATATGTGGTGTAGAAGCCGCTAATAACAACAAACTTAGATTAATTTTATTTTGTAAATGTAGCATAATTTGATAACAAACATTATTAGCTGGTTATCCAGCTAGCTAGCATTAACAAGGTACATTGCTGCAGTTATGTTACAGAAATATTTGATCCAGGAAATAAGAAATATCTGCTTTGTAGCCTACAGAAAAAGCTAAGTTTAGCAATGTAAGATTAGCTGAAAGGTTACAGCTAACAGAGGTCAAAGTTGTGCTGCACTGGATGATAGATCTAGCGGTCATTGTTCCAGCTGGTGTTCCAGCTGGAGTCATTGATAACAATGGGTCAGGGAGTGCAAGGGCATGTTAGCATGTTTGGTCTGAAAGACATTTTACTCCTGTGTTTTCATTCTGAATGTCTCCTTCAGGCTTTGCAGTGCCTGTTCTTTGGTTATTGATTTCCATTTTTTTGGCAGGTCAGCAGGGTTTACCTCATACACCTCTGCAAACTGTGTGTTGAACTTGGCAAAGACAAACTTCCAGTAGACTGAGGCCTGGATTCTGGCGTCAGACTGAATGTGCCAGTCAGGGTAAAATTTCCGATAGTCCTTATATGGATGATACTCTCCATTTGTTTCATGGCTAGAAAATTTTGCTTCACTGGCTACATGAGTGGAGCATATTTCTGCGCTCAGTTTATTAGAGGTTGAAAGTGTGCACTTCCCTAGCCCTTCAGGACGGTGCATAGATGTGAAGTGCTCTGCGTGACTCTCCCCTCCAGCCTCACAGGGGGCCGTACAGAATGGACACTGTTTCCCACAGCCAAACAGCCTCCTGAAGAGCACATCTTGGGGTTTGAAGGGCAGGGTGTTCAGCATGGATTCCACATCATCACTCTGGAACTCTGCTCTCAGAGACTCTTCCATTACATCTATGGAGGACAGCAGACAACCAGAAAACTGCTCTGTCTTGGCTTTGTTTAGGAGCATAACTGCATCCAGAGCATCTTTAGGGATGACCAGTAACTCAATCAGATTAGTGCAGAGTTCCTGGATGAATGTTTGGATGCTCATTTCCTCTTTGCTCTGTGCTGCTGATTTGCTCTGCACCTTCACTACTGCTTCCTTAATCTTCCTGGTGATTAATTTGAGTTGTTTTTCTTCCATGTGTGCAATACTGCTGGCCATATTCTCTTCTATCTGCTCCAAAATCCAATCCTTAACAAAGTCCTCATAGTGTGTGATGTAAGAAAAAAAAGCTACAAATTTTTCTTCTGAAATAAGATGTTCCAGAATGGAGCACTGGAAAAAGGATCGATTGCTGAAATTGATGGCTTTCTTCCCTGTTAACATTTCATCCACTATATCTGGTCCAAGAGATTTAGCAACATACTCCTTGACTGCAGGTTTCAGACACTGTGTGGTGAACTCCTCTGCCTTCCTCTGACACTGGTCTCTTTGATAGAAGAGATCCTTGTAGTCAGTGCAGTACTGGTGTTTGAATTTCTCCGGGCATTGTCGGGGGTCATTGTCCCTGATAAAGGTATCATGCATTTTCTGGAATTCTCTTGCTGCATTTCCACAGATGTGGATCTTTAGAGAGGCCTCAAAATCATTGCTGGTTTGTTGGTACTGAAGGCTCTCTAGTCTTTTGTCTATCATTTGCAACATGTCAATGACATAGGTTTCATCATAATCCATTCTAGATTCCATTTTCTTTGCAATAAAATCTTCACAATCTTTGATGAGCTGGTCTGAAACCTCTTGAATTTTCTTCTTTTGATTAGGTAAATGGTAAATCTTTTTCATGACCTTTTCAATCTTGCCATCTCCACTCTTCACTTTAAATGGCAATTTTCCACATTCATCCAAATGTCGGACATTTGACAACATTTCATGTACAATACCTGCCTCTGCCTTCAAATTGGATCTTAAGAGGTTATGAACATCCGTAACAATGTTACGTCTCTTTATGCTTCCAAAGGAAAGCTTTTCTACAACTTCCTTCCACATACTTTCAAACTCTTTGTCTAGCTTTTCATCTGACAATTCAGAACCATGTCCTCTGCACCGCTCAAGTAACTTAAGCACATACTCTTCTATGGTGTCCCTGCTTTTCCTCTTCATGTGTTCCAGCTCCTCCATGCCCTTTTTTCTTTTCAAAGCTTCATAAAGCTTGATGATCGCTGAATTCTCCATATCTATCTTCAGGCTGTTAGCACTGTTGACAAATTCTTTCTTGTACTTCTGTACCAGGTTCACATGACCCTCAGGTCTCTCGTAGTACTCATGAATGTTATCTATCATTTGTTTCTCTTCCTTGTCCAACTCACTATGGCACTGAGTTTTCAAATTGTGGAATGTAGCATCCAGGCCGATGTCTTGAGATTCTAGGGCTGCCATACCAAAATTTAATATGGTTGTTTCTGCTTCTCTCATCCAGTTGTGCATGTGTTTGCGGAAGGTCCAGTCCCATTTATTAAATTCTGCACACAGCTTTAAATAAGCATCAGCTACAAGACTGTTCTGGAAGCTGAAGTTCTCATATTTCACTGCCTTCCACAAGCTGCTGGTCCATTCCAGGAACTGTGGGACTGTGTGTGCAGGTCTCATCTCCTTGAGCTCTTTTAAAGCTTCAATAATGCTGCTCCTGAACTCACTCACAGTCTCACTGTAACCTGCATTCACTGGTGCCATGGGAGGGGTGCCATGCCAAAGGCCAGGGATGTACCAGGTGTTCTTCTCTGGGTCATATTCCATCACATCTGTAAAATGTTCTCTTTCCACCCTCTTCTCTATTCTGGCAGCTGCTAGGGTCATCTCATTCAGCTCCTCCAGAAATAGTTTCCTATCTCTCATGTTTTTATAATGTGCACAGACATCAGCCACATTCTGGTGCACAAACATGCAGCAGGGTTTTTTCCCCACTTCTGTCATGTGCAGGAAGGCATGCACCACAATCTGCAGGATGTCCTTCATCTCTGTGGAGTTCTCCATGGCGATGTTGATGACTGTGATGTCACTCAGTCCCACCACAAGAGTGGCCAGTTCATTATCATGCTCATAACTGTCAGCCAGCTGGGCCAGTTCTGGGGACTTTAACCCTTCTGTGTCAATGACCATGATAAAGTCACAGCCCAGCTGCTCTCTAAAATCCTCCTGGACTCTGATCAGCAGCATGAAGGCTCCTCTTGTGCATTTACCGCTGCTGACGGAAAACTGCACCCCAAACATGGCATTGAGCAGAGTGGATTTCCCAGTGCCCTGGACTCCCAGCACAGTGATCACACGGATCCTGTTATTAGACTGTGTCAGAGAGTGGAGCTCAGTCAACACGTCCTTCACCCACTGCAGAGGGATGTTAGAAGCATCTCCATCAATCAGCTCCACAGGAAATCCATCCAGCAGTAACTGAGCGCAGTATTTGGGCAGGTTCTTCATCTGCTGCCTGTAGGGATCATTTTCAGGCTTTGAGCAGGCTATCTCATAAAGCTGCTCCATTTCCCTCAGGAAGTGTTCAACCCCTAAAGAGCTGCTGGCGATCTGTCTGTCCAGTTCAGCAATGAGCTCTTTATTCTGAGGGGAATTCAGACAGAACTCTTTGTACCTCTCCCGGATGCCTGACAGAAGTTTCAGAGACAAGTTGTCCAGGTTGATTTTCATCCATTTAAGGAAATAAGATCGCTCCTCTCTTGGACCAGCTAATGCAGACGTGAAAAGGGAAAGAGAGTCTGACATGCCATGACCGTTCTGTGTCTCCCTGAGTCTCTGTTTCCGCCCACTGAGTTCAATCCTGTACTCTTCTATATTTTTGTCCCCTGCATTTTTCAGCCTGCACTCCTCCCTCTCCAGTTTGGCCAGCTCTTTACAGATTTCCCCCTGTAGTGGTAGCTGGGTCTTCTTGTATTCCAGTATGTCAGAAATACCATCTGTGATTTTATTTGCCTTCGCCTTGGCATTCTGACAGTGTACATAGTCCTCATCCACAGGGATTCCTAATTCATGTGCAATGGCAGACATCTGATTCACACTCACTTTAAGCAGATTTTTCTTGATGACATCATTAACGGTTGCACGCAGCTTCTTGGTAAATTCTGCATCATTGACCTTCTGGGTCTTCAGGATGATGTGATTGTTTGGGATCTGCAGCCTGGTCACTTGCTTTTTAAGAGCCTTTCTGTTGAAGCTCCTGTTCTGGGAGCTGCAAACCAGGAACAGTTGAGCCTTGATGTTTTTGGGGTTCAGCACCTCACAGCTTTCCTGGAAATCATCACAGAACACGAACACAACAGCAGAGATCTTACAGAGGAAAGAGAACTGGGTGTCAAAAATATTGATGTCTCCACGGAGATTAGCTACAGCCACAGGCTCAGGGAAGATATCCATGTTTCCCTTCCCACAGGGCAGATACCAGCTGATCTCCACCAGCCCTTCAGAGATCCTCCTTGGGACGTTGCTACCTGTCATGTTCCGGTGAATAAAGGTGTCGTGATACTCTTGGGGATTGCTGAGAATCTGGTTCAGAATGTGAGACTTGGACAAGCTGCTGTTTCCCAGCCTGACAAAAGAGATCAAGGGGAGTTCAGTGAGCACAATGCTCTTCTCCACAAACCCTTTAGACTCCTGTAAGGAATGTGGCCAGAACTTCTTCACAATGTCCCTCAGGGCCCACAGCATCAAGGTAAGCTCCTGTGTGTCACAGTTGGGTAGCAGGAGAGGAACAGAGAACTGGCACATGGACATTTTTGAAGCCATCTCCTGCTGCAGGAAGCCATCTGAGCACAGGAACAGAGCTGTTATGAGGTCCAGGGGGTTCACCTCCTTGCCTTCATCAAATGAGTCATCATCCAGAAACCTGTCCAGGTCCTGAGATGCAGACTCTTGATTGGCAGGACAACTTACATCCCTCGCTGTTGAGCTCATCATCATCAGCTTCCTCATGAAACACCAGGGCAGTGACCTTAAAGAGTTAGTAGGTTCATTTTTTATGTTCCTGATCTCTAGTACAACCATCAGGGTTAGTTTCTCCAGGAGGTAATTCTCCAGTCCCAAACCAGACACCAGCTGCTTCAGACATGAATCTGTAATTGGATACAGAATTTATTTAGGTTGTTGCTTTTACATTTTTCCCATTTTTTCATTATTTCCTATTTTTTAGTCCTAATAAATGTCTGGCTGTATCCATCATTGGAATGTCTCCTTTGGAAAAGACTTATGAAAAGTAAAAGAAAAAATAACGGCAGAACAGTTGAAACCCATAAATGTTTCAGTATTTAGCCAATGATTTGTACTTAAGTGCTGAACAGGCCCTGATCCTGGCCCTGTTATCTCTGAGAAACATTTTGCAGACACTCAGGTGGGGTTTTACTCACCTGTGCAGACAGTGGTGTGGACAGGTTCACTCTCCAGACCGGTGCTCTGCAGTACAGTACAGACTGAGATGCTGTACTCAGTCACAGGTCTCAGGTGGGACAGGACTGTGGAGTTCTCATCTGTAGTGATGGACTCTCTCTGCTCTCTGGAGTTCCCCCAGGTCACCCTGAATGTGTGGGGGACTCCCTCCATGTCTGTGAGTCTGTCCCAGCACAGACAGACTGATGTCTCACACACAGAGGAGATGTTCAGCTTCCCTGGTGGGGAGGGATCTGGGGACCCCGGTGTGATTATATATTAATGCCAGTGATGTATTATTGGAAATATTTACTGTCAAGTGTGGAAAAACACACTAAAAAAATTTCAAATGAAAAAAGACAATGAAATAGTAGCAAGTTGTGGTTAAGTTGTGAAATTTTGTTTCTAACCTCACATCTCATATCTTGCCTAAAGTCTGACAAACAAACAAATAAACTGAGATAAACTTTTGTTTCCCTGCAGGTTGTGGAAGCGGCCTCACTCTGTACCCCATATCCATACTTACGTGTGTGTGCCTGTGCTGAACAGGCCCTGCTCCTGCTGCCGTTATGAAGCACTGTGCAGATGCTGAAGCTGTACTCCACCCCTGGCTTCAGATCACACAGGACTGCTGAACTGCTGTTGGATCCAGTGGTCTGTTCTTTGGGTTCCTCTCCATCACAGGTGTAGGTGATTCTGTAGGTGTAAGAGACTCCCTCCATCTTAGTGGGAGTGTCCCAGTGCAGCCTCACTGATCTGCTCCTCACCTTCTCCACCCTCAGCCTCTCTGGAGCAGACGGCTCTGCAGTGGAGATAGAAGATGAAGATGAGACACAAGACAACAGCTTCACCTGATACTTAAACTACACTGTACATAACCTCAAATAATTATACTGTACATAGACCCAGATCTACACTGTACATAACTTCAAATAATTATACTATACATAGACCCATATAACTACACTGTACATAACCTAAAATAATTATACTGTATGTACACCCGTATAACTGCACTGTACATAACCTCAAATAATTATACTGTATGTACACCCGTATAACTGCACTGTACATAACCTCAAATAATTATACTGTACATAGACCCGTATAATTACACTGTACATAACCTCAAATAATTATACTGTATGTACACCCGTATAACTGCACTGTACATAACCTCAAATAATTATACTGTACATAGACCCGTATAACTACACTGTACATAACCTCAAATAATTATACTGTACATAGACCCATATAACTACACTGCACATAAGCACATACAGCTACACTAGCTTTCCAGTGGCTCATAGGGTAAAATGTTTGCCTGGAAGCCCTGAGGTTGTGTATTTCAAATCCCATACTGTACATAACTATATATAACTACACTGTGTAACTAAACTTTACAGTTTTGATACTCCTGACTTCCAGAGGTAGTTAAACACACATCAGACACTTAGGTGGGGTGTTACATACTTGTGCAGACATTGGTGTGGACAGGCTCACTCTCCAGACCGGTGCTCTGCAGCGCAGTACAGACTGAGATGCTGTACTTAGTCCCAGGTCTCAGGTGGGACAGGACTGTGGGGTTCTCATCTTTAGTGATGGACTCTCTCTGCCCTCTGGAGTCCTCCCAGGTCACCCTGAATGTGTGGGGGACTCCCTCCATGTCTGTGGGTCTGTCCCAGGACAGACAGACTGACGTCTCACACAGAGAGGAGATGTTCAGCTTCCCTGGTGGGGAGGGATCTGGGGAATATGAGGACAGATACATCAATTTCTTACACAGGAAAAATGATGGATTATATCACTATCGGATATATATCTATACATCGGAATTAATAATTATGTCAGCTTTTTTTCTTTTTCTGACATCTCAAAATCAGGTGCTAACTTTTTACTACAATTGAATGTACAATTATGCTCACTATATACCTAGTCGCATAATATTATTATTCTATATGGTGTACAGATTTTACTAAATTTGTGAGCTGTATGTACAAAAATAGATTTAGACTTGAGAATTTTTACCTGATAGAACTGTATGTGTCATCATAATATCTACTAGGCAATATCTACTTAAATATGAACACAACTAACTTATGCTGAGTATTTAGTGCAAGGGCTTTTGAAGCAGAAAAATATTTTATATCATTTTGTTGTTTTGGATGAGGGCGTTTACATCCATATCAGGTGAACAGTGAAATGGTTAGTAGCTGGCCTGTGTTGCCCTGAATTTTGGCAGTCAAATATCAACCTTACTGTTATTGGCATTGGCGAGGTGCATACCTGATTACAGTGTACCCCTTGATCTGACCCAAGAGGTACAGACTGCGTTTACGGTGCTGGCAGGGAGTCAGCAGGGTATGATAAAGAAACAGTGATAGTGCTTCAATAGCACTGATACAGTCATCCTACTACCTCTGGAGAATTCTCCCAGAGCTGTGTTGTCTTTTGTGTTTAGTTAGAAGCAATGTTGTAATTTCTATGGATGGACAACAAGCCTAAGTACATGTAACAAGTGTTGTTTGAAATAAATTCACATTTTCTTTGCCATAAGATCATGAAATGTAAAAAGTGGCTCTATTTACCCCGTTCTCCCCAGGCCTCAATGTATGAGAAACAGATAGAGAATGAAAAGGATAAACCAGTTTGGATATACCTCCTGCCTTTGCTACTAAAGCTCTGTCAAATATAGAGAGATTTCTCTGGAGCCAGTGAACTAAGATGGTTTTTTCCAGTTTTTTCTACCTGATTAGTGGCATTTATTTCTTCTCTTAGTTCTAGTTATAACAGTACCTAATTATTTAACTTCTGGGTTTACTTGTATAGAGGCTATACTAGTAGATTCACAATGACATATGGGCAATAGTTCACACTTATTGACATTCAAGAATAACCCAGGTGCTTTGCAAAGAACACCTATGGCTTCCAGGGCTTTTGTAAACATATTCACAATGAGAATTTCCGATCAATAATGGTACTTCTCATTTGCAATGCACAAATGACAATGATAGCCAGGTTCATGTCATGATTTGTTCATACTGATGAACAGTAATGGTGGAAATTAACTCTGACAATCGCAGTCAGCCACTCATTGAGGGAGCTCAGTGGTGGCACCCCCATACTGCCGACCATTGCTCCTACTTGCCTGTTGGGGAAATATATGCCTCTTTGCTTCAAACTCAATGTCGATTTTTTTTTTTTTTTTTTCCTTTTTTTTTCTTGATTTCGATCTGCATGTGCGACTCTTTATACCTGAGGAATTGACAGCCACGGTAACCTCCTGCTATGCAAGGTTTTTTTTGTGTTTGTTAACCCAGTGCCGTGGCCTCCTGAAATTACATTTTTTTTTCTATTCTTTATTTAGGAGGCTAAAGCTTAGATTTCACATTCAGAAACATTTATTTTCCCCACTCTTTGCTGCCATTATTGCATTTAAAATTCATTGCTTTTTCCCCGCACATTATTTATAGATTTTGCTTGATTTATTTAAATTTCTGAGCATCACATATGCTTAAATGTAGGTGTTTCAGGGTGTGGTTATTTTGCGAGTTCACACATGCACAGCTGTAGGATTAGTTGTGATTTATATGGCAAGGAAAAAGGGGCACAGGTTTATGGGGCACTGGGACTTCTTTTGGAATGAGGGTGTCCTGTGCAAGCAGTCAGGTCACCTTGTACAAGTCATCGAGGTGACCTGTACAAGTAGTCTACAGTCTACAGTCTTAGACAAGACTTCATGGGAAAAAACTGGAATGTTCTCAATTTGAAAAATTGTTTGAAAAAGATTTGGGAGTTTAATCTGACCAAAGCTTAACAGGATCCAGACAGTGTGCAGTACTGTTAAAAATGCCAACATGATGCTTGGATATACAGTGTTACCTCGACATACGAGTTTAATTTGTTCTGTGACCGAGGTGGTATCTCAATTTGCCCGTATTTTAAATTAATTTTCCCCTATTAATCCGTTCCAGCCCCCCAAAAACCACACCAATTTTTTACGTGTTTTTAGATCAGAAAAATGTATAAATGTATAAAAAAATAATATATAATAATGTAAATAAATAAACTGTTTTTATTAAGTGTATTTACCTTGAAGATCAGACGAAGATGCTGGCGGAGGTGGAGGAGATTAGCGGAGGAGGAGGAGGAGGTTGGGGGAGTTTTTCATTTCGTGCTCTATTGCTTAACTTACTCGCTATACACTTAATGCTACAATTTATTGCTAAATTTAACTTCCGCACTATGCTACACTTTATCGCTAAACTTAATTGCTACTTTATTATTTTTTTTTCGTTTCACTTAATCATCTTCTTCTTCACTGACTTTTGCCTTTTTCGCCACGCTGTCCTTGCTTCCACTTGCAGGGCATTTAAATATAAACCTGTCCAAGGAGGTTTGTTTCCTTCTCCCTTTCAAAATGTTTCGAAAATGAGTGAGGCAAGTGTCGTTACACAGCACCAACGCACAACCTGTTGCAACTTTTTCAGGGTGTTTCTTTTCAATAAACTCTGAAATTTTCCAAATTAAACAAAATGCGAAAACAAAAGCAACAGCGATACAACTGAGATGCTTGCACGGCCAGATAACCATGTGAACTGAACACTCGCTGGGCTACCTAGCAGCGGGTGGCGTAAGCTCGCCGGCTCGTACCTCAGATCTTGGCTCGCATTATAAAGCAAAAAATAGACCAAGCGAAGGCTCGTATCTCGGAAAATTCATTAGTTGATTCACTTGTAAGTCAAGCTATCACTGTATAGAAAAAACTACTGATTATAAATCTAAGGAGGGTATATTAAAATTATTCAATGCTTTAGTCAGACCTCACTTGGAATACTGTGTGCAGTTCTGGGCACTGCATTTCAAGAAAGATAGTCTTTTGAAAAAATA
The DNA here is from genome assembly GCA_019788955.1 of Albula glossodonta. Classification (NCBI taxonomy): domain Eukaryota; kingdom Metazoa; phylum Chordata; class Actinopteri; order Albuliformes; family Albulidae; genus Albula; species Albula glossodonta. The sequence goes on from JAFBMS010000670.1 coordinate 59,587, forward strand.
AAAACAGAGCATATAGAAATGATTCCTGGGACGAAATATAAAAGCTGCAAGGAAAGACTTAAGTTACTTAACTTATCTAGACACCGCCAAATAGCAATAATACAGTGATTTCAGTTAGATTGATTTCCACTTAAAATGCTGAAAAAATTATGTAAAACAAAATGGTATTACCTTTCTGGTTTGAAAATGAAATTATCTTTCTTAAAACAACCAAAATGATTTAATGCAATGTCTTTACCCACAGTTTAAGGTTTTGTGCAAACTTCTTGTACAGCCCACAAAACTGAAGTTGCACTCCGATATCTTGGTGGCAACCTGCCAAGGTTGCATATTATGTCAGTTAAGTTCTTTCGTCTCACTGCTCTGCTCTTTCTTGCTGCCCTCCTGGTTAGCCAGGTGCATGTGGATGCAGAAACCCAGAGCCGTTGATAGTGTTGCATCAATTACACTGACTTTAATAGGATCAATTATCCCACAACAATGGCAGACCATTGAGGTTTGAATAGTTCCTAACAGTGGCCAGTCACAAGCAGAGTTTTCCATTCTGTGAGGCATTTGTAAAACAAAAGATAAAACCGGTTTAGCCAGCATCATTTTCCCTCACCACGATGGACAGGATTTTTTAAAAATCCATCATAGTATTCCATTTGTATATGTTTATGTCCATGTGTATATGTTTCAGGACTTTGTATCTGCAGTAACTCCACAACTAAAATGTTAAATGTAAATGAGCATCTCTTATGAAAAATGAACTAGTAATAGCTTCACAATTGCAATGTTAAATACACCTGCAACACACTTTCAGTAAAAGATATTTACATTCCAAGACAACTGGGCTCTGTAACTTTATTGGTTATAATCTGGTGAGGACTAATAAACTTAAAATAATGTATCTGCCCATCAAAACTTGTTGAGTACTACAAACAATCTACTTTGTTCAAAAAGATCCCAAGAATTCCCACTGGAAATCTGTCATTGCCAAGGAACTATTTGAGGTGGGAATTGAGGCCGTTCGATTGCAAATAAAGCTGTTTAAGTCTATGATCTGTCCTGTCACACAGCTGGGCTGTTTGACACCACAGAAGAACATTACATTAAATGGAACATCAAGCATAAAATCAGTCACACCTCTGGGAAAAACACTCAGTGAAAAACATGAGTATTGTTCTGTAAATAACATGTTGGTTTTTCTAAAGTGATCACTTCCTAACATCTCCTGCTTCCCTTACATTTTTCCCAGCAATGTATGCCCAGGTTTGCCTCATTCTGGCATTCAATATATCATGAAATATTGTAAAGCTAGCATTAGCAGTGTGACTAACATTGCTAACAAGTGAACCACCTTGTTATAAGGAATCTTTATTTCAGCCTTCAACCTAAGATCGTCAGACCCCACACCCCCTGCCAGACCCCTCCGTTCTGCCACCTTTGGTCGCCTGAGGCTGCCCCCTCTCCACTCCTGCACTTCCAGGTCACATCTGCTGTCTGTCCTGGCCCCCCGGTGGTGAAATGATCTTCCCGTGGAGGTCAGAACAGCAGAGACACTGGCCACCTTCAACCTCTTCAGGCTGCACCTCTCCCCTCCCCTCCCTTGCTCTTTGTAATGTGTCTATTATTTGCTCTTTAATCTGTGATTGTTTTTTAAACGAGGCTGTTTACTTAGTATTTAGTCTGTAGGGGAGTCCTGATCTATTCGATCACCTTTGGCACTTGGGACTTTACCCCTCACTAGGGTTATCTTTGCACTTTTTGTACTGTTCTTATGCACTTTGCCTTGTAAGTCACTCTAGATAAGAGCGTCTAACAAATGCCCCTCATGTAATGTAATAAACCACATGACTATGTGAGCCTTTCTGGAAATGGTACAACTTTCTCTATCAGCAGCTGTGCATGAACCAAACATACGCTTGACTGTGTAATACTCAGAACTAGGGATCGACCGATTATCGGCGCCGATATTCGGCACTTTGACGGATATCGGCATCGGCCTGTTTTTTAATTCGCTGGCCGATAAGAGATCAATTTAAAACTGGGTGATTTTGGCTCTGATGCAGCTGCGCCTCTCTGTCTGCAGTCAACTACTCTGTCTCCAGCATTGTCCCACCCACAGCACCATCTGATTGGTTACACGCAGAGCCATGACACGGGTAACAGCCAATCAGCAGTGACAGCTGTGCATGAACAGTGCTCACACACACAGCGGAGAGGAGAACAAGTTTTGCAGAGTGGAGAAGCTCCGGAGAGCAGATATATATTTCGAAGGGAAGTTAAGGCAGCAGACTCTCCCGAAATTATAATAAACATCCCAGTCCTCTAAAAGTCATAACTACTAGTAACATTACAGTAAGCCCAATAACGTAAATATAAATATAAGCAGCAGCTCTGCTCGATCGCAGTCCTTCCAGATGTGTCTGTTAATCACTTGATTAATCACTTGGGTTGCTGATAATATCGATATGGAAATAGTCCGTGAGAGTAGAAGTTTGTGTGTTTGTGTGAGTGAGAGAGAGAGAGAGTAATAACCTAATGAACTCAATTCAGTCCAGTTTTATTGCAGGGAAGCACGTTGAGGTGAAGACTGATTAGCTTTTAGTTTAACGTCAGCCCACCAGTCCGCTTTCTCCTCCTCTGGCTCTTAGACGCTCAGCAGACTGTAGCAATGGGGAGAATTTCTGTTATGGTAGAGAATAGCGTGTGTTTGTGTAGAAGCCACATGAGAAACTCTGCAACTCACAACTACTAACGTTACTGTGAGGCCCAATACGTCCGCACCACCTGTCTGTTCCTGTGATAAACACTGATTATTAAAGTGAAGATTCTGTAGGCTATTTTGTGTTTTTAACGGTTTAATCACTTGAAAACTATAAGACATGCTGCTGAGCCTGGGAGCTCCCTGCACTTTTAGTTAGAATTTTAAAACAAGATGTCTATTGTCTAAGATATAAAAAACCTTTAACATGTTGCAAATTTGAAAAGCTGTTTAATAAACACATGCTTAAAGGCATTTAAACGATGTTAAGTGTTGGAGTTTGTATTATTCAAAGTTTTGACGCCAATATTTTCACTTTTACTGCAAATGAATATCAGCTCCAAATATCGGTTATCGGCCTCCTTGACTACTAATAATCGGTATCGTTATCGGCCCTGAAAAAACCATATCGGTCTATCTCTACTCAGAACAACATGCAGGCTATGATTGGTGGTACACCTGCAGTGTGAAAAGCAGCGAGAGCCTCATGTGAGTCCAAGGAATCACTCCCCTGAGTCAACAGTGAGCTAAACAGTTACTTTGCTTTGTTTGTGGGAAAAAGTGGAAAAATCCAGAAAAAATGTAGGGTCTTTCATACTGTGCATCAGTATGCACTGGTTTACAGAAAAAGGTAAAAATAGTAAGAGAAAAAGTATGTAATATGACATGCCACTCTTAGTAAAGGACAGTTACAAGACTGATCTCTGTACTGGTTAATTTTCGTTGTGTAGAGGCTCCCAAGTTTGAGCCATATTAAAGGTACGGTCAACACTTCTAAAATCCACTTCGCGGCGCAAATTGTGGGCGGAGAGACTGGATTCTGTTAATTCAGTTAGGTCAAAGTTCAAAGAGGTCAAAGTTCATCACGGTTGAACTCGGGGCGGAAAACAGAGCCCCGCCCCGTGTCAAGAGCAGAGCAGACAATCTGCTCCTGGAGGCGTTGACAGTTGACGTCACCTTTCATTGACTTGAATGGAAATCCCGCGGATATTTCGCCAAGTGTGACCGTACCATAAGACAGGCTTAATATCCAGTTTCCAGGCTCTCATATCCAGCTTGGATATGATGATGTTCAAACTATGGTCTCTGAGGAGAGAGGGGTCTTGCAAAGGGCCCAACAGGTGCACTTATATTTTTGGGGCGACCTCTGGGGCTTGAACCGCAAACCCAACGTCCAGGCAAGCAGCCGCTAGGCTAGCTCAAGTACCAGTAAATACCTATCTCATTGTATTGTACATAATACAATATTTTAAAGAAAGCCAGATTTTTTATAACTCCTTGTCCACTACAGAATTTTAAAAGGATTACAAAGATCTAATTGGGAATTTACTTGTACAGTCAGCTTTGGAAGCACCCTTGCTTTCGCCATAGTCCAGCGGAGTGCAGATAACAGTGCTCTGGGTGCCTGTAGATGGCGCTCTTACCTGTATAGATGGTTTGGGAGACGGCTTCACTCTGTTCCCCATTTTCCAGAACAGTGCAGACATTGACAGTGTACTGAGTGCCTGGCTGCAGGTTCAAGAGGACAGTGCTACAGGAGGCGTGTGTGAAGATGGGCTGTGGTTCTGTCCCAGGGCTGCAGTAGGACACCAGGAACCTGGGAGTTTGTCCAGGCCATGTGGCTCACTCCAGCATAGAGAAAGTGATGTCATAGTCACTGAGGCACTCTCAGCCCCAGTGGTTTAGGGATTACTGTGATAAACACAAAGCTTTATTAATATACTGGTGCAGTGGTTACTGTAATAAACACAAAGTTTTATGAATACACTAATGCAAGGATTACTATAATTTTTCAGGGCTGCTGTCTAGAGCCCTGGTCATACCTGTGGTCACAGTCGCATAAACATGTTGGCTTTGAGTGCCTTTGTCTCCGATCGTAGCCACATTGAAGGTGTACTCTTTCCCTGCACTGAGGGACTGTATTTTAATGTGATTGACACCTATAACTTTGCAGTTGTGTTGCTCTGTTTCACTGATACAGGTCACTCTGAATCTCAGAGACTTTATGTCTACCCCTTCTGGCACCTCCCAGCTCAGAGACACAGAATCTGACTCCACTGAGGAGAACTGTATCTTTCCTGGAGGAGGGGGTACTAGGAAGAGAAAGAGAATTCATTTTAACACACCTTTGTTATCAATTCTTCCGCCAATTACATTTCTGTCCCCAGATTGTAAACCAATCACAGATTGGGAAAAAAGAAAAGCCAGATTGTGATTGTTGGTGTCACTTCAATCCAGAAGCAAGGACCAATTCACCCTCCATGACTGTGTACAAAACATTCTTGTAACATCACAAATAAATTAACTGTGACAAGTCATTCATGGCTGAAAAGGTCATTCATCCTCTTATGCTGCACCCACACTACATTCTGCCCTGCTTCCTCCTCAAAATGCTTTTACTGCCAACATAAATTGCCATTTTAGCAAAGCCAAGGTTAAAAGTGAACCAACAGGCACTTTGTTCAGGGTTTTAGTGTATATTTAAAACAATAAATTTAGCTACATTAAAAAAAATATATCTTCTAGAGACCCCAGGTTAAAAATGTCTGCCCTATTTAATAATAAACCATAAAGACAAGAGAGTCACATGAGACATGGAAGTTGTAGACCCACCTTCTGCTGAAGCTGGTGTCGGATGATTCTGTTCGAGCCATTCATCAACTCTCTTAAAGTGGAAACCATTACCCAGCACCAGCGGTGTACATGGGGCACACACAAAAACACACAAACGTTTACAGATGAAAGACAGAATCAATGTAGTGGAGAGAGATTTACCTCAGCGACACTGTTCTCTAATGTGGCTAGAGAGACAGAGTGGATATGCAGCGTTTCCTGAGCTAGTTCAACACAAAACTGCACCTTGAACATGTACCTCTATTATATGTGCAAACTGCAGGCCTCTGCTGAATGATATTTTCATGGATGTTTTAAAATCACAAAATTAAAATTTGAAAGTTTGAGTAAATTGTGTGCTCTATGCTCTCACTGCATCTGTGCTCTTTTATTTTTTGGAATTTCCTCCCTTTTCTCATCCATCAAATGCACTCCTGTACTGTCTTGCTCTTTCCTCAGCAGCAATCAAAGCTTGCACGCACACACACACACACACACACACACACACACACTTTCTGCACTTACACTCTGGTTTCATGTTATGTAAATAGCATGCTTATCCTAATATGTCTTGCTATAAGAGAAAAGAGTACTCTTTGCACTCCATGCTACATAAATACCCTGCTCCTGCAGACGGTGTAGAACAGACCAACCCTTACCTGTGTCCCTGGCTCAGAACAGACCACATCATGTCCTCTGTGTGCCAGAGTTAAGCACAGACTGCAGATGGGCATCTGGTCAGTGTTACAGAACAGCTCCAGAGCTCTGTGGTGCTTTGGGCACAGTCTGTGATCCAGGTCTCCAGTGACGTCCACCAGTGTTGTGTCTCTGCAGTGCTGACACTGTGTAGTGCTGTCTGACATGTGTTCACAGTAGGAGGCAGTGCAGTTCACACAGAACTTCACAGCTCTTTCCTCCTGTCAGTGCAGAAGTCACAGCCTATGCCCCCTGGCCACGCCCCACTGTGACAGATGATAGCAGAAAGAACAGGTGTGACTAAGTGCAATATTTAGATCCAACATGGTGCTTTATGCTGCAAATAAAATAGATATCCACTAATTATATTCTACATCATAGAATTATCACAAAAACAGTACCTCTTGTCTTTATTCATACAGTGGATACTTATTATTTTATTATTTCATAGTATTATTATTAATATTAGAATGAATGCAGCATGAGCAGTCAGGACTGGTCATAAAAGTTCAGCAATAAAAGTTTTACATAAAGAAAACACACATCTGAGGAAACAGTCTTCTCCTTTAAATCAATGGGTTGTTCCATAGAGCAGTCACTCTTCATAGACATACAGCTGGTTACAGGTGACCCTGCTCTCTCTACCTGTGCCCTATGAACAAAACATGGAGAGTTTTCCAGTTAAAACTCATCTTCTTACTCCAGCTCTAACTCACTGCACATGGAGACAGAGCTTCCAGTTAACCTCTTCCTCTTACTGCAGCTCTAACTCAAAGCACATGGAGACAGAATTCCAGTTAACCTCATCCTCTTATGCAGCTCTAACTCACAGCACATTGAGACAGAGCTTCCGGTTAACCTCATCCTCTTACTGCAGCTCTAACTCACAGCACATGGAGACAGAACTCCCAGTTAACGTCATCCTTTTGCAGCTCTAACTCACTGCACATGGAGACAGAAACTTCCAGTTAACCTCATCCTCTTACTGCAGCTCTAACTCACAGCATGTGGGACAGAGCTCCAGTTAACCTCATCCTCTTACTGCAGCTCTAACTCACAGCACATGGAGACAGAGCTTCCAGTTAACCTCATCCTATTACTGCAGCTCTAACTCACAGCACGTGGAGACAGAGCTTCCAGTTAACCTCATCCTCTTACTGCGGCTCTAACTCACTGCACATGGAGACAGAGCTTCCAGTTAACCTCATCCTCTTACTGCAGCTCTAACTCACAGCACATGGAGACAGAGCTTCCAGTTAACCTCATCCTCTTACAGCAGCTCTAACTCACAGCACATGGAGACAGAGCTTCCAGTTAACCTCATCCTCTACTGCAGCTCTAACTCACAGCACATGGAGACAGAGCTTCCAGTTAACCTCATCCTCTTACTTCAGCTCTAACTCACAGCACATGGAGACAAGCTTCCACATCGGGCGCACATTGGGCGCACACACAACACAGCATACAAGAACATGCAAATAGCCTAGGCACAGTTAAAGAGATCTATAAGCCCAATGCACACAGCGGGCAATAACACGCACAATATTTTAACAGCACAAAATACTTACTAACCACAGTAGCTAGTAATGTTGCATCATTCAAGGTAGCTAGCTATCACAATGGCACAGAAACGAATTTCGGATTTCAGCACTTCATCGCTGCTTCGCCCAATGCCTATTCAATATTGCTAATTATTTCTCAAAATTTCTTAGGTAAATAACAACAGGAGAATTATTTTGAATGTTTCAATACATTTGTTTTTTTTTTTGCATCTGGCAGAGAGTGCTGTGATGTCTGCCTTTTCCATCCACGGCACCCTTATTTCCCACGGCCCTGGATACAACAATGTTCTGGTTAGCCACAGGAACACTAAGTTCTAAGCTCCAAAACAGAAGCATTTAGCCATTTGAATGTGCTAACAACTATTTGTGAGGTAATTAGGTAATGTTTTCAAACCAAAACAAACAAACAAAAAATGATTAAATTATCCTAAATAATGCAAAAAAAAAAAAAATGTCGCTGACTGAGTCAGGCCGAGGCATGTTCGTCTTCCCTTCTGAGGGGTGCTGGTGGCAGGAATACAGAGAATGTGTCGAGCCAGTTTAGACAGCGCAGGGAAATATTGTCTGTGGAACTTATGGACATACTGATGCGGGATATATAGGATAGTGTTGTGCGAGTCATGAACGGCTAGTCAAAGTAGGCCTCGGTTTCTTGACGAATAGAGTTTGGCCCACACTGTAAACTGTAGGCCCAAATGGGAATGTAGGGCTGTATAAGTATAAACATATCATATTGTTAGAAAAATGAATAAATTCTACCTGTATAAAAGCAATCTATCATCATTACTATATGTGTGTGTGGGTTTCATATTTGTCTGTAGGGCAGGTGGGGTGGGCCTCAAAGCGGTACATGACAGGGCCCTAGTACAAAGAAGTTTGAGAAAAGCTGATCTAACAGCACATTGGTATGAGAAAAGTAAAACATGAGGCTAGAAGTAAAAACAAGTAGTAACTAGAAATTATTACTTCATCAATAGCCAACATCAACTTTGATGATGTTAGGATTAGCTGTTCCAATTTTCGATTCATCTCCTCCTTTCCTCCACTCCTTTCTTCCCCTCCTTTCCTCCACATATTTCTGGGGTAGGAAAGGAGGGGAGAAAATGAGTTAAGGAAAGGAGGAGACGAGAAAAAGAATTGGAACGCAGCCTGAAACTTCCAATTCGCTGCAATCCAGTCCGTTTGAAGGAAAGCAAAGTGAGGAAGAACCGCGAGGGTCATTCCAATTCAAACAGCCACAACCCCTCACCTCCATTGCTCCCTTGCCTGCTATGTCAATGGAGAGCTCACTCGATTGGAGGGAAGAGGTGAAAGGAGAATTTTATTTTGAATTGGAACGTGGCCCTGAGGCACAAGAATCTAGCCAGTGTACTGGATGCACAATCCGAAGGCGTGGATCACCAAGGTCCTGACATCGGACTGGTTCCATCAGTGCTTCATCCCCCAGGTGAGAAGGGGCTTCCATTTAAAGTGCTACTACTATGGACAATGCTGGGGGTCACGCAACTAATCTCCATTATGATGGAGTACAAATAGAGTTCTTTCCTACAATACCACATCTCTGATCCAGCCAATTGACCAGGGCGTAATTCGCGCCTTCAAGCCCTCTACACCAGAAATGCCCTGTCCAGCTTAGTGAACGGCCATGGATAATGACTGGAACTTTTCGCTGAAGACGTATTGGCGCGAAACTATACAATTGCAACGTGCCTGGAGAACATACAGAAGAGTCTTGAAGAAATGAAGACCCAGACAATAAATGCCAGCTGGAAAAAGTTGTGGTCCGCTGTGGTCCACGACTATAGGGGCTTCACACCGGATGAAATTCATAACGCAGAAGTAGATAAAGGAGTGAAGCTGGTGCGGCTTCTAGGAGGAGAAGGCTTCACGGACATGACTGCTGAGGATGTGAATGGCCTTATAGACTGCCATTCGAGCCATTGATGGAAGAGGACCTTACAGAAATGTCAAAATCGGCCAGCGAGGAGAAGAGGAGGAGGACACAAGAAGAGGGAGAAGTTGAAGAGAGTGGGCTTACTCTCGAACGAGCTGCAACAGATGTGCAAGATTGGGATGACGATATGGTCCGTTCGGTCCATTTCTGTAATTTAACAGACGGGGCCATGGCAGTTTATAAGGCCATTTTTACGCAAAAGAGGAAACAGCGCCAGCAACTGCCTATCACAATGTTTTCAAGAAAAAAACCCCAGTAAAAACGCCTACACCTACGCCTTCAGCGGAAGATTCTGAAGATACGCCACCACCACCAGAAGACCCGCCATCAGAAGAGCTGTAAAGCTCTCATTCGCGTGCGGTACGTCATCATCATAATTCATCATTGCCATACATTACCGCACAGCAAATTCGTCATCATCATCATCGAAATCCAAGTCTCGGCATAGTATCTTCAATGGTGAGTACCCCATAAAATGTTTACTCTTTCTCACTTTCAAATGTTTTCTCTTTCTCACTCAAATGTTTTCTCTTTCTCCCTTTAAATGTTGTATGTTCTCTCATTCTTAATTTAAAATGATTTACCTTTACATGTATATTTGCATTTACAGTAGTTTAGTACATGTACATTGAATTTTAATTTACATTTAAAATGTTTTACAATGTATTTAATGTACAGGTATTTAATGTATTTAAAATGTACGTGTTGTATTTCCATTTATATTTTACATAAAAGTGTTTACATATAAGAGTGTGGGAAAAGGTAATACAGTCTAGGGAGGGTTGATAACAGTGTGGGGGAGGTTCGTAAAGGGTTAATATATCCGTAAATAATATAATAACTATCTCGCCTCTACTTCGCGATTTTTCCCATCTCGCGGACGGTCTTGGAACGTAACTACTGCGAAAGGAGATGGATCACTGTATATCCATATTTTCAACTGAACATAATGCTGTAGAAATGCATTGCGACTATCTTTTATCATTTGGGTTTGGTAATGGATTCTTTGTTAGCACACTCCTTATCCTTGCTTTTAAAGAAGCAATGCGGTGCTGTCATTTACTTGTTGGACAAAACATTTTAATGTTTTTTGTGTATTAATGACAAATACACATTATTCGGTAAAATTAACCAATAGATCGTATGATGTTAAATATAAAGTTAATTTTTTCATCATGCATAGTGTGTGTGTGCATTAGCCTTTTAATTCCTTGTTTTGACCTGGCTACAAGTTGCCACACATTTTAGGACACTTGAGTTTTGAACGGTGCATCAACTAGATGAAGTTCTTTGAGTGAAGAAAATTGATTAGCTATGTGTAAAGATAAATAGTTTTTTAGAACTGAGTTTTGGTTTCTAATTCGTCAATTTTTCCTTTGAAGAAATCTTCAATTTTATCTTTTAGGTGCTTTTAATGTCTGTGCAGTCTGGAAGGCTTCATTTCTCGTTGCTGAGCACAGCTGGCAAATTACACAGACGGGTTTTGGGGGGAATCCGCTAGTTGATAGAAAATGAACATAGGTCGGGTTATAATTTCAAGTATTGTTTGTATCACTAGTTTTGGTGGATGTTTTAAAGAATGAATCCAGACTTACTTGTTTAGAACAAGCCATGACGGACAGGACGAAAGACAGCTCAAATTAGCTAGCTAGGAGGCGACACTCGAGACGTCAGGAGAAGATGCGACTGAGTATCTGAGGTAGAGTGAGAGTGAGAGAGGGTGCAGGGAACATCTACAAGCCATATTCTAAAATCGTATAACCACGCAAGCAGTTCATTCAAGGACGCGGCGACCTGGTGACAGAAAACGCAAGAGACAGTTTGAAAAGTGAAGAAAAAAGTGAAAGTTTAGTGTTTATGACAAACCTTGTTTTAAAACGCATTTGAAATTCAACTATACACCATTT
>JAFBMS010000068.1:1407500-1597500 GCA_019788955.1 Albula glossodonta
CTCACTCTCACCAACTTTCTCTGTCTCTCTCCTTCTCTCCCTCCCCATCCCTCTCTCTCACCTTCCCTTTATCTCGCCCCTTCCCTCGCTGTCTCTCTTTCCCTACCCTTCCCTCTCTCTCTTACTCTCTCACCCCTTCTCTCTCTCCTCCTTCCCTCTCGGTCTCTCTCACTCTCACCAATTCTTTCTCTGTCTCTCTCACCTTCCCTCTCTCTCACCCCTTCTCTCTCTCCTCCTTCCCTTTCCCCTGCTCTCCACCGCGCGGCCGACCTCCCCAGCACAGGAGAGGAAGAGGTTAAGATCCCCCCATTGCCTGCAGCCAGTGAATGCCCAGGAAAACAAAGGAGACATTGTCCGACTGAACAAGACTCCTCGGAAAGGAGTTTTTTTTTTTTTTTTTGTTTCTGTCCCAGTTCCCAGCATGTCAATTTTAACAACTATCATTAAACCCTGACTCACACCAGCGTGCTGTTCTGGGCTGGCTGGAAGCTGTGACTGTCCCTCTCCCTCCATCCTTTCCCTCTCTCTTTATTTTATTCGCTTTATTTATTTACTAAAAGCGCGCAGGGTCGTCCCAGACTGAGGGGCTGGTGAAAGCATGCAGGGTCCGGTGACCTGCCGAGGCGAGGTTTGACCGCGAGGAAGGACCGGCGCGGACGGCCGTCGGGTTTAGCGACAGGAATCTCGGCTGGCAACGCAGCCCGGATGGACTAGGCATCCTCAACCCCCGATACAGGCAGAACGGTTACGAATTGCCAGTTTCCGAGTGACCGGGGTCTTTCTCAAAGTGGTTTCTACGAGCCAGTGATCGACATCACATGGGGGCTCCACCTGTTGCCGGGGTTTGGGAAGCCACAAGTGTCCGTCGGCCAATCGCCACACGAAATCACCACAGACATAAAAACAAAGAGGTTCGCCGAACGACACAAGCAGGCGTCTGTTATGCTACCGCTACTGACAGAATCAGAATCAAACCAAAACGTCAAACTCACTTTAGGGCCCAAAAACTTGTGTCACTTGGTTATAGTTGTTTTTTTTATTACTGAAGTAAACTAAACTCCGGGGTGGGTGGGGTGGGGGCGGAGTTTGGAAGCGGGATTCATAGATCCGGAATGGTCTCTGCTGGCACACAACGTGTTCGCCCCAGTCCGTCCACAGAAAGTGGGTTTGATCGGGCCTGTTTGCCGCTCTGTCTGACAGGTGACAGCTGAACATGATTGGATGCTGCCCGCATTAAAGCGTGCTAAATCCCAGATTATCAGACTAATCCTGATCTGTGAAACAGAACCCATCCAAAACGTACCCTGCCAGACCCAGTCCTTCCTCAGGGACCGTCTGCCCCAAAAACCGCCGAACCGTGATCGGCTTGCACAACCCGCACCCCTGACCCCAAACCGCAAGGTGAGAGAGCTCACTGGCTGATCCTGGGTCAGCGCTAAGAGGACAGGATTGGGGTGCGGGGTGCGGGGTGGGGGTGGGGTTTTGAGGAGGGCCAGTTCCCATGATTGGGAGAGGGCGGGTGTTGGGGGGGGGGGGGGGGGGGGGGGGGGGGTGCGGCACACCTGCTTGGCGTGTGAGTGCCGGAATGCGCCTGGATTGCATTGTTCGCGGGGTCACTCTCTGAATGGCGGAAGTGACAGAGTCGTGCTGCTTCACGTCAAAACCTGTCACTCCGCTCAGCGGAGGTCCACCCCCCCCCCCACCCACTCCCTCCCTCTCATTGGCTTAACCACAGAACCGACAAGTCCACTCTCTCCCTCTCCTTTATCCTGAACTCCAGTCCTTTCTGTCTCTCTCCTTCCCCAAGTTCCCTCACATTTCCACAATCACTGACGCGCATTTACACACAAAACGATAAGAAAATAAAAATTAAAAATAAAATAAAAACTCACAGATACCAGTTAAGTGGATCTGAGGTAAACCAAAACTCTTCTGCATATAACATTTGCAAAATTCTCTGTACGTCAATCTAATTTACGAATTCATTTGAAATTTTTGTACACCTTACATCACCACCCTCAAAAATATTTACGATCAGTACTACCATTATTACTGGGAGTAGCAGATTTATTATAATTATTATTATTATTTTCTTTGCTTCTGGATGATAACAGACAGAGCTGAGAAGGTTCACACAGAACAGAATACGGAGGTGTGAAACCGTTCTCTCCTGCGTTCTCTCAGGTGAGCGGTGAAATGGTGAGGGGGGCTGACCGAGGTTAAGGTGGTCCGGTTAAGCTGTCTGCGGGGTGCAGGTTGCAGGTGTGGGGGTTTAAGGTGTGGAAGGGAACGGGGGGTGGTGGGGGGGACCCCACAGCCCCTCAAAGGGAGAAGGAAGGAAGGTAGTGGGTCGCAGAGGGGGTCATTTGAGGCCTGGATCCCTTTATCTCCCACCCCCACCTTCAAAGCCCCACCCCTCCGCTAGCTTTGGCCTCTAATCCTGTTAGGTCTCTCTCACTCCCCCCCCCCCCCCATTCTCTCTCTTCTGTCGCTCCCTCCCCTTCCGTCGTACTTTCTCTCGTTTTCGCTTTCTCCCTCGCTCTCGCTCTCCCCTCTCCCTCCCTCTCTCAATTGAGAGACACTTGAACTTCGGATCCCTCCTTATCTCGCGCAGTTATCTGCCGTTTCTTATCGCACCGGTTCAGATGCGCATTCTTCACTCGAAAGGTCAAGGTGTTCCATTTCTTCCAATTCGAAAGAAAAACAGTGGTTTAAAAAAAATAAAAGCAAAAAAAAAAAAAAGGTCCTACTGTTTACAGCCCAGTTTATCAATACACGGAGGAGCATGTAAAAATAAATAATAAAGCAAATAAATAAACAAATGATTAAATAAATCACTTGAGGTAATTGGGGGAATCATGGGAAATGATGAGAAACCTCACATGCACCTGAGTCCCCCCTTTTTCCCATCATCCACCAAAGCCTGAAAAATCGCTAGAAAGTTGCGCGGCCCCTCGACCTAAACAGCATGATGCAAACCGCTGCAACGCCAAATCAAACAGACATAAACTCTCCAAGAAAGAGACAATACGTGATACGCTTCACGTTCAATTCCGTAACATGAACGAAACTGCGAGCCAACGCAGCCAACTGCCAACCCACGCTACCCCCCCCCCCCCCCCCCCAATTTGGAGTGCTACAGCGCAAGAGCAACACACAACAAAAAACCGGGGAGAAACTATTGAATGTCACCCAATTAAACAACTATAAATATGGCATGTATTTAAAGGAAAAAATAAAACACCAGGACAAGGACGCATCTACGGAAGGTACTGGCAATTGGGGGCAACATCCAACACCCGTCTTACAAAACGCCCATTTGCGAGGCATAATAAAAGGGCGAACTCGATAAGCGTTTATAACACTCCAACTCCGAGCGGGAAAAAACTTAAATATTTACCTGTCAGCTAACTGCCTACGGCTTTTTTTAATAGCTCCAGAGAAGAACTTTCCTCTCCTTCATTCTCTCTCTCGCTCTCCCAACCCCCCCCCCCAATCTTAAAATAACCACGTAGGCCAGCCTATAAACACACGGGACGTGGAAAATACGGCAGCACGGCATCGCGCTGCGCGAGACTTCGCTCTCTCTCGTCTTTCCTTTTTTGTTTATAACGACGCCCATCAGCTTCGCCGTGGAGCGCTACATAACTTTTTGACAAGTTTCAGTTTCAAAAAAAAAAAAAAATCCCAGTTTTCTGTCAATGTTATTTTTAGCTGTGTTCAGATCAAATTGGCAGAAATGTGTGTTGCGTTTGTTTGTCGTTTTCTCCCCGTTTGCCGGATTCCTAACCTACCGCCACAGGCGAAGCTTCAGGACCTTTCCATGCAGATGCAAACCCACCTCAATTTTATTTTTATAAAATAAAAAATAATTAACAGCACTTAAAATCTCATTACACTTGAATTGCGTACGGAGCTTAACTCAAATGAACCAAAAATCAGCAATTATTTATTTCAGAAATTCCCGAAGGCAAATTTCCTCAAAAGCATCATTTTAAGATACTGTTTCGCAGTTGTCTTATTTTTAAAACAGTTTAACGTGTTATTTTGCCTTCATGCAGTGAAAAAAGAAAAAAAAAAACCCAACAGCCTCAATTACTCTTGGCACAATGGAAACAAATTCGGCCTCTCTCTTCAGCACAAACCTACAACAGCACGAACCTGTTTCAGCTCCTTGATCTATCTAACTGCGAATAAATGTGAAACTATCAAAAATGGACATGCAGTAGCACATATTATCTATATCATTTTTATTTTCACAGGCAGCTGAGGGTGAGAGGGGTATGCTCTCTCCTGTTCTGTGTCTTGAGACCAGAAGCTTGGTTGGCTGTGTTTTTTTTTTTTTTCGGTTTCATTAAACTGTAAAGGAAGGCAGCCGGGTTCAGCTCGGCCCCACGTCACACTCATAAAACTAGAATAAACATTCCAGAGAGCAGGAGGTCATCTTTATGAGTGGGGCTGGCTCCCAAGTTTGTTCGCCTAATTACCTGGTTCAACAGGTACACGCCATCGCCTACCTCCGCGCCTCTTATTAGGGTAGCGGGAGGCGCTCACGGGAGCGAGACCAGAACGCGCCGGGGTTTCTGTCTCTAGCCAGACATGACCCCCCCCCCCCCACAGAGAGAAGGGGGTGGGGGGTGGTGGGGGGGGGGGGCATATTTGTTTAATGCAGCTGTGAAATTTTCGGAGAATGCATTTGCTCAACAACCCCAACATTTTCATAAAATAAGCTAGCTTCCTGGAAATATCAACTAATTCAACACCAACTTCCTACTGGCCAAAGGAGGGAGGCAGGGGTAGGGGTTTGGGTTTGGGAAGGGGGGGGGGGGGGCGGGGGGGGGGGGGTGCAGGATTTTGGAGGCACCTCCCCGAGTCTAACATACCAATGACTCCATAGGATTTATCAAGTCTCTCATTTATAGACTGCATGGGTAATAGCGCATAAGGATGCAGGAGGAGAAGACAAAAGAGTATAAAAAAACGACTTGAAAAAAGGCGACTCGCGGGTGTTACTTACAACGATGTGTGCCGGCGAAGGGGAGCGTGCGTCTTTGAGGGCCTGTCTGCTCTGAAGACTTCCTGTTTGAACATCTAGTAAGGGCCATTTCATCTGCAGGTACTGAGTGGCAGAAAGAAACAAAAAAACGGAGAAACAAAGAATAAACATGTTAACAATGCAGAAAATAAAAAGGTAAAAGTAAAATAAGCAAACTGAAAGAAAGCAAATATTTCTCAAAAAATGGTCACATGATTTTTAAAGAAAGGAGGAATTCCGGTAGACGGAAATGATGGCGCATGGGGTGGGTGAGAAGATGAAGCTTCACAACCTGGAATGAACTGAAATTAAGAAAATCACCAAAATCACTGACATAATCTGAAATCACTGAATTCACTGACTGCGGTATCTGGGTTGATTCTAGTGTATTAGATCATGTGTTATAATTCTGATTGCCTGACACTTCAATTCATCCGCCCCATAATTCCTTCCTGGTGTAACTCCAATTTAATCACACATTTGACCCATTACATTACAAATTCACTACAATTCACAAAATCACCAAAATAAATAAATAAACGGAAAGGTGTGCAGAGGAGACAGAGTGTACTCTTCCAGCGTCTACTTGAGTCATACACTTGCTATGTCTGATTTATCATGCAGTCTATTAACTTCTCAACTCTTCCTTAAATCAATACAATCTATACATGCAACTGTTTAGCACGACCTTAAATCCATACATTCTCTACCTGTTCCTGTTCAACACTTCCTTAGATCAATAGGATCTCTATCTGTAACTGTTCAGCACTACGTTAAATCCATACATTATCTATTGCTAACGACTCGCCATTTTCTTAAATCGATAAAAATCTATATCTGCTTGCAGGTCTCCCTGTCAATCCAAACCTAAAAAAAAAAAAAAAAAAACTAAAAAGTGTTTTATGGATGCTCACTATTCTTCATCAATAAATGAAATGGAAGCCATCTTAAAAGGTTTGCATCACCTCTCTATTGACTGGCTGAAATCAAAATGAGTTTTAGACTGAATAAAATGTCATTCGAAACAAGATGCATAAATATGACACAGGACTACAAATTTTGAACTTCAGAGAGGGTCTTGCCAATGAAGTAGGTCTGTCCGCAAAAACCCAGTCCAAAACCCACACCACAATAGACCTTAACAAAAAAACGTCACCGCTAACCCTGAACGAAACAAACATTATCCCTGAACGTAACCGCTTGGTTGCGCTCAAATCCGAAGCTCTAACCCCAAACCAACCCAATAATCCAAATACTAACCACCCAAAACCCCAAATAAATTCACAGACCATGTGGCTTCAGACACATCATTTTTGCAGTCGGTACTAAACGGACAGGTCAGGGCTAGATTTGCCCTCTTCATGTAACTGATAAAGTGTGAGTAGATAAAGGCTGGGTAGTTAAGATGGGCCACTCTTGTCCGAGTATCTATGTCCCCCTGTCCTACGGCTCTGGCATATATCATTATCCAGCGAGCATTATTCGCTGTCCCAGCCGCCTCAGGGAAATGCTCGCTGTAATGGCTGCCTGTCCATGCCGCGATAAGCCGCTATCGCCACCATTAACGGCCGCCATATCGACCATAGGTCGCCCTGGAGGCATGGAGCACTAGGCAGGCATCTGAGGGTTGAGTAAGGGGGCGGAGCTCTGTGAGAGAAAGGGGCGGGGCTCTGTGGCAGCCCTCCTCAGAGGGAAGCGAATACCATGTGGCAGGGACCTAGGACCATGGTGCTCCACCTAATGGCCTCCAGAATCCAGAGGAAAACTGTTATTTTTTGTTGTTGTATTTTTAAGCTACCCTAGTCCCCAGAATGCTTCTAGAGCACCTCCTGATCCTGACTATGCCGGGTCAGGGATGGGACGGGGGGAGTTTGGGGGCGGAGGGAGGGGGGTGCGTTAGCGTCTTTATTCTCGCTGTGCTCTGGCAGTAGGAAACGAGGCCTTAGCTCCCACCGCTGAGAAAGCTAACCGAAACCAGATGGGCCGTATAGCGTTCCTGCGGAGAGGCGCTGCGCTAGCCGCCGCTCCACCGCATTCCACCAAGAGCCTGCCGCGCGCCGCGCCAGCAGCCGAAACAACTCTCCCCGCGCTAACCCCGGCAGCTCTCACCAAGCAGCGGTCTCACACAACGCAGGACCACATGACCATCCCAGCGTCACATAAAACGTGGGGCAAAACAACCGCCGCGCACAACGTACAGCCACACCACCCGCACTCCCAATACGAAAGGCCACAAACCACACCCCTGCGACAAAGAGGTGGTCACTGTTCCATGTGCTTCTATGCACGATTGCTAGTGTTCAAGTGAATAACTGCCCTACAGTCTCACAAGACTAAGAGGATAATAAAGGACTTCATGTCTACATGTGGCAAGCGGTCTTTAATAGCTTGGAGTGGACGTCTCACCTCTCTGGTGGAACTCTGGAGCAAACCGTAGTGGTACTGGTGCACATACTGGCCCACCACTCTCAAAGCACCACCCCCACAAGGTGACCCAACAACCCGCATTAGTGGCATGGGACTAACACTTTCACAACATCTACCGTGATAACTCAATCAACCAGAGTCTACACCAGGGCGAAGGGGACCTAATGACATATTCTACATGAAAACAACACTGTGTGGAGAATCTAGGTAAAGACATAGAGCGGTTTCTTACTAGGAAAGATGGCATTTAAAAACTAAACTGCATAACTGCACCTAACACACATTCCTCAGACTGAAGGCAGATCTATCAAAGTTTGCTTTTTTTTTTTTTTTTTTTAACAGAAAAGGGAGATGAACAAGTAAGTTGTAACCCACATGCCTTAAGCTACACCCCCGAGGGTCCTAAACCCCACCCCTTGCACCCTGGCTCCTCCCAGGCTGGAGTGAGCATGCCAGAAGCCAGCGAGGTGCTGGGTATCTCCCACACAGAGTGCCATATCTCCCTCAGGACAGGAAGAGAAACAAACTGAGTCAATAAGTGTCGCAACTCTGTAATGTGGGAGCAGGGGATTACCAGGGAGGGGTGTGGGCTGTTTGGGGTACGTGCCAGGGTCACATGTGTACACTTAACCACATTCAGCACACTGGGCCACCTGCCTGCTGCTACCCCCTCCCCACCCCTCACCAACGCTGCCCTTTGACCTTTCGCAAAGCTCTCACAGCTCTCGGGCAGACAGCCCGCACGCCTCTCTGCCCTGTTGTGTGATGTCACCGGCGCGCTTTTTTGGCCGGCTACAGACTCCGGCCGCCGAAAATGCCGAGCTGGGCCGCCGGCCCTGCCAGCTTCCCTATCTAATCCCGTGCCCCGGGTCAGAGCGCTTCTCTCTCCTGCTTGGGTTACCGTGCTCTGCACAAGCACCAAAAAAAAAAAAAAAATACCCAGCATTCTCTGTTGGCTACCTGATCCTAATCACCTACTTAAGACAAATTATGCAAGAATTCCTGAACAGCCGTCCGGACACAAACTAAAACAGAAACTCTACTACGATCTATGAAATGAAAACCTAGTCTGTAATACATGTGTAGGACATAAAAAACAAAATTTATTCTGTACATCATAAGTGCCTGAGGGTAGTTATTTGAGGACAAAAACATTTATATAAAGAATGGGGTGAGCAGAAACATAGAGAATACTGCTATAGACAGTATCTCAACATTGAATATCCTTAACAGCTGCATTCTGACACACAGGAAGGTGTGTCAGAGGACACACACACACACACACACACACACAAACCAACTCACATAAATGGTTATGGGAACGGCACACAAAATAAGATTTACATGTTAAGCACTGTTCTGAACAGGAGGCAATAAAAATACTGAAGGAATGACTAGCACAAAATTAATCTGAGCTTTTTCCTTTTGGAAACATTCCTCTCTCTCACACTCCCCCTTCTCGAAGCAACCTGGGGGGAAAAAAAAAAAAAAAACCCCGGTCCGTCTCTGGTATAAACGGGTTATCCATGTTCGTTAACCCAGGCCATGGACCCGGGTCAGAGGCAGGGTCAAGATGCAGTCCAATAAGGTTCAGCTTTGGTATAAAAGGACGTTCTACAGAATTACTTTACTGTGTGAACTGGAATGACATTATTTATCTAGCAATGTGTCGAAGAGCTAAAACAGGGCTACACTGGGCAAAGCTGCATATCGCGTAAAGCATTAGGTCGCTACTAAAACTGTCAGCTGAATGGCTGTTCAGCTGCACTGTGCATGCAAAAATCTCACCTCATGATAACTACTGCTAAAACAGAAACCTTGAGCGTGCTTCTGTGCAAGAACAGGGTGCTGGAAATTGACTGCCGAAATAAAAGACGATCTGACAACTGCGTATAATTTCAAAAGCTTGCGTTGCCGGCTAAGTACTTACTAGCTATGCATTAGACTATAAACAAAAATGATTTATGCAATTTGCTGATCTGCTAATCTGCCATGTTCATAATTTTATGAAGCCCCTGAGATAAGATCTCTTGGAGCGCAAATTAACTACTGTATTTCGCCAAAAACAGAGATCACCTTATAATAAAGATCCAAAGTGAATCCACACCTGAATAATTTAAACACTGTTTATTTTGGTGTCTAATTTTCCTCTTACTGCCTGTCAACACTGGAGACTGTAGTGGAAAACCCTGCAGGACAGTTTGAGAACTTTCTCAACACTGACGTGTCATAGATCCAACTATGGAGACAAATTTACAGAAGGAACGAGGCCAAAAACAGCCAAATCTCTGAGGACCATTTCACTGATAACCTGTATGGCAGCATTTAATAAAACTGTATGGATTTAGCACCATGCTATATTTCTAATCTACTGCAGCCCTACTAGACTGTATCAGTCTATGTAGCATTTGAAATAATCATAAAGCCAGCCAGCCGATTAGTTACATTAACACTATTTCAAATGAACCTAGATGGAAGCGAGGGTCTATTTCATGATACACATAGTGTAAAACCTGTGTTCGATATCCAGGGTTACACCCAGAAGATTGTTGTAAAAGGTGTAACAGAAGTAAGGAGGGAATGAGCAGCAGAAAAGAAAAAGAATGTGAAGGCTTCAGGGAACGGCCTGGAAGGTTTGCTATGCACCTTAGTCTGTTATGCACCCAGCCGAAAACGTTAACTACGCTAAACCAGGACCAAGAGCAAGCATGAATGCTATTGTCGTTTAGAAAGCACTGCCCAATCACGGCCTTGTCCTTGTCCCTTCCAGCGAATCACCTCTCCTTTTTTTCCCTCTGTCCAATCATAGCCCTGTCCCTTCTAGCCAATCAGCTTTCCCGGCTCCCATCCCCCTTGTAATCATAATTCTGTTTTTGCATTTTAGCCAAATTGTGAACCCTAAAGAGTACCAGCTGATTTACCTACTGATATCAGTGCCTCTGCAGACACCGGCGCACACAAACCTGTTCGGCAAGTTCTGCGACAGTGCATCTCTGGCACCATAAAAACCGCCACAAACCTACCGCAGAAACAGCACACGGAAACACATACCTCCGACAACAAACAGGGAACATGTTGTTGGTCAAATAAGGACAAGAACGCTATTCCCAGTGCTCAATGTGAATTTGGTCTGTGGGACGGGAGCCCCAGGTTCTCCACCTCCCCGACAAAGAAAACACTCCCAGAATCCTCTGCAAGTCTTCATCGCGCCCTTGAAAAGAAACGTGCAACAATCGTCACCAAAGAAACAGCACAACCCCAGCTGCCCTCTGGATTCACTACGCAGGGCAACTTCCTGCGTTTTCAGTGCCATACGCCGAGCGACTTCCTGTGTTTTCAGCGCCATACGCGGAGCAACTTCCTGCGTTTCAGTGCTATTTCCCTCTCTTCTCCTTCTCGCTTGCTCCTTCTCTTTAAAAGCCATTGCTCAATCGCAAATTGCATAATTAGCAGAGTTCACTGTAGGATACCGGGCTGTGGTTTCTGTTACAGAGGAATTATTGACTCACACACCCCGGGTCTGTCTGCTTAATTGTCAGGTAAAACTGACAAAGCAGCAATTACCCACAAGTTTTCTGTTGGTTTTTTCATTATAACTTTTTTTATACAGCTTGGAGGAGAGCGCAGTTGATACATTATTTTAGCCAAGGTCTGCCCTAACACGTATAATCTTTGCGCTTACTCAAACACACAAGCATACAAACACACACGCAGTCTTTGGAATCTTCGAGCCAGGTGCTGGCCCCAAAAACCCCCCCCCCCCCCCCCCCCCGCCCACCCACCCCCCCCCCCTCACCCCTCAGCACCCTGTCAATCACGACTGATAGAGAAGGAGGTAACGCACACGGTGCTCACATGTATCGACAGGCAGACCTGTTCCTGAATGGTGTCGGGAACACCGCTGTGCGTTTTCACTGCATGCCAGTGAGGGGAGGGAAGGGCGCGGCTGCCCCCCATGACAGCGGACGGGTGTGACACACATGGGCTGTTGACCCCCTGACCCTTGACCCCTGACTTCTATCAAACTCCAGCACCCCATTTCACGCTGCCCGGCCCTGTCGCTCATGTGTCACTCCACTCCTGCGGTGCACCCCACACCGTTGCCAGAAACATCTTGGGGTTTCCCCCTCTGTGCCTAATCCTGTCCCCCCGCACCCCCCCCGGACCCCGTGCCAGAAGAACCACAATGGGAGCTGAATGACTCAATTGTCTCTGATAAACTGGAAGAAGGGGGACCCCCAAATCCCTGCAGAGCGGCTGAAAAATCTAACAACCCATGAGGGAGGGAAGAGAGTGAGAGATGAGAAAAAGAGAGCGGGAGAGAGAAGGAGAGAAAGAGGAAGGAAGGAACTAATTGGAGAGAAAGAAATACTCAGAGAGAGAAAAGGAAAAAAGTAAGAGAAAGGGACAGAAAGAAAAGGAGAGGAAGAGGGAGAAAGAGAAAGTAGGAAAGAGCGTAAAACAGGGAGGGAGAGAGAGAGAGATCAGAGGAGCACTCTCATATCCTCTCCTCCTGTCAGCGGAATTCTGTCACATAGTTTGCATAACACTACATTAAAAAAAATTAAATGGCAGTTTAACAAAGTAATCAAAATCTACAACACTGCTGTGTATAAAACTTCGGCTGGAGCTTTGGTTTTCCTCTCCACATAAAGAGACCGATGTTATTTTTCCCTCCTGTACGGCGCTCTCCAATGTGACCCTAGCATGCTCAACCTGTCATCACAGCGCTAACAAGCCCCTGCCAAATCCAACGAGATCTCCCCGCCATAGCGACAGGCCCTGATACACATCAGGGTACTTAATGAATCATCGCCAATAAACTTGAGACTAATGCTCTTAGAAAAACGCTACAAATCCGGTCTGCGTCCCCGGGCCCCTGTGGGCGTGACGGACACGCGGCGCGGAAGCTTTAGCACTTTCCTTTTTTTTTTTTTTACACTGAAAGAGAGAATCTCAAACTCAGACAGTGCGACTGACGGGCAAGCAAGTGGGAAGGCTGACACGGTTATTGACTTGGAGGGGAGGAAAGGGCAGGGCAGGGTGGACGGTATCACATGGATATTTTAACGTTTTGTGTAACGTCAGTAATAATGCACGGCTCTTCCACTCAGGCCAGGTCTAACCTGGTCAAGGTGAAACGCACGAGGGAGAAAGATGAAATCTGGTTGCGACCAATGGTTACCCTCCCCATGGTCACATGTCCCAGGGTCATGCCAGTATATAAATTTTAGTGATGTCAGAGCACCTGCATTCACTGAAAGCTCTCCCCCATAACGCTGCAACATCATACAGATGCCCGTTGGTGTAGCGTAGCGACAGCATTGGCTGCTGAGCCTCTATAGGGACACCGGCGGGACCCATTCCTGTAAGTGGAGCAAGTGGACGGCCGCTCGCTCTGCTTTGGCCAGCTTTGGTCTTCTACATGCCAGTGGGGGGGGTGGGGGTTGGGAGCATTCTGACTCCCTCGCCAGGAGGAACACGGCCGCACAGCAACGATATGGCCTCTCCGTCAGAAGGCATTCCAGTAACGTAAACAATTTGAGCAGATCTGACTCTCGCTCAGGACTACATTTACAGGCGGCATATGGAGACAACCTCCCCCACCCCCCCGTCCTCCTGGAGCCCCCAAACAAATCCAAACATTTCAGCCCATCTGTGTCAGGCTGGACGGGGGGTGGGCGGGCAACAACACTCTTGGTAATTACGGCACGAGGACGAGACAAACTCGCCTGGCCTGGAATAGTGTGTGTGTGTGTGTGTGTGTGTGTGTGTGTGTGTGTGTGTGTGTTGGGGGGGTGGGGGTTAGACAGTGTGGGACAGGACCTCAGCTTGCACAGAAACAAACACACACACACACGCACACACGCAAACACACGCTGGCCACGTGGACTGAACCGTTCACAGCTCTAACTAACACAACAAATTACACCAAACGGCCTCACCAGAGGCCAGGCAGTCTCCAACCACAGAGAGCCCACCAGCGTGGCGGATTCACATATACACATTATCAACCTTTAATATCTTACACAAACGTACATGCTCCTTACAGGCAACTGTACACACACACACACACACACACACACACACACACTCTCTCTCTCAAGAATTCCGGTCCTTCAGAACCCCTACGTTTCTGAAATTGTTATTTGATTGATTTGGATAATATTGATATACTTACATAAGCCTTGTTTTGATTATGCTACTTTTATTTTGGGTATAATCCCATTCTTTCAGTTAATACAAGATGAAACCAGCATGACTTGGGGTTTTATCACAAAGTTCATGATTTTTATCCATCCAAAATAGAAGCTTTTCATTACCAGTGACAGTGACATCTTTACCCATTTACGCTAACATTTTATGCCCGCTTCTTTATACCAAAAACTACAATTCCCAATACTGTATTACTTAACAACACAACAGTGCACAACAGATATGTCACCCTGTCAAATTGTAATAGTATTTGAGTTTTATATATAGAAATTCTGTCATTTCCATTAAATATCAACACTTCTGCAATGACAGGTAACTTGGCAATGCGTAAATGTAAATGGTACAAATTCGTGTTTTTTTTTGCGCTGTTTTTTTTTTTTTTTAACCCTTTCTGGGGTGGTACGAGTAATCATGACTCCATAACTAAACAAGCGAAGGTGGAATGATTGTGCGAGCCCAGTGGGCAACTTCCAGCAACACCCCAACAACGCCCAAGCAACGTTCGCACTCCGTCTCTTTGTTCCAGGGTTTTACAGGTGCAGGAGACCAGCACTCCACAACTCAAACACAGCTGCAATTTTCTGTAATAAAAATAATAACACAATCTAAAAGTCTTTGAAGGGGGGGTGTGGAGCAATACTGGGGCCATTAACGTGGGCCTTCTTTATCAAACGAACCGCATGAGGAAAGAGGCATGACTTGGGGGTGGGATCGTGAGATGGGGGGGGTGGGGGATGGAGAGGGGGGGGTGGGGCTAAGATCCAGAAGTCGGCATGAAACTGAAAGTTGGCTTACGCGAGGCTCTTCAAATCTGCTTAGTTCTCCTAATACACATTTTATGAGTAAATAAAAAAGGGCCCCACCAGCTCTGACAGCCAGAGGCGTTTTGCAACCAGGAAAATAAAAGTGGAATTGTGGGAAGGCCGGTGGATTGAGCGCCTCGGGGCAGAGGAGGCTCCGCCGGGCCCGCGTTTACTGCAAAGCCAAAACCGCGAGGAGCTTCCTGGAGCTGACAGCGCGGGGCACGGGCGCTACCCCTCTTCCCCTTCACTCCTCCTCTCCCTTTGTCTTGCTTTCTCCCCCCCCCTTCCTTTTCTCTCTCCCTCACGCAATAGTTTTTTTTTTTTTATAAGCATTTTCGGTTTCAGTGTTTTCATATCGAAGCTGCGTTGACCCCTTAGCTGGGGATTCTCCACCCTGCTGTTGTTCCATTTACATCCATGCACTGCGAAACAGAGAAATAAGAGGGCAGACAACATCACCCCCCCCCCCCCCCCCCCCCGCCAATGCCCGCTTGCCCGCCATCGGCTCGTTGGCGAGGAGACAGAAGCCCAGAGAAGCAGCCTCTCTAGCAGACACGTTGGCCTCGGCCATTATTTACTTTTCAGGTGTGGACCGTGCGCTATTCAAACACCCAGAGAGATTACACAAGCCCTCAGACTTTGCAAAACTCTCACTGCGCTGCTTGAGGAAACTAAGCAAATACTCGAAACTTCAGATTTCATGAACAATAGAACTTAGAGAGAAAATATCAAGAATGTTTCTACCCCAAATATATTATACATTTATATTTTTTGAAGAGTGTGAAAGCGTCTGAAGTTACGGTCCCCACAAGTGAGGGATCAGGCCTTTGAATGCAGATAACACACCCACAGGCAGCAGACAGTGTGGTCGTAAATGTCTGTCACGCGGCGGGACCGGTCTAGGGGAGGGCGTCGGAACACAGCGCCCAAACAGCCCGCTCCTGGGTGGGAAGTGGGATGGAGGTCACGGGGTTGTAACCTTTGGCCGCCATTACTACGAGAGAGCAGTCTGGCCGCGACATTGTCGAGGAAGGGCCTCCACGGGGGCGTTTTGGAAAGACGACGGCGTGTGCAGGGTTTTAATACACCGCGGCAAAAGGGGGGGGGGGGTGTGGGTGGGTAACCGTCACTGGTGTGAAATAAACGGCATTCTCAACGGGTCGCTCTTCCCCCGGCTGCGATCACAAGGCTTGCAGACCACTCTAAAAATAGAGCTCGGGGCACATGCCCAGAAAGTGGGGGTGGGGTTTAAAACCAACGACCCCATGTCAAACAGAGAACTACAAGCATCCGAAAATTCACACCTCAGACTTTCAGACTGCCAGCCAATGGAGGAAGCCAGAACAGCATGGACACAAGCAGCAGCAAGCCGGGACTCTCCTTCTTTATAAATGAGCTTCCTTTCACACTGCAACCTCTACAGGATCAGGGCTGGTGTTAGAGAGTCACAGTGCTGCCTTACAAACCCATAACCCATAACTTCATAACTAAAGTGGACTGCTATTATTTCACTATTGCAGACTCTAACTGTGCCACTGCATACATCCATACTTCCTCCAGCAGCAGAAGCCTCCTAAAGGGTTTAGCATGCACACACATGCGCACACACACACACCGACTTACATACTGACTTAAACAGAACAAATACGCACACATGAACATGCTGACATACAACCAAGTATGATTGCAATGAGCTTCTGGTATCCCTTATTCCCATAACCAATATCACAGCAAATGAAATAACTCACTCATACATAAAGGTTTCAGTACAACAACAATGCCCACCTTAGCATACAACGGCCTGGGCCAAAATGGACGCTCTCTGCAGTTAAGGGGAGAATCTCCAGACGGACGGAGTCTCACGTTGGAAGAATGAGTGTGTAATGGCGGCGGCACGTGTGGTCACACAGCGTCACGCTTCATCCAGACGCTCATTTCTGTTCACACGGCCCGCGCCTGTCGGAGCATGCGGACACGGCGGGCCAGCCACTTTCCTTGAGGAGCGCCGCTGGTTCCAGCACCGGCACACAGCCTGACGGGCCAGACAAGGACACGGTTCTAAATGCTAAGCTAAACACGCTACAATAAAAAAATAAAGGCGCGCAAATGAAGCGTCCGTGGTGATTAGCGCTCATTAAAATGCAGGATGCTTCACCAACATTGTGACACCGTGGAGGTCAGAAAATGCAGCTACCACCTCCCCACCCCTACTCCACACAAACTAAACCCTTTTCCTTCAAATCAACCCTCGTAATGACCCCCCCACCCCCTTCTCTCCTCCCCCCGTGCCTGTGAACCCCCCCCCCCCCCCCAGCGGTACCCTTAACCGCCCCTGCGAACACCGCCATTGGCTTTTTCAGAAGAACAGACTCTCAGCTAATTACGGCGACGCTCAATCAGACTGCAATCCATCTAAACCCACCCCCCACAAACATCACTGACAGACATCATCAGACCAGCCAATTATTGATAAATCTTTAATACGCTCTTTTAACCGTCTCATTTTTCCAAGACAGAAAAGTAATCCTCCAGTCTGCAAAAAGGGAGCGCGAGCGAAAGGCTTTCAGTTCTTCCACAGATAGAGAAAGTGAGATAGAGAGAAAGAGACTGGCAGAAATGGGGTGAGGGAAGAAACAGAGACAGAAAAGAGAGAGACTCGAGTTTGAAATATCTGGCAACAGATTCATAGGACCTCAATCCACCCAAAATCCATTTCAGGACCCACCAGGGAGATCCAATACTCCATCAAAATAGTGAACAGGACACCCTTGTACTTGCAAAAACACCATTTCTAGGCCAATGACGTTGATTCTCTCCCCACTGTTGGGGGTAGGGGGAGCAGATATAGGTGACTCAGTTATTTAAACACAAGGTTAAACGGTTAACTTTCAAATATCAGCCAGGCTGTCATTCCTGCATCGAGAAACTTAAAATATATTTTTGAGCACTAAAAGTACTCACCATGTCTACCTCACTGGTCAATAAGCTGCTTCAGCAAGCATGGCTCTGGGCAGGAAGTGAGGAAAAACAAGCAGACAGGAAGGGACAGATCCTTCCTCTGTCCTCATCAAACTAATGCTGAAAGCCTCCAGTGAACACAGCCTGCCAGTCTAGACTCGGTGAAACACAATCACGGACATGAAAACAGCAAAGGCCGACTGAAACCAACAGGGTAAAATGCATAAAATAGGGCAAGCCTGCCAACACACAGACATGCTAACACACAATAAACACAGGCCTAGCCTGGTAAACGCACAGACGTGCTAACGTCAACGTTAAGACAGGCATAACCCAGTGAAACAGGTACACATGCTACCATGAACATTATAACAGGCCTAGTCTGGTGAAATGCACAGACATGCTAACATGAACATTAAAACCGGCCTAGTCTGGTGAAATGCACAGACATGCTAACATGAACATTAAAACCGGCCTAGCCTGGTGAAACGCACAGACATGCTAACGTAAACATTAAATCTGGAAAGGCCGTAACACAACACGTTCATTTAAGTGCACTGAGAGTGGTGTTTAAGAGGGGGGACAAAAATCATAATTATAGATTCACTTTAAAAACTTCCTGCCTGTATTTACAGACCAGAAAAAAAATAGTGTTTTACCCCACATCCGAGAGTAAATTATGCAGCCCTGAGACCCGACCATTTTGAAACAGGATGTTCCAAACAGAACTCTGAAATATCCCGATTTTTCACACAGACCTCAAATGAGAAAGACGTAGCACAAGCATAACTGAATTTGCTAAATGATATTCAACCACTGAACAACCTCAATCTTCAAGACCCACAGTCTGTGACTACACCTCCAACTAAAATATACAAAATAAAAGATAGCACACTCAATTTTCCCACAATAAATTTCCTTTATTGATTTGACGGTATTTTTTGATTTATCGATTTTCAAACACACGCATTTCATTCGTGCTAAAATGCACACATGCCTGACTCGGATGCATATTTAAGGGCGTGCAGCTTGGTTGAGATACCATAAAGGTTAACACACACGGGGGAGTGAGGGGGGGTTGCGGGCAGAGGGGGTGGGGGAGGGGAGGGAAAAAAAAAAAAAAAAAAAAAAAAACCCTTGGCTACAAACTGTGGGTTTTTGTCAGCCGAGGAGAAGCAGTACAGCAGCACCACTGAAAAATAAAAAAATAAAAAAATCCTCAGTCGAGCCATCAAGCTGAACATTGAAGTTCACAGTAGTAGCTCCCTTTCTCTGCTCGCGTTTGATGTTACCTCCAAAGGAAAAGATCAAAGAGTTGAAGTGTGGCGTGGGGAAGTCCCGAGCTCTTACCCTGCCAGCCTGTGATATATGCAAAAGTCTACGCCAAAAAAAGAGAGTGAGAGAGAGAGGGAGAGAGAGAGAGAGAGAGAGAGGGAGAGGAAGGGGAGGGGGGTGGGTGGTGATGGGGGGGGGTAGAGAACGGCACAAGCTTGCAAGGAATGTGGTTGTATGGCATGTTTTAGCTCATGGAACGCAGAGAGTGATGCAACAGAAACCAACAGATTATTTAAGAGAGGAAAATAAAGAAAGGGGGAGAGAAGTGGTGGACATCCGTGGCTGGCGGTTACTGTCCCACATCAGCACTTTGGGGTGGGGTGGGGGGGAGGGGTGGGGGGTGTCAGGCAGAGTACGGTGTGTTTTTAGGGGAGCTCGTGTGCAGGTGAATGGAATATATAAACAGACAAATGGGCGGGGGGGGGGCTTGGGTGATGTCAGCCCAGTTTTCTCAGAGATGAACGCACACGTACACAAACACACGCACGCACGCGCACACACACACACACACACACACACACACACACACACACACACACACCACACACACACACACACACACACACACACACACACACACACACACACACACACCTTTCCCTGTGGGCTGTAGGATTAAGAAGTCCAGCTGGCTGACAGCAGCTCCTTCCCGAGCCGCTCACGCTGATGTTGCCGTGAAATGGCAGATGACGACACACCTGATGGGCACGTTGACGCCTCGGGAGACGGAGCGAGAGAGGGCGTGCGCACTCTCCCAGCCGCACGCCTGCACCGCGAGGCGAGAGTCACTTTCAGGCAGCGCCAAGCGCCAGAAAACAAGCTGGCAATTGAGGGAAAATCAAAACACGAAGGCCTCAGAGGCCGGGTGACGGCGGGGGGCGCGGGAGGAGGAGGGAAGGGGGGCGGTTCAGCGAGAGAGCGAGATGACAGCCCCGAACCGTGGGGAGGGCGCACTGCAACCCACCCCCCCATCCCCACCCCACAGACCCCCTCAGGCCCTGCGCAGACCAGCTGAGATATCTGAGTGAAAGGCTCTTCAGTAGCTGGAGACTGTGGGTGCCCCCGAACCCCAAAAAACCTCACCATCTCAAAGGCTACCTGCATACAGCAACAATGAGACTGTGTGCATATACGCATGCTCACAACCACACATGCATAAAATGCAAAGAAAAATTCATTTATTTCTGTATGACAGCAGGAGCCACACCGGGGAGGAGAGGAGAGGTTTGGAGGTCCAGCTTCTTCTTTTTCTTCTTCTTCTACCACCACGAGTCAGTTCTTTTCAAGTCTTCTTTTGGTTTTTTTTCCCCTCTTTTCTTTCTCTCCTTCCAGCCCACAGGCCCTGCTGTTCTGATGGTGTGTCCTCATTACAGGACTGGGGGCCGGTTCCTCATCTCCCCGGTGTCGTCGGGCGCACAGAGGGGGGCAGCGGACCGTTCTGGGGCTGTAGGAGCGGTAAGGGGGTCCGCTGGGGCTGGGCATAGGGCAGGTACAATGGGCTCTGTGTTTCGGGAGTTGAGGAACCAGGGGGCAGAAACACACATAACATCACTGTATCTAATTTCACTGCAGCTGCCAGGCCATCCTGGGAGGGCTCGGGATTTCAGTTTCCTTTACCCCCCCCCCCCCCCCCCCACCCACCCACCCTTTCGGGGGGACATTGGAGGGTGTCACAGAGAATCAGAATTTTTAGTTTCAGCTGCTGTAGTTTTCATACCTGATAGCTCACGAAATGTTGGTAGTGATTTTTTTTATAATTTTATCACCGATGGGTCTGCGGCACTCAAAACAAGTCAACGAATCATCAAGGAATTTAACCGGGGTTCTTTGCGTTTGCCATGGCAACATCCCTTGGCATTATGGTCCGTCTACCTGCCCTAAACCGAACAAAAAAAATTCCAACCACGGCGTATAATAATGAAAATAAAAAAATAAACGTTTTGCTATTTATACACTTAACAACATAGAGGTGAGGTGGGAGGGTTCTTGGCCGTGTTGAGATAGATGGCAAACACGTCGAACAGGAAATACAGACGATGCAAGGAATTTGCTCAATGGGCGGCCTTGATCGGAGAGCAGCACACACTTGCCTGGCACCACCTTCCCTGTCATTGCCTTCACAGCCACATACTTAGGCCTTATCCAATCCATTCTTTACACATTCAATAATAACGCTGCTTGACTTAATGGTAGTCTTTTACATTAAAAATAAGCTCACAAACTAAAAAGAATCATGTAGGTGTGAGGAATTGCAGCTGTAGACTGCACTGTCTCAGGCAGAAGACAGGGATGTGAGGACCCAGGTCTGGGACAGGGTTGTGAGGACCCAGGTCTGGGACAGGGTTGTGAGGACCCAATCTTGGGAAGGCACTGTGGGGACATGGATTGACTTTTAGGGGGAAACCAGTGGAACTTGCATCACAGAGCTTTGTTCCACTTACCTGCAGCCAGTGTGTGTTAGTAAAGAAGGTTTTATTTGGGTCTACTGTGATGGTTAACTAATGAGGAGAACCCCCACAAGCACCAGGGAAAAAAATTTCACTGACTCTGCAGAACATTCAGTGCTCATTCTCACTGATGGGTTAAAAAATGGAGAAAGGAGAGGAGGGAGGGAGGGAGACTGAGAGAAAGAGAAAAAAAAAAAAATCACAATAGTGACATGTAAGAGGGAAGACCGATTAAGGATTTACTTTCAAAAGAGCCTTCATTGATCTTTTTTGATAGACCTGCAATAAATCAAATCAGATTGACTCACATGAGAACGGAGTGTAATCCTTTAGTCAGATCCAGAAGAACTCAAACCAAACCAGCTGTTAATTTAGGCTTTACAAGATAAAGCAGGAGAAATCCTACCTGATGTACCCTAGGGCAAAGGCTTACATCATCTCTGTAAGGCAATCAACTTATTGCCAGTTCAGAGAGACAATCAGAGTGCACAGCACAGAGAAGAGCGAGGGAGAGGGAGAGGGAGAGAGGGGAGGGAGCAAAAGAGCGAGAGAGCAAGAAAGAGGAGAGAGAAAGAGAGAAGGGAGGGGTACTGGCAGACTTAGCCATCCAAAGACAAAAAAGGATGTGCTAACAGAATGGGATAGAG
Organism: Albula glossodonta; assembly: GCA_019788955.1. Lineage (NCBI taxonomy): Eukaryota > Metazoa > Chordata > Actinopteri > Albuliformes > Albulidae > Albula > Albula glossodonta. The sequence goes on from JAFBMS010000068.1 coordinate 1,429,369, forward strand.
CAACACCTTGGTAATTTAAAAAGAAAGATAAACAGAAGAACAAGGAGTGTTCTTTCCCATCACAATGTATTTCAGATTGTAATATATTGAGAGACAGTGAGTGACAGCAAGGCTATTCCATTTTAACATTACAGATAGTGGTCCTTGTGGAAGTGTGTGAGGTGGACACTGCTTCTTTTGAAAATAACCAATATTACCATTAATACCACATTTTTAAAATGCAGAATTTGAATAAGCACTGTCTTTTTCAGTATTTCTATCTCACTGTTTGTTGCCAATGGTTTAGCTACATATACCAAATCTATACAGCAGGTGCTGCCAACAAAGCTTTTGATTTTAAAAGCTGAGATTAACCAGGAGGCAGGAGGAGAGACGGGAGGAAGAAACTGACTGGTTCATCTCATAAACCAAACGAGAGGAGGGAGAACTTAAAATCAGCGCATAAGAGCAGGAGGAAAGAGACAAAATCCCACACCTCGACCCGGACTGCAGTAACGTTTCGCTGGTAAAGGCCGAAGAGGGCCTGTCCCAAGACGGTCTTTGGGCCCGTGGTGCTCATAAGGCCTCCAGTAACGATTTTCCTCCATTTTACTCTTTACTGACCGCTTGTTGATATCACACATACGACCATGTATCTACAAGTTCTAATCTTCAGAGCAGAAGGCTGCAGGACTTGTTAAACCATCAGTGGGATAATTTGAATTACTTTGGTAGTTACTTGATTCAACATTTATTTTAGATAGTATTTATTACTCTAAATTTATACACTTCTGGATGCTTTGATTTTAATTCAAATCGATGTTTTCACTTTCTCAAAATGTTGATACGAGCACGAAGGCCATCTCAGCCGGACTGTTCTCCGATGAAAGATTCTGGCTGGACCCACCAGGATGATTCCCACCTAGCGAGACCAGACTCATCCACAGCCAGCCTCATCTTACCCAGAAAACACATATAACTTTAAACCTGGAGAAAAACTAACAAACCCCAAATTAAGGAGAGCCAAAGGAGGTTTTCAACACCTCCCTCTGTTTCTGGTTTTCTCTCCCTGAGATTTTCCTTGCCCTTAGCTAACGCCACCTTCATCAGGTGCATTGTCACTGGCATAATTACAGCTTTATTTTAGTGTTGCCTGGAGACGAGGCTCCGCCTACAGCAAAGGTGCTGGTGGAATGCTATCGGCTGGGACAGAGCTCAGAGGTTACAGCTCCATCTCTCTGTTTTCCCACTCAGATATTCAGGGTGCTTTCCACTGAGAGCCACAACACTCTGCCTGGGTATTAGAGTCATACACACATATGCACAAAAATACAATCACATGTACACATATCACACACACTCAGTCACACTCACACATTTACACTCCAACAGACAAATATACACACAAATCCACGTGTGCAAGCACGCTCTCGTGCGCACATACACAGGCGCAAACACACACACACACACGCACGCACGCACGCAGACACGCACGCAGACACGCACACACACACGCGCACACACACACGCGCGCACACACACACGCGCGCACACACACACGCGCACACACGCGCACACGCGCACGCACGCGCACGCACACGCACGCACACGCACGCACACGCACGCGCACACGCACACACACACACACACAGGCACACAAACACACACAGGCACACACACCCAGGGTCATTAGCCTCATCTCCTTGCCTTTAATGTTCTGTTCACTCCACACAACAAGATCAAATCTGAAATCCAATTTCAAGAATTACAGGGGCCTTGGTATTGGTCTTAGGGAAAGCAGAAAAAGAGCAGACCTGCGTCTCTGGAAACTGTCCAAAGGAAACTGAACAAAAACCACACGTGAAGCAGGAGTTAAAACAGCACCAACACCCACCACCGCCCCCCCCCCCCACCCCCCCCCCCCCCCCCCCACATCCCGTTTCAGTGGCTGCTCTCAGGGATCAGGAAGGACTACGATGGCCCGCTTCGCCACCCAAATTTAACTTAAGGAAAAGGCAGAGAGGTTGCAGTCCTCACGGCGTACGGACGTGACCGTAAAGATGACGCAAGAAGAAGCTGCCGCAAGCTCCGCTCTGTCTCGCTTTTATTTTTATCCCCTAAACCATTTCCGTTTTTTTTCTGTTTTGTTTTGTTTCGGTGAAAACAGCCACAGTTCAAAACTCCCTACTGGCACCTCCTACGACAGCCACAAGGTCACACTTTTAATTACGTAGAAACCGTAATCTTACCAGACAGATGGCAAACAGACAGGCTCTCTCAATTGCTTTATGCCCAATTGAATCATTACTGATGTTATTTGCTGAATTATGGCACACACAAAAACAACTCGCAACAGGATTTGCACACTAACTTCTAAAAAAAGAGGGCAGCTGTAGTCTGTCCTAGCGTCTGTCATAGGAGGCGTAAGGGCGTAAAAATCCAGGGCGAAACAGAGGGAGGTTTAATGTCATCAGCACTAAATACACCCGCCTCCTCTTGGGGGGAAAAAGCCCTGGGTCTATCCAGTCTAAATCCTCTCAGAAAAAAAGAGTCCCAGTTTGGTAAACCACATAATGAGTGCAATTTAAAAGTGACGAAAGTGTGCTTTTCTCCAAGTTTGTTTTATGAGTTTTTTCTCGGCACCGCGGTTTGTCCACCGGGAGCGTCGAGGGCCTTCGTTTTTCTCCGAACGGCGCAGAGCGCGGTGAGGCTCGGCTTCTTCTCGAAGGCTACATGCCTCCGCTGCCAAAAGCCTCTGTATACAATTAAAGCTGGGTCTCTGACATTTCGGTCCACAGGACCCAAGCATCCAATCATAAATCTCAATCAGGCTCGTTACCGAGTCTGCTTTCCACAGAAACGCACGCAGCAGAGGCAGGGAGGGAAACAGCGAGGAGACAAGAGAGAAGGAGAGGGAATGAGCAAGAGACGAGTTGGTGTTGGTGGGGGGGGGGGGGGGGGTTTGAACGGTGGCAAATTTACATACTTTATTTCCGAATGCGTTTCTCCAATCAACAAACCCCTTTCGCTGGGACTGCATACCGACGCAGAGCCAAAGTTCTGACCAGAACCAGACCGATTCCCACTCGGAACCCCAGATTCTGTGGTTACTCTCCATAATCAGGACTGGGAGGTCCGTCAGAGCTTGGGATTGTATCTCCCAGCACAGAAGCTGGTCACAAACACAATAAAACAAATAAATAAAGGGGAATTGAGGGCCTTGGTTTCCTGGCCAGGGTCCTACGGGCTGATGCCCATGGGTGAAGGGGGCAGGGCAGACAGGCAGGGTGATAAATCTAACACTCACACTGCATCCATGCACAGGGGAAAACTCACTCCTGATACATGATGAATATTTCCCCTTTCTGCAAACACAGGGCTGTGCATCACAGTGTGACAATGCCCTGTGCGGCCACAGGGGGCGCTATGGTTCTGTCCCCCTAAAAAAAAAAAAACCCCGTCCCTTTGCCAAATTTCAAAGCTGCTATATTACACTAACACAATCCATCAGGTAGCCTATGACGTCATTTATCTTCCTGCTGACGTCAGCTCGTATTCCTTATATGAGCGTACGCTGTCAGAGTATGGCTGCTTTCGAACCCTCGGGTTTTCCACATCCGCCATTTTCAGCTGCATGGGAAAACCATTCATCGTCCGGGGCGAGACAGCGACATCGTCCTCCTAACGGCGGTGTCGGTTGGGGGGGGGGGGGGGGGGTTCAGGGGTAGGCGGGTGGGGACTGGGGCTGTGTGCTCAGCCTGTAAAGTGATCCAGGAACTGTACAGAATGCCTCCAAGCTGCTTTTCGAGAGAGGGTGTGGAATTCCACCGGCATATAGAGGCGAGCAGTTGTTCTCCCAAGAGGGTGTGTAAGATGGAGGGTGGGGGGAGGGGGGGTGGTTGGGTGTCAGGATGCCAGTCACACTGGCTTTACATGGCCTTAAATGGCGTTCGTAACCTTAATCAATGAAAACTAAACACCAAATAGCAGCAAACTGCAGCCTAACGACATTCACTGCACAACATCAGCACGAAGGTGCAACAGCACACTTTCGACAGTAGTCAGCCATGTTTACGGTCAGGTTTGGGGTCCGCAGCACGATACTGAACTACCCATCCGACTGTGTTCATTTAAATCCATTTCACAAGTTCACAAAGGCCAAGCAGCATACAGAATCCTGAAAAGTCAAAAAGGCAACATAATTTCACTGTTCCGGTCACCCTCCAATAGACAGACAGAGACACACAACCTGACTGACATGGGCCGGATTTACAGCGGAATAAAATTCAGAGCGACTCTCTCGAGTATGCCACTACTGAGCGGATCCCCTGCCCCGTCAGCCCAGAGCGCTAGCCCCTATAAAACACAACATCAGACCCAGGACACTCACCACTGTACAACACATTAACCTAACCACTGTTCCACACGAAATGACACCCAACACATCACAATCAGTGCTCTGACCACTACACAGCACAATAGCATTCCCAGCACTCGAATAGTTACACAACATCAATATCCAACTTATTTAACCACAATACATATATCTTAGTGCCTAATCTGTACTTTATATACGTAATATACACATGTATATTTTAAATATAATCTAAAAAGTTTCAACTTCTGAAGTTTTGATTTTCTAAGAGTGGAAGGAACAACAAACTTTGGGAATTTTCCCAGAATGCCATATGAATGGGTGTCACAAGGCAAAGTAAACCTGGAGATTGAAGTAATTAGCAAAGAAGTTTACCAACCATGTGATCGTGTAGTCAACACACTTTATCGAAATTTTGGTTATGAGCTGAAAAATGGAAAATGACAAGGCGGCTGGACATGGGAACGGGAAACAATAGGCTTTTCACTGGAATAAGTGATAACGCTTATTAAAATATTAATGAACAACTGAAAATGGGATTATCTGAATGGAGGTCAATGGTGCATATTTCATTGTGCTCCTCTTTGAAATCATTTGAGAAATCTTTTTCTGGTGCGTCTTCAGGGAATGATACACATTTTTATGGAAGATCTTCTCTTGTGTTATAATAAAGTGGAAGGTTCCACTGAGATTTTTACAGAGGAGATCATCATGAATACCATCATAAAAAACACAGTTTTACACGAAAAGTCTACCTTTAACCGTGGCTAACACAAATCCTTAGCGTCAAGACAGCATGGTAAGTGAGCAGCTCCTTTCGGATTTCTCTTACAATAAGAGATTAAAATTATCCAAAATATCAGGGTAAGAGTTATTTACAATTTAATTATAATTTCTCTATATGGAGAAAAACATTGGAACGTGTGACAGAAGCACGATAAGGCCTGTGCTCGATCCGTTGTGCGTCGGAGATCGCTCCTGCGTTCGGCGCGACACTTCCTCGTCAGCCTCGTTGCGTACTCGTCTTAACCTGAGCCGACAAAACCACAGTCACAGAGCTCCTGAGCCAACCGCCGAGGTTACAGAAGAGCGCGTTACTGCAGATCGGAAACCCCTATCTCCCCACAGTCAGAAATCAAAACCCTTCCCCACTATTAGTAATCTGTGGCAGCCGGTTCTCTCGGTCTGCCTCAGCCTAACCGCCATATTTGCATACTTCAGTCGCGCGGCAGTCTATCGGGTCACAGTCTGGGGTTGTAGTGAGGTAGCTCAGAGCAGGACCAGAAGAACCGCCATCGAGCCTGAAAGTGAGGTAGCTCAGAGCAGGGCAGGACGAGTTGCGGTTGGGCGTTTAACAGCCTCGTTTAACCCTGAACGAGTCGAGGCCTGAGATTTAGCCATTAACTGCGGCCTAAAAACAAACCAATAACTCTGTCCCACTGCAGGACAACAGCAGTGAACAAACTAGACCTTATCCACTCAAAAACGCCCATAAGTGTAACAAATGTGTTGCTTAATCTAAAACATGTACTCATATACATTGTCGTTGTGAATTTGTATACAAGTAGCTTGAGCAATCTTCTTCTCTTGACAGATCCCTCCTTCTGATTTATTCTTGTTTATAGTTTTACAGGATTTAACTTCAAGAGAGAGAACAAACAAGCCCTCATTTCCCTTTGCTTCACCCTTATGCTCTCAAAAAACAGAGGAAAACGCATGGTTCTTTTTAGAAAATTTAATAAATAAACAAAATGAAATGATTAAGACAGAAATGACATTAGGTCACTGCTGGAGATCTCTGAGGAAGTTTTGCGTGCTGTGGGTAAGGAGGCATGCTTGGGTAATGGCGGCTTTAATTGCGAGCAGCACCGAAGCCCCGTTTAGCGGGTTCACTCAGAGTATCAGAGTCACGCTGGGTCAGGAGCAACGCTAAGCGAACGCCACGGCCATCGGGGGCACAGACTTTTGACGGTCGGCCGTTTGCTTCGGCACCAGGGAGCATCGCACTCGTCGGTTTTGGCAGCTCCTCCAAAATGCAGGCAGGCGCTTGTCTGGGCCCGGGTCCCGGCCCGGTTCATTGGCGTTTGAGGACGGATGACAACGGAGGTGGAGGGGAGGGGGGAGCGGGGAGGGACAAAACGTGTCTCCTCTTCCTCTCGCTCGCTGTAACCGGCTCATTTACAGCGAGTCGCTATCTCTGCGCTCAGTGCATCTTTCTGTCATTTCAGAGCATTTTGGACCACTGCATCCATCTGCCTCACCCCTTAACGTGTGTGGGGGGGGGGGGGGGGGGGGTGGACCATAACGTGCTATCCCCGCCCAACAGAGACAGCTTACGGGTGCCATACTGCATCACTGCCCCCCCCCGCCACAGCCCCACTCTCCCTGACTAATGCTCCCCAACACTCGTACATCACCCGCAAATTGGCCAAATGAATTAACCACGGCCCCTGCTTAGCGTTACGAGCTTTAAATGGGTTTTCGCTCTCCAGGCCGGCCCAATAATTGCATTTATCCATCTTGTTGAAGTACGGTTTACACAGCTAACATCTTGCCAATTCAGCTGCACATTTTCTGCTCCACTGGTGGGAGGGCGGTAGGGATTTGTCATTGGATCATAACAGGTAATTCAAACAACAATTAGTTCCATGACTCGCCCGTATGTCAACGTCTGTCTCACCCCCTAAAGCCCCCCCCACCCCAAACCCACCCATCCCCCCCCATCCCCCCCAGCCGTCGTCCCCGTGGCTCACTGCACCCGGGTTCCGCGCCGCCCCCCCCCACACCGGCCGGCTGAGCGGCTTGGTCTATTCTTCAATTTCAATCACCGGCAGCGGAGACTGGAGTGACTGCTGGGCCGACAGCCCCTCCCTGATGTTGCCGTGACGCTGAGTTAAACACAGCCTATGGGGGGGGCAGGAGGGCCCTAAGGTTTCCAAATCCTCTTCTGGGAGAACATGCACACTTACACACACGACATGCTGGCTACGTGTGCTGTGTGTGTGCACGGGTCATTTCAACACTCGTGCGTGTTTGAACAGTACTGCATTAGGCGAAGAGAGACCCACAGAACAATTGAGCTGTGTAAACAGAGGGTAAGCTCTCGGTCCTCGGACCTACGCTGGGGGGCTGCAGGCTATCTAAACATCCCAGCATTCCATCGTTTGGCTCCAATAAACATTTCTGCTCTCTGGCCTCTGCGAGAACCGCCGCCGCCGACATGACACGCACAGAGGCCGGGGCACTGCCGAGACCAAACGGCCAAACCACCACCCATTATGGAACCAAACCACAAACCCACAGCACTGTACCACCACCCTCGCATGCCCAAAGAGACACAACTTTCCTCACCCCCAGCAAAGCACACTCTGTACTGTGTGTCCCCCACGTGAGCTCCCATGAAGTCCTCCAGTCTCAGGTTGCGTTAAAGCAGGCCCTAAGATGACTTTGGACTGGCCCTGGTACAGTCCCGGACAGATGAATTTTTCCTTGTCTTTCTGAGTTACAGCCATGTCAGTATCGCTCCACGTATCCCCCCCCACTGTGGCTTTTAGAGACCGTGATGCAAAATGTGACACAAACAGCTGACATTTTAACAGGCTTCCTTATTCCAGCCATAGCCGTCAACACCAAGGATTACAACAAATGTCACACATCAAGTCGTTTGCCTTTATGGAATGACACACTTTGCATTTCGATCCTCCCCATAAAACAAGCTGAGGGCCTCTGATTCGATAAGGAGGTCCCCGACTGCTCTTTAGGCATGGTCTGATTGGATAAGTGGTTCCCTGGCTGGTCATTCATTGGCCTCTGATTGGATAAAGGGCTCCCTGGATGGTCTTTGGGCGGGGTTCCCCCCAAACGGCTTTCGCCACAGGAACGAGAGCACCGCGGCCGCCCAGCCGGGGCAGGGGGTCGCTACCTCTGCCTTCGTCAGCTGCTGAGGCACTCCAACGGCAGCCAACCCCCCACCCCCACGCCCTCCTTCAACGTCTCAGAAGCATCGACTCGGACCAGTCAATTTCCACCTCGCACCCCAGCAAACCTCTGCGGTTCGCACCCAGCACCCAGATTAGGACCGTACGCGCGCTCACGGGAATCAATTACTCAGATTCAGAATCCATAATTCCTTCGGGAATACCCGCCTCTTCCAGCTCCCGAAAACACATCCAGAACTGGAACGTGGATCTCACATCCAAAATGAAGATATAACTGCACTTTACTTGTTCACTGGTAAAGAAAAAACATCCTGTTGTGGCCAACAGATCACCTGGACGGGCCACGCAAATGGCAAACTAAGAAGACTGCATTCTGCACTCAGACGCTACACATTGTGAAAATGTTTTCAGCTTAAAATTAATCAATTACACATGTCAGACTATTTCTAAAAGGGTAAAAAATGTTTCCTTTTTTGCCATGATATTTTTCCATATGATAAAGAACATGACATAAATTATAAGCACTATTAATGTGAGAGATATAACATAATTTGGCTCTGCATACGTTTGGCTTCATTTTTAGCGGAGTGAAAACGCTCATTTTGCTCTTAATGCGATCCCACCAGCCCTCAGTGCTTATTCAACACACATTAATCTCCCTAACATTCTGCTCAAAATCCCGCTGTAATCCCACGATTAGAACATTCATTTATTTCTGCTTTAGAAAAACAATCTCCTTCACCTTTTGTGTTGATATTGAATGATATGAATTAAGCACCTTGACGAGTAAACAAGATAACAAGTACCTCATTAGCGCAAACGCACACACATGCTTGCGCGCACACACACGCGCGCACACGTACACTTGCGCACACAGTCCTTGGAGGATGTTCTGCCAAAAAAAAAAAAAAAAAAAATGCTTAATTGGAAGATTAAAAAAACATGTTGGATTGTATAACCTTTTAGCCCTGGATACAGTGTGTGCATTTCTGACTCACTGCAGTCTTTCAGACAAATTTTCTAAACACAGCAATTAGTTAATCCACACATAATCAAATCTTAATATGGCATTAAGAACTGGCAAGCAGATAATTAGCCAAGTTTACATTTCAAACAGAGATGTACCTGGGAATACCTTGGAGAACCAAAACTAAACTTAACAGAGCATGACAGCAAGCTCTTCTACACCTTTTCTGCTCTTCAGGGCTCATTTTAAACAATACAATGTATTTAAAAAAAAAAAGTTTTAGACATGCATGATTTATCTTCAAGATAAAAACAAAATCACCTATTTTGATTAAATAAGCCATTTCTTCATAGTTTAGGACAAAGGGTGGTTCTTATATGCTGTTCTTTCTGTACCTGCAGTGGGACATTGCTGAGGGCCTAATTTAGCATACTGGCAAGGATTCAGATGGCCACAGCTCTATACGCAATTCCTCTGAGGGGGGTTCAAGGCCCAACCAGCCTGTTTCACCTCACAAAGGGCCACAGCGAAACACACACACACACACACACACACACACACACACACACACACACACACACACACACTCGCTAGCAGACACAAAACTGCCCATATGTGAAACATGCGGCACCTCCGGGAACCTTCATTCTGTACCACATCCCATAAAAGACACACAACTGTTTTTATTACTGTATTTAAATGACTGGCATCACTCCCCACAACACCGCTGGCCAACGGCGAGCCGAATCCATTCTGATCGATTCCCAACCGCATCATCAGCACTTGCGGACTTTTTGGAGTCCTGTCCGTCAGACCTGACACGCCCCACCGCACGGAAGAGGCCGAGGGACGCAACCTCGCTCTGGGGTACCACAGAGGCGCCCCGAGTCTCCCTCGCCGATCCGTGACCCTACTGAGGTTGGGAGAGCGGAGCCATATCTGCAGCTCCACACACGGCCCACGTTCTCAGGGAGGACCGGGCCCAGGAGCGGCTCTGGTAAAATGTAGGGCCGACAAGCCACCTGCACTCTGGCCTGGCCCCCCCAGCACAGGCCTCACCCCAGATATGCCCCCAGCAACCCCCACCCTCCCCAACCAACCCTCCACCCCCCCCCCCCCCCCCCCGGCCCTTAACACCGTCTACCGCCGCTTTACGGGGTTTTTTTTATTTGTGTTGTGGACATCATTACTGAGAGGGAAGGAGGAGGAACAAGAGAAGGTAGGAAAAGAAGAGAGGAGACCAGACAAAGGTTTTTAGAAAAATGAAAAGATCAGAAAAAAAAAAAAAAAAAGTTGAGGAAACTCAAGCCACACGTACTGCCTGTCAATCACGTCTGGCAATAAACATCGCCTCCCTCTTTCACAACCTCCACCCTCCTGCTGTTAAAAAAAAAGGGAAGACAGAGAGAAATGTGGCCCCTGAAGGCTCCATTGTCTGGACAGCTAACCGCGTCCATCCTCTGCTCCCATTACCGCAGCATTAGCGCTAATTACGCGCCTCGTTCCGTCACCTTTTCCCGAGACGGCACACGCTCGGCAGGACATTCCTCCACACTTTAACTGCCATGACAAGGAGACTCTCCTTCTGAGTCTGTCTGTCTATTGGTCTTTCTCCCACTTTCTCTCTCCATCTCACTATCACTATTAGACATTGGTTTCATTTAGCTAATAGCAGTTATCATAAATTAATATGCATGACTATAAAACACATAAAATTGCCTGTAGATTCATTTTGCTAATGTATACATGGTGAATCAAACATATATACTTTCTCTCTCCCTCTATGGATAATATTACATATAATTACGCACTATACAGTTACATTTAAATAACAGCAAACATGAAAAATTACAATAAATATTATAAGTCTACATAAAGAGGTCACACAAAATTTTGGAAAAATTATAAAGGCCTCATCTTTTGAAGTAACTAAACTGCAATTACAAAAAAAGAAACTATAGAAGTTTCATATTAATATCTGCTATAGATAACAATTAAAAACGATCACAATGTGTTTGGAAGGAGACATGAGAGATCGAGTAGATTTTAAAAAGAGGTCAAATAGTTGGTGGCAGAATTGCAGGTGTGTTAGCCACAGAAAATGTTGAATTATTTAACGTCTCGTTCAATGTGTCAGGTCTCAACAAACACTGCATGTTGTGTGCTTCACAAAGCCGATATTTATAGACCAGCCAGTCATAAACAGCCTGTAACCAAGGCCAGTCCATTCCAGCCCATAACCTTTAGTAATGAGCTCAAAACCTAGTGTTCTGAGCAGTGGAAAAAAGAACTAAGGTCTCATAAATTGTCACTGTTAAACATGGTGGTGAATCTGTAACGGTATGGGCAGCCATCTTGTGGGCGTCACTGGGTCTGAATATGACTTATCAAGGTGGAGTATTGGTCACAGAATATGAAACCGCTTTAGGTAACCAGATGTAGGCTAAGCGACATTACAAATGTTAGTATGTTCCCATATTTCAGTATGACAACACCCCTACGGACATCGATTCGCAGATTTCATGAGTACCTTCCATGGCATGCCAAATCACCTGGTCGTCCCCAATTACATCAATGAACACTCATGGAAAGTTCTAGAATACACTGTATGGAGTATTCCACCTCCATCTCTAAAACAGCTGGAGGGTTTTCTTCTTGAGGAATGATCCAATATCCCCCTAGAATCAGTTCAAAACATGTTCAACAGCATTCCAAGAAGTAATGAAGCTGTCGGGCAAAGGAAAGCCCAATTTCCACAAAGAAGATAAATTAATATACTGTTTGGTTTTCCCATTATTTTTTTTTGTCAGACTGTATGCAAGTATGCATATACATTTATGCATTTTGTTAACTGGGAATGTTTGGTCATTTAGCAATATTTCAAAAGGTTTTCAAGAAATCCAAAAGTCACATGCTATTTTGCACAACAAAGCTACAATATACCAACACATAAGACGCTTCAGTCAAGGCCCTCATGCTGACTAAATTCTGCATCTCTGCCTTACACACCGTACAGCACATAACACCCAAAAGGTTTTGAAGAGCATATTATATTAACTACAGTATGACAGCAAAATTCTGCCTGATAGCAAAGATACTGTCAGTGATGCTACCACTGTCTGATAATATGGCCAGTTTCACATTGCATTACTTTTAAGCACAGTTAACGAACACACCAACATCTCCAGACAATAGCGACACATATATCAGAAACACTGACTACAACAAATGGCAAAATATAGACTGACATATAAAAAAAGGTGTTAGCCAATGCTAGCTAATTAGCCTGCTGCTAGCTTTTTTTGGGATTTTTACACTGATGGAAAAGGCTAACTGACAAGCTAGAAAAGCACTTGGTTTCATATTTACTTGACCAGTTTGGCTGCTGTATGTGAGCTGTTCACCGATCTGACAGGATAAGTAACTGCTTCAGTTCTCAAGAATGTTATTTAATTTTGAATGAGTTTCAATGAACTCGGTTGCACCGTTTTCTTGGTGCTTGATGGATATCTGAATTTATGTTGTTCCCATGTTTTTTTGTCGTTTCCCACGGCCTACGTGCTTTTCATTTAAATGTGACTGTTGAATCTTTTCTAAAGTGTTTCCGCAAACCAAATACATTTTTCGAATGAAAAAGGCAATACTGAAATACTGAACAGACATACCCATTTGCTACTGTAAAAATCATAGGAAATTGGTAACACATTACACAAGACTGGTAAAGCTGGATATTGACATATATATTTAAAAAGTACACATGAGCACAGTCACTGACATTCTAATTGATTTTGGGAATAAAATAGTAGAACTAAATCTCAATTATGAGCAGTCTTCTGTTACACCTCAACTGGTATCAAACATGATTAATGTCCCAAATGGGCTTCCATACCCCAGGAATGTATGCACAAAAACAAGCTTCATTTGAAAACTGAAGCATTTAACAGCCAATTCAAAACCCAACACAGACAGCGTCACAACAAAAAATTTTCAGAGTACATGGACTTGTACTCATGTGCTTTTTAAACTCATTGACTATAACTTAAAAATGATAACACACGTACATGACTGTCATCATACAAGAGCTGGACAGGTTTCAACATCACTGCCCCGAGACGAGAGAGCTTCCCCTTGCCTGAGTGCTTATGAGGTTCTTTACAGGCAACAGTTCAGTGCCCTGCATGTGACAAACTTCAGTGTTTCATAAAAGACCTTTTTTCCCCTTCTTTTTATATCCAAGAAAATAATTCAACTGTTCACCAATCATGGCTTATCAGATGAATAAAGAACAAATGTGTGGGAACAAAAAAAACACACTTAAAATATCACGCTGTCTCTGGCATTCCAAAACTATATATGTTCTTTTTTATTGTTACTTAAATAAAGAGCTAGAACGCCTTCACCTGAAATTTGGAGTTTGGTATGCACCCGCCCCCAAACCTCTCCCCCACCCCCCGCTGTGAATAATTTAATTTCCATGTTTTGTGCTGCCTAGCCGTGTGGGCCAGTAGCCTATATTTAACAGATGACAAAAGTAGCATTCCAGATGTACAGAGCGATCTTTGTGCAAAGCGTTATGGAAATGCATTAGAGAGCAGACCCAGCTCTGCACAGCTGCTGGGTTAATGCCCACATACAGGGCCCGGGAGCAAGGGAGGGAGGAAGGGAGGGAGAGACAGGAGGAGTGATCTTAAACTCTTTCACACACTCTGTCACAACTTCACTCATCTGCTCGGAGTGATTCCCTGGATACAGTAGGATGCACACACACACACACACACACACACAGGGCAATGCATGTTCATGTGTGTGCAGGCACGTGCAGACACACGCAAGTGCATGGATGTGTTTATATGTCTCACACACACACACACACACACACACACACACACTCTGAGCAGTGCATGTTCATGTGTGGGCAGGCTCGTGCAAACACACACACACACACACTCACACTCACACACACACACACACACACACACACACACACACTCACACACACACACACACTCACACACTCACACACTCACACACTGAGCAGTGCATGTTCATGTGTGGGCAGGCTCGTGCAAACACACACACACACACACTCACACACACACACACACACACACACACACACACACACACACACACACTCCTACAGCTCTCCAACCTCATGTTCCATGCCTAGTTAACAGCAGAAGTACACTTACACAAGCTACAAAGGCATTTTAATGCAAGGGAATTCATTCGGCATTCTCTGTAGGAAAAATGCGCAGAAATCAAGTCTCCTCCCTTCTTTATGCCTTTACTTAACAATACCAGCCAGACTGGGACTATGCCCAGAGAAACAAATAAAATAGACAAATAAATAATATAAATCTCTAAAAACAAAAAAAAAAACTCACAAATAGAACACATGGGTCAGATTTGTCCAAAAGAAGCAAAACAGGTGAGAATTCAGACTGCTCTCAAGAAGCAAAGAAACAGCCAAGCTCAACACTCAGCACAGCAAGAGAACCCTTTACAACCCAAATGGCAAAACTGAGATCAAAATCAGTCAGTCAGATAAAAAATGACCACGTCCAGTTTTCCTGTACTTTAATAACTCAAGCAGCCAACATCATCAACACCAAATAATTAAGTCCAGCTAGCAAAAAAAAAAAAAAAAGAGGGGAAAAAAGTAATCTCAGTAAATATTTACAGCGCGAATCTTTTCCACTCAATCCCCAGTGCTCACAAAACATTACTATATTCTCCACATCTGCAATTCATTGACTTTACAATTTACCACATGTCGTGATGGGAGAGGTCTCGACTCCGTCTGAATCACTCCACAAATATGCAAGTGATTTATTGTTTTAAAACTGTAGGCCGATTTAGCGCAGCTACACTTAGCCTCAGCGTTGCTCCTATTGGCAGCGCATGAACAATTACATTTTGCACTAATTAAGTTCTGAAAATGTGCTGCACTCTGCTAATGCCATCCAGGCCCCGCATCGGTTTTAATGGTGCCAAACTTTTTCAGCCCTCAACTTAACTCCCTCAAATCCAAACCAGATTGTAGTTTTTATGGGTGTTTATCAAGCTCAAAATATAAAGAGTCACTTTTCCTTTTTTTTTTTTTTGCAGGCCACGGTGAGAAACAGGGGAGCAACGGGGAAAAAGAGAGAGAGAGAGAAAGGGGGGGTGAAAACAAAAGGAAAAACAAGTGAGAACGACTAACAGACAGACTTAAGCCATACGTCGTAAACAAAAAGTAATTTGAAAAACAAAAGAATGTCAACCTCCCTAAATACAACAAGGAAAAAAAAACTATTTTGCTGCAACTGGCATAAAAACTGCACAATGACTACCCAGCAAAACCCCCATGGACAACAATTAAGAGCCATTAGCATGTAAAGCCAATTTGATAAGGTGTAGGCCCTCCCAGGGTCTTATTCACCTCACGGGCGTGAGGCATTCAGAACGTCTGCACTACACACATAATCCATACACACTCCATTGTTCCGTTTATCCTCCTAAATTAAAGAGAGAGATACTGTCTTAGCGAATTACAGAAATGAAAGATATCTGCAGACACGGAAAGCATGCCTCCAGTCACAGTGTTAAAGAAACGCTACCGCTCTACCTAAAGCTAAACAACAGTCATTTCATTCAGCCCCAAAAAAGATACACGCAAATAAATAAATATAAGCCTTCCTGAAGCAAGCGACATACTTAAGTCATTAATTGTTCAGTCTCTTTCTGACAAGCAGAGTTAATATTTTTTTTTGTCTCTCTCACGCTCGCTCACTCTCCTTCTCTCTCTCTCTCTCAATGGTAGCAACAGTGAGAGAAACCCGATACAAATCAAACAAAGAAAAACAACTCTATTGTTTCCGCAAGACAATGTCCTGCGAAATCTGCCTGGAATGGGCCGTGGTTTTTTTTTTTTTTGGTTGGTGAACGTAGGGTTTTTTTTTTTTTTTTTTAATTCTAAATTGAGGAATATGTTTGGGTGTCGCACTCTGTTTTTTAACTGCTCGTAATTACATGTGGAAACCGGAGAGCAGACAGTGAGCCAGGGCATTACGCCGGCCCACTCCGGCGTCACGTATCTCGGCGCTCGCCCAGTCTGAGCCGCTGTAAATAACTCCTGTGGATTTACGGCCCTCAGTAATTCGCCGGGGCATTATTGTGGCCCCCGCGTGTTTTCCGCGGACCTGCTGGCGCGCGCGATTTCTGCCCGGTGCGGCGAGCTTCGCCAGTGCCCCGGCCGTCGGGGGGAAGCGGCGGCACATGCAGAACGCTTAGAGAGAGAGAGAGTGTGACAGTGTGAGAGTGAAGTGGAGCGGGTGGCCACCGGGTTGTTCCGGCAAACTGAACCTGCTGTGACCTAGCCTTTTTTTTTGGGGGGGTTGGGGGGGGATAAGAGGAGCATGGGGGGGGGGGGTGGGGGGGGGGGTGATTCTGGATATGATTTCATTTCAAACTGTTAAATGACACCAAATTATCAAACACTTCAGTCTCAGGTACTTGGAGAAACATACACTGTGCTATAACAGGTCTCAGAGGTCAGACAAATAAAAAGCCCATAATACAATACCACCTCCAATACCACTTTCTGCATAGATAATCCTTTACGTTTTCCATAAATATACACAAACAAATATATGGTGCTTATTATATACTCTTGTGCAAATGTACACACAAATAGATGCACGTCCATTTTTAAATGACATTACTATTTGACAGGATGCAAGTTAATCCTGGCCTAAGGCCATCAAAGTCAACCAAACACGTGCTCTGCTAGTGAAACACAGGCTAACTTTAATTTCATTCACAATGCACATTCTACACACAGGATCCATCCACACTTCAGAAGCCAGAATCAACAAATCGATTTTATTTGTACATTACGTGAAATATATTTGGTGCGGGTATGTTTACATTTATACTAAATTATAACAATTTCTGACCAAAGTTAAAGAGGGATTCTTTTGATACTTCCATCGTCCTCTCAGACAGTGAGGAGAAGCTTCATCGATTAATTCGAACACTGACTAACAGGGGCCGAGCGTGGCCGACTCAGCGAGCTACACCTAAATGCAACGCTTCAAAAAGGCAACAAACGCCTCAGAAAACTGTTCTACCGGCCGTGTCATTTGACTATAATTTTGTTTCCAGACAGACAGGAAATCAATACCCAGATAAAATATTAATAACGAACTAAGTAACAGATTATGAAAACAACAGTTGGAGGTTCAAAGCTGTGATGCCACCTAGTCTGCTTACATGGAGTGAATATTAAGCGATATTATACCATGAAACAAATTTGTGGATTTCTCAGAAACCACAAGTATGGATGGAAAAATGTTGCTCTTGAAATAAAAAGGTTTCACATTTATTGAATGCATTTCATATAGAAGGATTACATATGCAATAATCTTGGCTCATAATCAACAAGGAACATGATGGATAATTCCTGGTTGTACATGTTATCAGACAGCCCTAACCTCTGAACAGGGTCATGACTTTAAAAACAAGCTTATTACACAGACACAAAGGACTAAAAATATCCCAAAACACTTCCTCTACTACGACTACCGTGGTCCTGCGTGTTGTAACTAACCCAGTCGATCTGACAGAACACGCACCGGGCTCCGCTTACAGGGACTGACTGCTTGCTGTTTAAAAATTCAAGTCCACCAAACAAACAAAAAGTCATTTAAAAAAATAAAAATTAAATAACAAGCTATGCCAAATGAGCATTCGCGCACACTGTCTGCAAGTCTGTCGCTGCGTTTCACATCCACATCCTGAAGACTTTTAAAATGGAGGAAAGAAAATCATTGCTGTGCTTTTCCTATACAGTCCAATGTGTGACTTCACAGAGCACATGTACATACCCATATACATACACAGAACACAAAATACAATGTAGGCCTTCACTACACTTTGCACGCATTTTACATATACCTCAGAACCAAACTTTTACCCTTTTTAGGGAGCACATGAAGTAAGAGTTCAACTGCATTAAAATACATGCAATGTTCATACAGATATTGTTAAAAATTCCCTATCTTTCACATTAACTAAAAACAGCCTTGTGGAGAACAAACACATACACACATACATACACACACACCAAAGCCTCGGTTTGTGTATAACAGCCTACAGACAATGGCTTATGGGGAGGAAGCCAGCAACAAATGAATCAAGCTGTAGTTTGTCTTACAATGTGACAACGTCATTTTACAGAAGGATAAATCAATAAACAATATTATATGACTCAATGCATTCACCCTTTATGAAGTTAATCAATTATTGCTGTTCTGCCCTTACTCAGTTCACTTGTTCACGAAGAGAAGACTGTTGTTTTGTTTCGTTGTTTTATTTTGCATGTGTTTGTGCACGCTGGTGTGCAACGACATGTATGAATCCACTGACATTCATTTCTGATATCAATCAAATTTGCCCTTACTTCCTGCATTATTTCACAAAATATTCTTCAATTAATACAGAATTATCTGATATTCGATGCAATTGTTTAGAAATATCTCATTATAATATTTGTTATTTCACAGCAAATAAGGTAAAAAAAAATATGATCCTCCAAGTGGTAATTGTTTTCTTTTCATGACAAAAATGCAAATGATGAATTTGTGGTTTGCAGGCTATTCAGTGTGCACTAAATTGAAAAATCACATTTCTTAATTCAAAAGTGTAGGGTAAGTAGTGTATTTCATAATGTCTAGTTGTTACTCTAGCCCCTTAATAGGACTTGACAGCTCACGAAGCACGGACTCGTAATTACAAACAAATTGAATAAAAAAAACAGTGGGTTTAGAAAATTGCCCCCCATATGCGGTTATATTGCCCCGTTGGGACTGGTATTTGGTGGAGGGTAAATTAGTATATATGCATAATTACAGCAAAGCTGGAGGCTGCAAACAATTTCTATGTCTCTACTGAAATGCAGTTTGAGATGGTTTGTTATTTTATTCTATTCTTTTACACTGTCTTTTTTCCCCGGTACTTCTGTATTTATATACCAAGGGTCAATTTTTTATGATGCAGAAAATAAAAGAATTTATGGAGGGCTATCGACCAAGTATGTGACAACTAATCGCTGTCGCAAAAAAATCATACATGTGCAACAATTAAATACGTTTTATTTGACTTTGTTTTCTATCCTGATAAGGACTATGCAACTAGACAATTACGAATTTTATCATGACAAACAAATATTTGGCAAACCAAAAGCGTGTTTAATAAGATAATTAGCATATTCATTTGTTTGTATTTTTATGAATGCCTTCCGTTTAAAATTAGCTGAAGTGAATATGGAGCATTGCAATAAAACGTACACACGTGCTTTATGTTCACAACACGGTAAATAAAAAAAAAACCCTTCTTCCGAGAGGTCGCGCCATTTGTGCCACTGAAACGCTTGGCAGAACATTACAAAACTGCATGGCTTAAATCATCTTACCATGAATTCAGGGGGAAACCTCACTGTTTCAAATGCCATTAAGAACACTTTTCGTGAGACAGAGTACTCTGGAATTGCTGCTATTATTATTATTATTGTTATTATTATTATCATCATCATTATTATTATTGCCATTAAGAATAATAATATTATTACTATGATTGCAAATTATGATTACAATTATTATTGCCATTAATAACAATAACAATAATACATGTGCCGAACAATGACATAGGGATGACTTAATAAACATGCATGACTAATAGATGCGTAACAGTAAAATATGCATTAATCACTTCAGTTCAAATGCAGTGTAGTTACACAAAATATTAATGTTTTATTATTTACAGCTGGTGAGAGATTTACGTGCATGTGAAACCACGCACCTAGGACACCCTCAAATGGAAAAGGCGATGGAAACGCGCGTTTGCTTCGAGGCTGAATACGGTTCACTTACGCACGTAACACACAAACATACATAAGCTAGCTAGCACGGTCTACATGCCATTGTACAGTACTTGAAAAGTTGCGAAACTTTTGCCTAGCTAGCTAGCTATATTATTAGCTAACCTACCGAGCTAACTAGGAAGCAAAGCGTGAATAACAACACACCGACTTTAAATGTGCGTCTCCTTAAATATACATAAACAAACATTTAAATAAATTAACTTACTGTGCGTGCTGTTGGAGAAAGTGATCCGTTTGGAAGGTAGGGGCTTGTGAGATCGGGAATCATTATAAATGGATAACCCGGGTACGGAGGGCTCTTGAACAAACCTCCATCTTGCCTTTTCGCAGCTAACATGGCGGGGGAAAAGAAGAAAACTTTTGTAAGTGCCTTGAAAAGTTTTAAAGCTTCTGAGAATCCGTAAGGAAATCCTCTACACGCTTACATTGTACAATACTGTAAAAGTCTCCGAGACAGACCGTGAAGAAAATCGAGAAACTCACCCTCCTCTAAACTTTCTCTGGTTTTGTCTCTGAAAGTTTCGGATCTAGGCGGAGGCCGTCTTTCCGCCTTGAAATGCAATGAAACACAAGGTTTGCATTAAAGACGTATGCCGCAAACGGTAACGTTTTAATCGCACAAAAGTGGCTTCAACACAAATAACACAAGTTAAATAAAAACGTTGCATTGTGAACTAGCCTGGTCAAACGACCCGGTTAATTTCTCACTTACCTCTGAATCCGACGAGCTGTTTTGATTCGTTTCTGATTCGTTTACAAGAGAAGATTTGACATCTGCTAAATCCCTTTCTGCTGAAGAGTTCTCCGAAATTTTCTCCTCCTGTTCCCCTTCGTCTTTGAAGGAGATCATTTCATCGTTCGCTCCCAGATCGTCCCCTCCACCGCCGTTGAGCTGCGGCATTTTCCCGAGCAATTTTGGGGGGCAAAAACACAAAGTTTTAAACCCTTGATCTTTGTGATCCCGAATCCGAGCTAAAGTTTAGGGTCTGTATTAGCGTTTTCCAAGGACTGGCGGTTTGTACAAACTAAAAAGAGGGGAATCTTGGCAGAAAAAGGAGCCGGAGATGGAGCTGAGCCGCTCGGATTGAGTGAGTTGAAGTTGGTCGGAGTGGTTTTCAGTTCAAAGGCGGCGCTGATTGACAGATAGAGAGGGATGGAAATAGACTCTGGATTCGGGATTATTGACAGGGAGAAACACACAAGAAACTAATGAGATTCAAACAGGGAGGGACTTCAAGTGACGTTTTCATAAATAGAGAGGGGCAGGAAAGCGTTGGAAAAAAACGGCTTGAGGAAGCCGGAGGACGACTGTGCCCTCAGAAAAGGGAGAAAGGAAGACAGTTTTTGAGAGAGAGGCACTACAGTTAGCTAGCCAGATAAGCGATTCAGTTTTGTGCACCAAAAAAAAAAAAAATCACAGTATAGGCGCAAAATATTTTAATCCACGTCGAGGATTAAACATTTTGGGCGGCATTTCTGTCCCAGAGTTATTTGTCTCACTTCCTTATTTTTTATTTTTAAGTTTCGACGGAGCTCTTTATCTACCTTACTAGCGCTAGCCAGCTAACTAGTTCAGCCATGTGTACCTGGTAGTTTACCCTGCCTGCTAAATCCTAAAATTTGTGGTTTAGCTGGCTGAGTATATGGCGTGGAATTTTATCCTGTGCAATTAAGTAGCTTGCTAGCTAAACCTTTGGTTGAACGCCATAATTTATTGTGTACTAGATGCGAATGAAGCTTGTAAACAGATAGCAGACAACATTTTATTTAATGCTGCCTATTAATTTGGCAGGCTGTATGAATATGTTGACTGATTTGTAGTTCAGGTGTTAAGGTTTTCACAAACCAGACCTAAGTGTTCCCAAAAATATACACAATAGCGTCGGTCGTGAAATGCAGTTTTCTTTCTTTTTTTTTTTTTGACCGAGTTTATATGGGCTATGTAAGGTAGCTAATAATTTAGTTAGCCTTAACAGAGACTCCAGCAAGATAGGTGGTTCATGTGTGATAGCCTGCTAACTCAAAGCATTTTCAGTCTCTCTTCAGCCGGAAAGATGAAGTAAAACTTGAATTGTTCTGTCTTAATAATTTGCCTTTAAGTCTTCAACGGTGCAGCCAGGTACAAAACCAATGAAAAAAAAAAACATTTAATGGATATTGTAGTTGTGTTAATATTTCTAATGTACGGTTTTCCGGGGGATTCACACCGTGTTGGTAAAAGGTAACTTCACGGTAAACACTGTCACTACCTTTTGTGGAGCTGCGGGCTGAGGAGAAACTGTGAGAAAATGCTTTGAGGCGATCCTGCGATCAGCACCGAGGTCTCTCTGAACACAATACCGTGTGGACTCAACGCACAGTGCTAATGAGGCTCCGCAGGTCTGGGCTGTAACCTGTATTCATTATAAATAAAAGAACAGGGACATGGTTTGTGTATGATTCCTTTCTCTTCCTTGTGTGTGTGTGTGGTGTGTGATAGCTTTCCAAAGCCCGGGGAAAAAATGCCACCAATAAAAGTTTTTAGCTCCTTTGTATCACTGCAATTTTCAGTCCTGTCATCAAATGATGAATGTGACTTCGTTAAGACATCAGTACATAACTGATTTAATTTTGGCTAAAGTGTGTGTGTGTGTGTGTAAACGGACAGAAAAAAAAAATCGACACTTTATAGGAATAATCAATTGATAGTTATTGTACTGTGCTTTACCTAACTATTTGCACTATATAATTACGTGACCTGAAATGTTCAAACTGAATTAATATTACATGTAGGCAGCGAGTGAATGTGTTATGAACGTAATGATTATTAGTTGTACGAAAGACCGTGGCCACCTTAATGCGGTGTCTGTGAGGGGATGGCAGGTGTTCTCATGTACTGAGGCGAGCATAATGTTAAAATAGTCAAATAAATTCAATAGGAGCGTTTACAGATCTCCACCTTTCTCCTTATCATAGGTGGACCAAGAGTAAACGATGTTAATGATATACTGTTAAATCAAATGTATTGTTTTTTTTTATTTTTTTTGGCATGGATGTCCAACAATTATTTAAGATTTGATTCAGCACCTTTAATATCAAAGGCAAAGAACAAAAGAAGAAATTTGTGTTTGTGTATATATGTATACATATACACACGCTGAAGTAAGTTGAAAATAATTGATTATATTTAATGGTCCCCTTTCCATTAGTGCCTTCGCTCGCGCTGTTTTATTTCTTCTTTCTTATAACTATACGCATAAAAATACAGTGTAGTCTACTTGAAACAATCAGTATCATATTTGTATGACCCCCCCCCCCCCCCCCCCCCCCCACCCCCACACACACACACACACACACACACAACTATTGGGTTCCCTACATAAAATAAACGACGTGGAAATAATCAATTTATGAAGACTTGCTGACACTTGCCTGGCTACTCTGGAAATATATATTTTTCGACGACAGCATAACGCAAACTATTTCTTGCATGTTCCCAGAAACAGATAAACAAACATCTTGCTACAGTGACAAACCAATGAAATTATGCACAATACCTGCATTCTATGCATGTAACAAAGGAGAAGAAATCAAGCCAGGCATTTTTGTCTGCGTGAATGACTTCCACAGTTCGTCTCATAAGGAAGATAAATAATAAAAAAATAGACTATATTTTATTATTCGACTTCACTTTTTTAATCGATAGAAATGACCTAAGACTACATATCTCTTTCAATAAAACCGAGTCTTAAGAATCAGTATATATCTCAAGAAAAAAAGGATTTGATTACAAATACGCAGGCTACTGAAGTCAATTAAAATCCATTTTGTTTGTGAATTTACAGGGACACGTGTTGGGCGATGGCATACAATTCAAGATGCACATTAATAACTAATACGGAACCTTCATCCCAGAATTACAGAGCATTCTTCTGTTTTTTTTCCTTCGTTATTTGAAACTGGAGCTGTGCAGAATGGTTCGGTGAAGAGGACTGACATACCTTTCACTCTCTCATCGAATCTATGTCAAGGAGATCGTGTGACCGGCACATGCCTCCCTGCGAATATACTGAGAAAGTTGCTCTCTGCAGCTCACCTCATCTATCTGAAAACTTGAAGTATGGACCAGACCAAAGCAGTCGATCTATAATATGACGCTTTCCTGGATTACCACAGCAGGTATCCCCAGATCGACATCCGCGAGTGGGTCATTTGAATAGCCCCACGGAAACTGCATTTCCTGAGACTGTCATTAGCATTTCGCTCATTCGGCCAGTCTCAGGAGTCTTGTTAATAAGTAAATATGATTCAGTCCCTCGTGACTATCCTGATTTAATTGCTTGATGTCTTTATAAGTACTGAAAACCATTTCTGGTTGTTTGGGGGAGAGGACAACAGTTTTGGCGTGTTGTCATTATTAATATCCAAAACCTGTTTTATTATGGACGTTATTACAATTACAATTGACTAATGAAGTATTACAATAAATGTACATATGCGCACGGTCCAAGCCTAGCCTATGTAATGAAAATGTTCTAATCTGTCAGTCCATTATAACACCTAAAAACGTTTACATCTAGAGATGTTGCTCTTATATTTGTTACCTGCTTAATAGATTTCCCACAACCCCCTGCGTTCAATAGTATTGGTTTCATAATGAAAGCGATGCAACTGCTGAAGGATCTATGGCGGATCTCAAAAGTGGCAGGAAAGTAGGGAAATTTTTAAAAAAGAGAAACTTGCGCTGAATTTTTTCATCACAAACGTGCGCGTGTTCCGTTGCAAATGCAGACTCGTTTAAACGTCTCTGTTCTTAATTAAAGTATTATGGAGTCTGTTAATGGTCTACCTCACTCTTATTTTCACGGCGACAATATGTGCATTTTAAAGCTTGTTTGGTAGGTACTACCGCATGATTCATGCCAAATCCCCGCGGAGCTGGATGAATAAAATAACATTAAGGGTTCTGTCTCAAAAAGAAGAACCTGGCACTTAACCTTACAAATTTAGTCAATTGCAAATTTCCCTATTGTGAGAGCACCTCTGCTAATCATTTTAGCATTTTTATCCAAAAGAGTTCAGATGAATTATATGTCACGAATAATATTCTGGTTAACCACAATTATGCGCTTGTAATGGCTTTATGTATTTGACCATAATGAGGAAGTTCATTTCAGCTTTATCCAATTATGTAAAGTCTTAGTTTATGATGTTTACTCATTATTCTAAAAGCAAATGGGGTTGAAAGGCAAAATGAAAAAAAAAAAAAAAAAGTTTTTCCAGGCTGGTTTTAGGCTTGTTTTCGTTGGCCTCCAAGCAGGAGATCTGAGTAGATCCAAAACTGAGTAAAATAGTTCAGGTACTTAAAAAACAGTGCTGCAGCTTAAAATTCTCAGTCACAAAAATAGAGTGGAAAGCAAACTGGTGACATTCAAAGACAATGATGACATCAAGCCACTGATCACAGATACTGTTTGTAAAGTGCCAGCCTTCTACTTCACAATAGCTTAAATCAAATTGGAAAAAGGGAAGAGAAAAGCAGTTACACTGTGGTAAAATATACTGGTTTTATAACCAGGAGGTTGCAGGTTTGAATCCTAGTAGGGGATCTATCACTGAGCCTGTCAGCAAACTACTTCATCTGACCAGCATTGGAGAGTATTTAGCTGTATAAATATGTAAAAATATAAAGAAGTCTGCATTGCCACAGATGGGAAAGTCTACTAAGCAAATATAAAAACCAGGTGCTCAAAAGGTTATCCAAACAGCTTGTCCAACCAGAACGGTTGGGTACATTGGACCGCACATATCATCTTCCACCAATCACTATCAAGAATGTGGATGTCACATGACTCCATGAGACAAGTCTTTGGAAGTGTTGTCATACTCATTTTCCATTGAAGGATAACTTAATTTTAAAAAGACCGATCTATTCTATGAACATAACATAGAGCACATTAAGATTGAAATGCAGTAAATAATAAAGCGCTCATTAGTGAAAACCACATTGAAATATGACAATGAGTTGGATGATCATAAGCCTGCCCTGTGTTGGTAAATTGTGAAATTTGTGTAAAGGAGTGAAAGAGGCAGTTTATCAGTGTTGCGCTACTGCAGGGCCTTAATTCTGCTAGTAATACAAATCTCTGAATGTGAATGGCTTCAGAGCAAGAGCTGTTGAACCAGTCGTCTCATTTGCCCCTCATCGATGAATTAAGCAGCGTAGTTCAGATCTGCAGTTGAAGATCTTCATTTTATTTTCATTTTATTTTAAATGGAACATGTTGTTCCTTACCTTTGCTATGAGAGGCATCCCTGTATAAAGCTCTCAATTTGTCTTAATAAATAAGAACACAAGCGTACAAGAAACCATTTCATGGTTTCCAGACCTATCACTGGCTGAATAATCTTCATAGGCATCCCAGCATTCATTGCTGTTCTGCTCTTCCTGTGTGTGGATGGTAGAATAGTATTTCAGAGTCCTGCAGCGGAGATAATTAGCGCTTCCTGTCACTGCTGTAACCTCTGCTTTCAGTCTGAGAGAGCGCACGCGTGAGCTCTCCTGTGAAACACATTGTGAAACGCCGCTACTTGCTTCTTCTCATACCACAGTCCACAAGTCGAGCTCACATAGATAATAACTGAAGCAAGACGCAGAGGGACGGGCTTACTGTGGGTTGGTGCGGACGAAACCATGTGTGAAATTGTGCAAAAAATGCCAATTTTTTTGCACAACTAACAAGGCGCAAAAGAATAATCAACTAACAAGGCACTCAGAGGGCCGCTTGAGTTAAAATGGAAAGATATACAGATTTTTTTTATGTTTGCGGGTTTGCATGAATGGATATGCAAATTTGAGCATCTTTATGTTTGTGGTAAACTCATGGAAGGAGGTCACGCAAATAGATTACCTTTAGCTTGTTTAATGTCATTTATTAAGCTTAAAAGTGATTTTGGGAAAGGTAACTGTGTCTGTTAATACCTGCTTCCCATCATTTGGAAGGATGGCTTTGTAGGACTTTGCTGTCTTTGCAGCAAGAGGGAAGCAGTAATAATAAAAGACTACAACACAGAGAATGGGTGTTTTTTTCAACCTGTGAATGTTTTTGGAATGTCTGTGGCTAAAAGTAAACATACATATCACCTACCTAGCTATGCCATTTTACAGCTTTAGTGGGAAGTAAGGGATGTGTTTATGCAAGTTACTGGAGGTCACTGGCCCAGTCGTCCTGCAGGGGTCGCTGGTGAGCAATTAGACATGGACATCTCTTCTGATTGAGTACCTACATCACCAGGCAATAGACAGTAGTCCTGCCCAGCAGTTCGGCCGACCAGTCAGCACTGAGACGGTCCAGAATCAGTGCAGGATATGTGGCCGATCAACACCCTGGAGCAGTGGCTGAACAGATACACACAAGCCCCACTAATTACAGTATATCCTCAGAGATATGAACACTTGTAGTTCACAACTCTGAAGCTAATGTCAAAGTATACTCACATTTTACAGCTACCATCAATCAAAACGGTAGAAGGACTTCCTGCCAGCTAACATAGGGACATACCTTTGGCACTTACATGTACCCTCGACTGACAACTGCAAAAAGAGTGTCATTCAGTCTCAAAAATAAAACAGAACAATGGTTATGGTGGGAAAGAGAAATAACATGTATGTCTATTACAGAAAAATGACAGGTTTTAATCATGAAAGGGGCCAGAGAGAAGGATACACAGGTAAGACTATGAGGCAAGAGAGGATCCAGTTGAGGGAAGCTGTAGTCAACTGATGAAAACTCAGTTTCTCTCCATCAAACAAAAACTTTAATGGAGGTTACTGGAGTACATTGCTGCTGGCTGCTTGTCTGTTGATCTCTAATGCAATTTAAGAGGAAGAGTTTGGTTTTTAAGTTTTATTATCGATAGAAAGTGGTATTTGTTGTGGTTGAATGCTCATCTTTTTATTTCAATGATAAGACAGATAAGAAGCTAGATATCTGAGACTTATTCATGTAGACAAGTAGTCTCATTTACTTTTAAATGGTTTGATTGTTATTTACTTGTTAGCTGTTTGCCATCTAGCTAGGTGGTTAATTGTTTCATTCATAAAATTGATTTTTACAACAACTGGTTTAAATCTTTTGGTGAACTAGCTTTTTGGTGTTCACTAGCTAACTTATTAAAGTTTCCAAAAAGTATTATTTTGGGTAAATAAATACATTTTCATCAACTGAAAGTGTGATTGTGTTTCACTGTCATACATTCCTTTTTGCATTTGAGTTTGAAATGAAAAACACATGATTAGAATACTGCTCTTGGGTTTATTCCGCATTAAGTTGACAGGTGTTTTCATATGCCCATAGTTGTCAATCTTTCATGTCCAGTCCTTCATATCTATGTCTGTTTAAAGCCATTCCTGGTCACTCAGATATACAGACCCCAAACCAAATACAGCTTTTTCTTTGTTCGCAGCACTGGCTTATTTCACTCTGCAGGGAATTTGTATTTATCTCGATCTTAGCAGTGCGCTATCCCCATGCTAACGCCGAACGAGATCCTGCTTCACTATGAATTTGGGGAACTGGAGACTGGCACAAAAGGATATTGTATACCAGTTTAAATGAAAATGTAAAGAAATATCAACATTTTGCCAGGAAAAAATTTGTATTATGTATCATGTACCAACCCAAACCACACTCCTTAGAGAGAAGAAAGGTCACATGTAAAGGTCAGTATGCAAACTGTGGAATATAACATACATATTTATGCTGTCACACTCGTTCCATTCTCTGAAATACTCTCTGTAAGGTACTAATTTTGAGATGTGAATTAACTGATCTGATCTTAGATTACACCTGAGAAGTTACCTAAAAGCAACATGTAAGATTACTTTAAGAAGTGATGTCTGTCCTTTGCTGAAAATTTTGTGTACACAAAAACAATATAACCGAACACAGTAACATATAAATAATATTCTATGTGTAGAAATCATAAACTGCCACAGCTATGAGTACATACGTAGTGTCATGTATTGTTGTTGAGTAATGACAGTGTTTAAGGAGATTTAGATGTTTGAAAATAATTATGCACTATTTGATAGTTTCCTCTCATCTTTGTCTTTTGTTGGCTATAGCAGGATCATCAAAGGAGGATTGAGCAGACTGGAATTGGTAATGGCACTTTGCTGTCCTGACCATAGTTAGTGCCTGTTGTTACTGACAGTGTCGTTGTTAGTTACTGATAGAGAGTGCGTGTGTGTGTGTGTGTCTGTCTACCTTCCTGTGTCCTTCAATAATGTCATTTAGTGTTACTGACTGAGAGTGTGTGTGTGTGTGTGTGTGTGTGTGTGTGTCTGTCTACCTTCCTGTGTCCTCCACTAATGCCATTTAGTGTTACTGACTGAGAGTGTGTGTGTGTGTGTGTGTGTGTGTGTGTGTGTGTGTGTGTGTGCTCCTGTATCCTCCTCCATGTAACTTATTTTGTCTTGCTGGGCCCCCATTGTCCCTGGGATAGCCAGGATACAGGGGGCTGTTCAGTGGAGAGGTTACAGCTAGCAAGCGCTCACCCCTTCAGTACACAATATGCATGACAAGCAAGGACGTGTTAACTCTCAGCAGCTGTTACATACAGTCTTATTAATCATAAAAGTCTTCATATAGTGTTTATGTGTTATGCTTGTTTTTTTTTCACCGTTCCCATTGTCTCTGCTCTTAACATTTTGTCACATAATATCTCCATGCTTGTTTGTGTAGGTCTTGTGGAGGTCTAGCCTTGTCTTCAGGTAGGTAGTGTAGTTTGATGGGAAGGTGGGCAGTGAGGAAGACAAAGGGGGCATCCAGGTTAGTGCTCAGAAGTCTAGGCAAGTGCTCAGGCGTGTGGAGCATGAACGTTCAGCCGAACATGTGTTCGCGGGCCTCATTTATAAAACATTTCTACGGATTCGATCGGATTTGATCTTTTTAACATGCGTAGGTAAAAATCCATGTCAAAAAAACCTCATGACATGGAAAAGTGCTCAGAGGAGTACAAACTCTCGACCTGACGTACGAACATTTCCTTGTGGCTGTGCTGTGTTACTGCAGGAATTAGAGAGAGGTGAGAGATGCAAAAGAATAGTGTGCGCTCTGCGGTGTAAAAACATTTGCCCGATCTCTCAAGAGACGTTAAATATGTTCTAATGGGACAGTGTAAAAGCATAGTTTAGGTGGTTTGAAGATGACAGTAATAAGCAGTTACATTTATATAGCTGGGTAGCATGGTTTTGCATGGATATTTAGTACAATTCCAGACATAGAATTAAATCAATATTGATTTTTGTTAATATCTGTAAATACAATACAATCATAAACAACAGTGATTGAAATGCACAAACTAAAACACAACTACTATTTATATTAACTATTGAAATTTCTTTTGATCAAGTTCAAGATAACATCAAAGTTTCATGAACACTGTTAGGGTGGAGCTATACTCCACTGTTAGTCACTGTCTTGTTAGACTTAGAGCCAATCAGAACTGCTTTTCTCTCCATTGCCATTGTGGTCATTATTTCAAGTCATTGAGTCGCTCGGTTGCTTCTTGCATTTTTGGTTCAACGAACCAAACCTCCCCCTCCCCTTCCCAACCCCATTACTAATGTGGAGTCCGTCTGCGTACAGCCGAACAGGTGTTCAGGTGGAGTGCCCCGCGGAGCGCCATCAGGTAGTTTTAGTTTGGTCTGGTCCGCAGGAGGAGCTTGTGGTTGGGGTTTGTGGAAACCCCTGGTGGGGCGTGGTAGGGCACCACAGTTTCATCCTTGAGCTCCAATTAAGAAATTAACAGCAGAAAATCAATCCGCCTTACAAATAAGTCCGATACATGCAGAATGGCTCCAAGCAAAGACAAATCAATAGATTTCGCGAGGACAGTAAAAAAACCTGCATTTCTTTTGTTGTAAAGGTACAGCTGGAGGACTCGGGACGGCTAATAAGATGCAATAAGACAGACATTTGCCAATTGTCTGGACCGGTACGCAGCGGTTTTTCCTGAAACATTTCTGCGGGGGAAACCAATATCAAAATATGAGACTTTGGAAGTGGAATTACACCTCACTAAGATGCGGTTTGCATGGTCGCTGGTGTTTCGCGCATTGATCGGAACATTTAGTGAACTGGCCAAGGTGTATTGTTGGAGATTTTCGTTTGTGGTCGGGCCTTTTTTTGTGTGTAGATCTTTATAGTATCCACCCATCTACTCTCCTTTCTTTTCTGGTGGACACAGGTTCATGCTTTCACGCAGAAGCCATCTGAGTGCTGTACTTAATAAAACTATCTGAATAAATTTCAGCCTTGAATCTACCCAGCATGCAATGAACAAATGCGAACTCCAAAAAAAAAAAAAAAAAAACCACTGTACCGACTCAACAGCTATCCTCCATTGTGGCTCACACCAAAGATGGTGTGAAAAAAAAAGAAGAAAGAGACCATGTTTCTTTTTTAAAAAAGAAAGAAAACATCACAAATGACTCATTTGCCACATGTATAAGAGAGAGAGAGAGAGACCAGTGTTAATGACAAACAGGGGCCGAGTTTACCCTTAGCCTGACAGTGAGTCATTCGAAACTGCCTGGCCCGTTGGAAAATCGTATGTAAGAAATACGATAAACCCTCTCTCTGCAACACCAAATGCATCCGGCTCATTCTGACAAATGCATAAAGCTCTTTCTTTTTTGTTAATTATCCACCACTAAAATGCATTCTATGTACACTGATCTGATGGTGTACATTTTATCAATATTAATAAGGGTAGGAAAACTCTACGGGTAATTAACAGAGTCCCTTAGCTTTGATTTAGCCCATTACCAACGCCTCTGTATCTTTAGATTAAAAAACCGACCTCTTTTATTTAATAATATTAAATCCCGACATGTATCTTCTAAAAGCTTTAATAAGACAAAGATAAGATTTGCATCCCCATTGCAAGTGTCTTTTTCAATTGATTATGAAGCCGCCATTGATGTGTGAGAAATTGATGTTTTCCTCAGTTCTGAAGGGGCTAATAGAGAAGGAGGGAATTGAGGAGGAGATTTCGCCCCTTTGATCTTCAATCAGTAAAAATTCCCTCTTCTTCTTTGTCAGACTATATTTGGTAAATAACGGTGACAATCCATGTGCTTTAATAAGATGAAAAAAAAGCGCTGTTTCACTCATTCGTAATTTTCAAACGTTTGGAGGTTCGGGGAAAAGACAGGACCCGATTGCTCTCTGCTAGAAACCTTGTATGACTCCTTACTAGCACACACACACACGTTCAACCATGCGCATGCACATATACACACGTTCATACATGCGCACACACACGTCCATACATGCGCATGCGCGTATACACACAGACGTTCATCCATGCGCAAGCGCAAGCGCACACACACAAACACATTCAGCCGTGCACATGCGCACATACACATTAAGCGATGCGCATGCGCATATACACACATTAAGCCATGTGCATATACACACATTCAGACATGTGCATGTGCGTGCACACACGTTCAACCGCGCGCATTCGCATAGACGCACAGACGTACACATTCATACATGTGCATGTGCACGCATGCACACACACACACACATACAGGCCTTTCAGTGCTCCAGGTTGTTCACCACAACCAGTGGAAGTGACCCATCCAGCCCTGCCAGGCAGCTCCAGCACAGAGCATGGCGGGTTTGATACTTCCCTCTCATTAGTGAACACACAGCCCAGTGGTGCTGCGCAGCCGGAACCACAGATATGTGAACAGGATACAACTGGGCTGTCTCCCACTTCGGCTACACCAGCACCATGTGTCTGTACCCTTCCCCACAATCAGAGAGATACACCTTCAAAATGAAGACATGGTGATGGAGGTCTATTCAGCAATAAACCTAAAATTGTCTTCGTAGTAACTAAAGTAATAAAAAATTATGAAGTTATAAGTAATAGCAGGTATTTTGTGTTTGTTCCTGGAGTCCTGGAAAAGGGGGGGGGGGGGTGATGGGAGAGGGAAAGGAATTGTAAGCCTCTGATTTAGCCTCCCGCTAAAACAGGCTAAATCGGACCTACAGTAACAATTCCACTTTGACAACACTTAGCACCAGGTAAACTGACAATGTTACTGCAATGTTGTGCCAACGTTACATTTGAATGGGGTGGTGCCGTGATGTCACTGAATTACAAAGAAATATATTTTTGAATGGATTTGTATTCAACTGCGTTGTATTTTTTATTTTTATTTTTTACAAATTTAGAAATTAATACTCAGCAAGGTGTTTGGTTAAATACTACAACA
Source organism: Albula glossodonta (assembly GCA_019788955.1). NCBI lineage: Eukaryota > Metazoa > Chordata > Actinopteri > Albuliformes > Albulidae > Albula > Albula glossodonta. The sequence continues at coordinate 1,462,828 of JAFBMS010000068.1, forward strand.
GTGTGTTGATTAAATTTAATTGCCCTTTTCACTTGAGTTCCAGCACATCTGTCCCTTAAAGCTACACACTCAAAACAGTGTCTTAAACATTCAAAGAGTGAGAAAATAAGAGACGCATTGGAGAAAAAAAGACGAGGTAGAAAGCGGCAGAGGGGTAGAAAGAGTGATAGAAAAATGACAGAGAGAGAGAGACAACTAGAGGAAGATGGGAGAAGAGAGAGGATGGAAGGTGGTAGAAGAGAAAGAAGTGGGGAGAGAGGGAATTAGATTGTGAAGAGAGAGAGAGAGAAAGATAGAGAGAGGGCGTGGGGGAGAGGGAGAGAGAAGCGGGATGTGGAGATGCTAGAGGCTGGCTTCAGGCAGTAGTGGGTAAGGGTTGTGGGGGGGATTTATTTAGCAGATCAACAGTAGTGCACTCAATAACCCCCCACGGATAGAGAAAACTGATACTAGTCTACACATGTGAGTGATTATTTACAAATGTTCACATCCTGAAAAGAATCACTGACCATGTTCAATATTTTCAAGACAGCAATGGAAACAACAGCAAGAACAACAGCGAAAAAAACAATTGCAAGAATGACAACAAATCATAAATGTGATTATTGTTGATTTATTTTATTATCGTCATTAGTTATAGTTGGGAGCAGAAATTGAGGGCTTGTCCTGTCAAAAGCACTGGGTTTCAGGATGTGACACGCCCCTCTGTCTGGTTCTGAATTTTGACTGGATGGGCTGTGGTCAGCAGCCCACAGGGCAGCACATGATTGGCCGTGGCATCGCCTACGGCAGGAGGGGTTTTGAGGGGTAAGTTTGTCCTGGTCTCATCCCACAAACGCAACTCTTATGGTCAGCTGGGCACCTGCAGTCTGCCTGTGCTGGTTGCGCAGCCATGCTGGAAGACTGCGCAGTGAAAAGAAGTGGCTGTTGGTACAGTACACTTCAATGGGAGCACATGATTGGCTGCGTTCTTCAATATCAGCAGAGGACGTCACAATGAGGCAGGCAAACAGATATCATCAGGTACTCCCAACTAGAAGGGAAGAGAACATTACAATAAAAATTGGAAAAAAAAAATACAAAACCTTAACCACAATTCAGATCAATTGTGTTAAATTTCACTGGTCAGTCTTAACGACATACAAGACTACCCACAATTTCAATTATAGTAAAATGGTTCAGGAAAGCTATATGAGGATCTAATGGAGTTTGTTAAAACAAAAGTTCAGGAGAAGTATTTTCAGACAACCCCTCACTAAAATACCTCTATCCGTCCAAGCCGGTTTTCTCTGCAGGTACTAAATGGCCACATACCTTATCTCCCATCATGCTCTCTGCTTCCGGCATCCCTCCTCCACCTTCATGTCTACTTCCTTTTTTTCCTTCTCTTCCAGTGATCTGGTGGGGGGTTCACCTCACCCAAAATTGTGTGGTATGATGCTGCCCCCTTGGACTCCAAGCCCAAGATCAAATGTCTGTACCATTACACAATTTGACACATCACAATAAACTTCTTCTAAGGGTATTCAGTGTTGTCTGCAAATTCATTCTCCTGAAACACTTATTGCTTATGAGATCTGATGGTGACAGACAGACATTCTGTTTTAAAGGATAACAGAATCAGGGTGGGTATTCTGTTGTCTTTTAGACCTGACATCTACATACATACACACTGTCTCACACTTATTGATTTTACTGCATTGGAAGTAAAAAAAAAAGATTTAGGATTTGTTTCAATTTATACATAACTTTTTATATTTAATTACCCTGAATGTTGTATTTTGGACATTTTACTTTCATTGATCTTGTGTAATTTCTCTATACTGGGCTATTATTATATTAATTAATTATATTAATATATTATTATATTATTTTAATATATTATTATTATTATTATTAATTAATTATATTAATATATTATTATGCTGTTCTGTAGCCTTTGTACTGCGTGCTCTCAATATTATCAAAGAAACTTGCGACTTGAAGATTTTTTCCAGAAGCTACTTTCTTACTCTTACTTTTGTCGCTATTTGTATGACAACTTTTACATCTGCTAGTTTTGGCTACTCTACCAACCTCTGTGTGTACAAATATCAGTTTTTGAACAAAAAACCTCTCTGTATACAGGTCTTTAAAGACACTGTTCAAAACGAAACTTCCATATTTTCCTTTTTTTTTTACCTTCAGAGTATTTATTTGACAGTTCACAGTGTCAACTTTTCAAGGTTTCTGGTCATAGATATCTCTGAAGTTTAAAGCCAGTTTCGAAATGAATGGGAGTCCATTGTCGCCAGCACAATCATCTAAGACTCTACTGAAATTTCTCTGGGAAAGGCATAGAAAAAAAAAGACAAAGCAATGGAATGTAATCATTAGTGACAATAAACCGTTTCAAGGTTTATGCTGTGGATGAACCATGTCCATTATGAAATAATCTATTAAAATCTTTTATTTTCTACATGGCCTTTTAATAAAACTACACATATTGCTCTCTGTACAAAATTTCTTCATGTATTGTCCTCCAAAAAATTGCAAGTGTCGAGCTGTAGGTGTGTTTTTGTATAAATCACACTTATCTGCAGCTGCTGTGGCCTTAAAGTGATATCTGCAGTTCACTGACCTGAGTACAGCCACACCGCAACTTGACCCAATTACAGTGATATCACACACCGAACTGAAATGCGTTGTAAGGCTGTACTCAGCTCAGTGTGTGATATCATTGTCATCCGTTTAGTGACTAAACTGATTACAGTGATATTACACACTGAACTGAGCACAGCCACATCACACCTTGACCTCAGTACAACCATGTCACGCGCTGACCTGAGTACAGTGATATCACACACTGAACAGAGAACAGCCATATCACACGCTGATCTGGGTAGAGCGATATCACATCGAGTACAGCCATGTTGCCATATTCCCAGTGGGTACAGTGATATCGTACACTGGACTGAGTACAGCCAAATTACCATATCACAGTGAGTACAGTGGTACCATGCACAGAACTGTCATATTGCACTGGGCATGTAGCGGCTAATTAGCACACAGCATTTGCATGCAGTAAACTTACTTTGGGAGCTGCTAATATTGGCCAGAAATTCATGTAAACCATCACAATATGATTTGAAACCTGCTTATTTTATACCTTACAGCATGTAAATAAGTGTTAACATTCGCATGTGTATCTTATGTGGTTCATATATGTGCAAGATGTACATCTTCCAGGCTGTTTTGTGAGATGAATGGAGGTCCGTTGGAAGTTAGGTTGAGGTCTAAGTGGACCTTCACAATACTTGGCTCAATAAAAACAAAGGGTGAACAGAAAATGATTCTACCTTATTCTTGAAGACAGTCACACGTTGTGTGAGGAATCTAAAGTAGGTAAGGTGCTACCGAAGTGCGATGCCCCTTCACACTCATCTTCCCTCTCTGGTGTCTTCTCCTGGCCAGCCAGGAACCTGCAGGTTTATGATCCGACCATAAGCAATACGTGATTGGTGGCACAGCTGCAGTGTGAAAAACAGTCATGTTTGGTTGTCTTCTGAATTTGAGTACTTGCATTCAAAGTTGCTCTGGTGACAGGGAAGTTTCTCATTCAGGTAAAAGTTCACCTCAGGTGTGAAACCTGAGAAAAAACTAAATAGGTTTCGCTTTGTTCAAATACAATAAAATACAGACAGTGAGGCTCTAAGTAAAACCTTTATCCCTGTGGAGGGTTAGTCTGATTACAGAATCAAATAAGCTTGTTTGGAAGCTAAGGAAATTGTTCGAAGGGAAGAGAAAATGACTAATTTTTTGGTGGTTGAGGTATCTAACCTCTTGGATGATAGTCCAGGAGGCCATTTTCTCCTGAACCTCGGACCTTCGTGCTATTATCCGCAAGGTGCACCCGAGCCTTCACCATCGGAAACCCCCGTGTCAAAAAGTCTGTTTTCTAACTATGTCTAATTTGCATATTTGAATAATACATGTAGCTTATAAGCATATTAAATGGAATATATCCAGGCGTTATTTGAAGGGAGAGATTAGGCTTTCCAAGTTAATTATAAAGAAGTCAAATGTCACTGAGTGGGCCACGGTACAGGGTTATCCCGTTAGTTCAGTGATTATGGGCACAAACCACAGATAAATGACATCATACAAACTATTACTGCCCTCATAGTTGAGCTAGGATTTATTTTTTATACTATTAAACTCCATTTGTGTCCAGCTACTATGTACATTTGCTTTATAGTCAAAATGTCCTCCTCTGGTTTTTCTACCCCATCAAACCAACAAATACGAGTACAAAAATGGTCAAGAATGGTACGAGAATGGTAACATTGTGTTATGTTAATGATTTATTCACGCTCAATTTCAGGGGAAATCTGAGTCAAAATTTTACACAACATAAACAAAACAAACAAAAGGAACAACGTAACATTCAAATTCAACATGATATTCTTAACACCTGTTCTTTTGGCAAAGCTTAATAAAGCCTGGAGTGTTTGTAATCGTGAACTTCCAATTAACAGTGCTTACTGATTTTATTTGGAAAAAAGAGAGTTATTATACAATAGGAGAGGCCCATGTCTGCTGGGTGATGGCTGGAGAGAGATCGAGACCCTGTGTTTGGGTCATTACTGTACCATTAAAACAGAAACATTCAGAGAAGCGGCAGGTGAAATGACGCTTGAGGGAGTCTCTGTCTGCGATATGACAGAAACGGCAGTCAGACAGGTGAGCTCTTCCTGTGTTTCTGTCAATCTCTTTCCTCTGAAGTTAATTTAAAGTGAAAATGGACGCCTCAGTAGTTTTTAAGAGGTAAAAGGGGAGATATAATATCAGCTTCCTTAAAGAATACCGCCAGTCTGATGTGGTCTTTCAGCTGTACTGAGGTGAGTCTGACGGAGGGACCAGGGGGTTCGTACACTTGGAGAGAGTGAAAGTGGGGGGTGGGTGGGGGGTGTTGGGGTTGGTGGAGAGAGGCCGGAGAGGAACGAAGGGGATGAAAGAAGGCTAGATGTTCGAGAAAAAGGGAGGAAAGAGACAGAGGTGGAAAAATGTAAGAGAAAATAATAAAAAATAATCACCAAAAGAAATGGACATAACGAAGGCTACGGATGCGCTAATTGCGTTAGCGGGTATGCCCATCCCGCCAGCGAGTAATTGAGGATGCTGCAGGAGGGCCGGAGAGCGTTCAGGCAGGTGCACTGTGCAAAACAAACACAACGACCTCGAGCCCAACCCCCAGTGCACTCAATATTTAATGAGAGAGGGCTGGGAGGGGGCGTAAGGGGGCCGGTCCGGGGAGTCAATATGTCAGTAGAGCTTCATGCGCCACGCCTGGCAATAATTCCACCGTTTCTGACACTGACCAGAGCTAACATCTACCGGGGGGGGGGGGGTAGGGAGGATTTCACAATTCAAATGACCCCCCCAACCCCCCACCCCTGTGCATTATCATTAGTGCTACTCCAATCTACACACTGTTGCAAGAGTGACTTGTGTTTGGATGGCTTGAAAATGGGGGTTCAATAGATATGGAACTGGTAACTTGGAGTGAAGAGTGAAGCTTGGTTAAATGGAAATTTAGCAAAATGTTGCAGATGAACATTTTGGAGGCAAACAGAGTTGTGAATTTGAGCATCACAAAAGACAGAAACCAACATGAAATTGATGATGAGGAATCCAATCACAGGTTCTGATCTGTATGGCGAACCAGGCTACAAACTTCTCCATCTGTGACGGACACTGGTCGAGCTCTGGGTGGACCGGATTCCTGCTGCTTCATCGTTAGGCTTTATCTTCTCACCGCACGTGTGTGTTATGCTGTGTTTCAGAAGAGTATCAATACTAAATGGAAACTCCATTGATAAATATGTTGCTATGGCTATCACATCTTCACTGAGTTAAGGGGTTGTCAAACTGTAATACCATCCATTATTTCACCTTCTTTTCAATTATTTTAACTGTAGCTTAAGTCTCATGAAACATATTTACTAAGTTTCTAGGTAGGTACTGAGAGTTCAAACCTGTATATCCATTCTGCTTAGAGACGGTCCAGTAGAAACACCAGTATTCGTAATTTGGACATGATCTCTTCCAAATCTCTAAATCCGTGTTCTGATACGGTGCAATTTTATTTCATAAACAGAAATTGAATTTGAAGTGTATAGTATCCTTCGAATAGTTTCTGCTCATTTCTGAGAATTTGGTATCTTGACTTTGTTTTCAGAAGAAGATTTCGGATGATTTATTCATAGCTGCTATTGTGTTGTGTTGCAACATTTTTTGTATACACATTGACATGTTGTCTGTTTCCTCCTGGTTTTAAAACTCTACCCCCTTCCCCCCGCCGCCGTCCCCCATTTTTTTTTCTTTTACAAAACAATGATTACCTAAATTCAGTGAATACACATTCAGTTGAGTCAAAGTGAAGCTCAAATGTTGATTGAATTCAGTTGGTTTTAAAAATGAAAGATTCCAGGTTTTACCTGGCATTTCTGTGTGTTGAAAGTGTCTGACTGAACATTGCTTTTAACTGCACGTGCTTGGGTCAATGAGATTTTTTTCCTTTTATTGAAGGAATAGAGCAGTTGAGAGTAAACTGCATGTGTGCTTCTTTTTATTTCAGCGTATGTGTGAGTGTGCGTGTGTGTGTGTAAGTGTGTTGGTTTGTTTTCTTTTTTAAGCCAGGCTATCCTTTGATGTACACATTTATTTATTTCTTTTTGGTGAAGGTCTTTTTTTGTGTAAGGGGCTGGATGTGCAGCATGTAGCTGTGAGTGCCGTCCATCAAGCTCTGCTGAACCTGTGGCCTTTCCTTTCAGTGTGTGAGAGTGTGTGTGTGTGTGTGTGTGTATATGCCACTCCTTTCAGCATGGCTACACAACCACTGCGTGTGTGTGTGTGTGTGTGTATGCCTTTCCTTTCAGCACTGCTACAAAACCACTGTGTGTGTGTGTATGCCTTTCATTTCAGTGTGCGTGTTTGTGTGTGCCTTTCCTTTCAGCATTGCTACACAACCACTGTGTGTGTGTGTGCCTTTCGTTTCAGCACTGCTACACAACCACTGTGTGTGTGTGTGCCTTTCCTTTCAGCACTGCTACACAACCACTGTGTGTGTGTGTGTGTGTGTGTGTGTGCCTTTCCTTTCAGCACTGCTACACAACCACTGTGTGGTTTTGTAGCACCTTTAATTTATTCTGTTCCATAATTGTGAATTGAATTCTACATTTGGGAACCAAGTCCAGTATTTTGTGACTTCCATTCTATGTCTGTGAGATGAACCTGTTGGAAAGCCTAACAGCTTCTACAACCAACACCACAAAGATCCTCAGACATTAAAAATATTTTTCCTAAAGCTGCAACATTTTAAAAGTTTTCACAGTTGAAAAGGCCCAGTTGTTATATCTAAGAAGAACAGTTGAACCAATCAGGAAAAGGTAACGATAAGATGTGAACCAATCATTAGTTAGGAAACAGGTTAAGTGCAATAGGTGCCTCTACACCACCAACCAAAACACATATGTGGATGGCAGGTTAACAAGGGGGATGCATTTTGGTCATTTTGCTAACAAGGGGGATGGCTTCCACCCGCATATCACCTCCTGGTTAAATAAATATGGAAGAGGTATAGACCTAAAGGATGCTGGGAAGGAAATGGAGGATTTGCAGGCAGTTGTAAAGCTGTGATTCCCAGTTTATATCTCATCCAGGTTTTACATATGTGGGTGAGAAATGGGGGTTGAGGGGTTTAGACAGGGATGACCAGTAGACACAGTGAGGACCCCCCCCCCCCCCCCAATTCCACGATTCAGTCTCTCCATGGAACGAAAGTCAGTTTATAAAAAAGAATAAATCATTTGTAAAGTTGAAGACTGGAATTATTAAGGAATTATTAATCGAGAACAATGAAACCTAAACATGTCTTTATATTCGCCATTGAGGTTTTTTTTTTTTCTTTTCCTCTGGGCCCTTTGTCAACCCTTGTGTTTTCTTACCTTCTCCATTGTGATTTCCCAGTATTCCTTGTCCCTGGCTGCTGTGTGCAACCAATAAAAAGGACTCTCCACTGCCCACTTCATGGCGCACATACGCATGGGGGAATGAAAGCGATGACCTTCAAAGATGTGGGGAGAGCTCTCTTCCACACATGTAGCCGCATGCATGTACCGCCAAGACAAGCTTTTCAATAGGCGTTTTTTTTATCAGGAAAAATGAACTGATTAATCCCCTTCACTGTATAGCACAATGAACCCCATATCTACTGCACGTATACAGGACGACAATATTCATCTGAATATGTCTTCGTTTATATCACTGCTCGGAAATTTCTGTAGCCCTGTAATAAGGCCAAGCGTGAGAATTATGGCTCAAATAATCATTGGTGATTCTTGAGATGTTCGAGATATATGTCCTTCACAGAGAGAGAGGGAGAGAGGGAGAGGGGGGAGTGTATGTTAGTCGGGTCCCCACAGAGAGGACATTTGGTTTGATTGGTTGGAATGTCAGAATTTGAGGCCTAAACTGAGTAGCCCGTGAGGTATGGAAAATTTTGCAACACAAGCCGAAAGGGAGCCCGAGTCAAAAAAAGTGAACTTAGTTTTGTGCAGTAAACAGAAACTCTCCGTACGACAGCAAGAGGTTTTCATTTCATTTTTTTGTGTTTTAAACTTTTATCCATCGAATGTCTTGCTCCAAACCGGTGGCAGACACGGACATTTTAATTGGGGTTGGGAGAAACAGAAATGCTGGCATGATGAAGTTACACACCCCCATCACACACACACACATGCGCATACACACACACACTTGTTTTGGTGCGGCTCTGGGATCGTTGCTTTCATCGTGCTCATGCGTCCAGACTGATGCCAAGCGCTCCTCTAAAATTTGTAATATGCAAATGAGCCGTGATAAATTATTCATGATCAGCCTTTATCTTCCCGATTATTATTTTCGGAATTTGTTTTAACGATGTTACACTTATATCTACAGCACACACCAAGATGTTTTTTTTTTAACCAGTACACATAAAGAAAAACACCATTATTCAACCAGATTACTTTGAGGGCATTTCGTAAAAACAACTGTCTGGAATTAGTGACCACACATAAATCGGAGTGAAGATTTTTTTAGATGGAAAAGACTTGCTGACGCTGGCAACACGTGCACGAGCGCATACACACACTTTTCAGGGACAATGACTTTCAGGACTTTAGAATTATGAACTTGTATGTCATAAAATACCAAAAAATGTCATTTATTTATTTAATCATATTTATATTTATTCCACGAGATGGTCCAAGTCCAAAATACGATCGCAGGTTGCTGTGTTTTGGAAGTGTGTGATCTGATATGGCTGTCTGCCAGTTTATTAAAATCTCTTTTGATTAAAAACAACTCAAAGTGATTCTAAGTAATTTGTCTGACACAAAATGATGAGATAAAATTTCCCAAATGTGCTGAGCGACTGGAGCCTCCATCTGCGAAATAATAATTGAAATTTTTGATGTTTCCATTCAAAGTAACTCTAATGGTTACTGTGGAACATGACAGGGAAAATAACCTGGTACAAGAAATCCTGGTAGCAGTATTCTGTTGGTTTTTTTTAAAACCAAGGAAGTCTTACTCTTCAGTTTTCAAATCCTCTTCTCTTTTCATGATGTCTATTCATGGTTTCAGTATGCCTGCCTGTTCTTGGCCTTCTCAACTCTCACTTGTGATAAGTACTGTCTGCGAAAACACAACAGGTTTTTTTTTTGGCCGGTGTTGTCGAGGTCACATAGGGACCACACGCTGGACTTTGGTTTGGATGGTTACGGGGTCAGATCTCAAGTGGTGTTCTTTGGTAAGGGTTCGCTATGGCTGCTCTGGTCCTACTCTAGCTGTATGCTGTAAGCAGGTTACAGAGAGCGAAAAGGTGCAATCCACAGGAGAGATAATCTCTGCAAGCTGCCAGTACTGTAACTAATCAGAGACAAGGGTATTCACCATCAGTGCTGTGAGCTCCTGCACTGTGCATATGGGTGTGTGCTCTGAGCAGCGCCCCCTAGGGGGACACCTAGGTACAGACCAGTGTTCTTACAACAAGCAGAGCTTTCTCACCTTTACCGTACGCAGGCCGGTGCAGTGAATACCTGCAGACTTACACAGACAGCAAATCCGAATTAGTTCAGGTCTTGCGGTTATGGGCAAAAGAGTGGAAGTGTTGCATTTCTGGCATTCATTGCAGAAAAATAACTATGACATTTGTTAAAATCACATCAGACCAGGAACTAAATTCGACTCTGCTTTGGTGAGACCTGCATGTACACCTAAATTGTGATGCTTTTGACACCCACAGTGTTAAATCTGCTGTGTCAGGTTTCTGGAGCATTTGGAAGGGCGTACAGTCTCCGGCCAATCACCTGTGCAGATCTACTCTGGAGTCCGTCTGCCTTATTTAAAGGGAATATAGCCCGACAGTTTTATCGAGCTGTAATGTCCCTCCTCCAAAGAGAATATATTGCATAGGTTATCTGAACACAAAGTATGAAAAAAAGCTTATATTCCTTTTGCATCTAAACCAGCACTGCAGAGTTTAAAACCACAGATAGAATATTTTCTATTTTATTACATGTTCATTCCACAGTTTTAGTCAGTTTTATGCCAATGAAAGAGGAGAACACTGCAGTCTATCATCGCAAAGACTCCATCACAAGGCTATGTTGCAGTGTAGCTTTTGGAGTTCATTGCCGATAAGGGCACACATTCTTCTGGTCCGTATCGATCAATTTCACCAGAGAGAGAGTTTGAGCTCCACTTTTCATATACCTTCCACTCCAAAAAAAAACACCAACATTCTCTTCACAAGGAAAAAAAATGTTCCTTCATGTTGTAAGTTAATGATCTTTTTTGTTTTGGCCATCCTAGCAGATATTCATGGCTCTCTCAGGCCTGGAAGCACGGGCTTCTTCCCCTCCTGATTAGAATTTCTGCCGTGACCTGTGGGATCTAGCGATTTGAACATATTTTATTTAACCACTTTTGTAAAAGCTAATATTCAGTAGCTCTGATCTGTGGCAGAATTACAGTTTTCAGGGTCAAGGAGGGATTTTGATGTGAGAAGGTTGGGCACAATTGGAGTTGTCTTTAAAAATAAATGAGAAAATGGGTAATCCCACAGTCATTGTAGAGAGTAAAAAAAAAATCAATACATCCTGTCTGCTCACCTGGGTCATCAGAAAATTCCTTGAAATGAAACTAAAGTTGAACATTTTGTTGCTGGTGTAAAATGCATGTCTCTCTCTCTCTTCCTCTCTCCCGGTATAACGTGAGCAATCGTTAACTCTAAAAACACAAATGCGTGGCCTGCCGTTGGTTCGGCTTTGAGAGTGTATTTGTGTGTGTGTGTGTGAGGATTTTTTTGGTCATAAGGTCTGGGTCTTCTGGTTTCTGGTTGGCCCTCAGCCTTCCGGGCGTTCCGTCGGAACGAGCCTGATTCCGCCCCCTCCCCATGACTGACCGTTCTCGTTGGGGGATGGGCGGGATGAGGGGACATCGCGGCACTTGTGTAACCCCTGAACCTTCCTTTCAGCTGACCCCCACATGCCAACCCGCGGGAACCCACATCAACCGCATTCCATTTCCTGCCCCTGTAAGACAGGGGAAGAACTCCATGATTGGACGTCTCTCTCATGAATATTTAATGAGCCCCCACCGACCCCTGTCCCACACCACCCCCCCGCACCACACACGCACAGCCCACAGTCCCCCCCCCCCCAAATCCAAGAAGGCGACACTGGGGGGATTCCAAGGATTTTCCCTTTTCAATACAGCAGACTGAGACAATGCGGCAGGAGTCCTTTTTATTCTAGCCGCCCCCCCCCCTCCTTTCCATACCCCCTACCACCCCCCACCCATGACAGAGATAGACCTCATGGACAGTGACGTTCACGTGGGCGGACCTCCGGTCCGGACCATGTTGTACTGAAGATACAATTCAACCAATCCCCCCCCCCCCCCCCCCCCCACACACCCCCACACCCCCCACACCCCGACCCTTCTTTTCTGTGGCCGCGGCCCCCCCCCCTCCCCTCCATGCTAAGCGGTGCCCCCACCCACTTCATTAGTGGGCCCTTCAGTAGCCTGTCATGGCGGATGTGCTCCATCAAAGCTGATTGACTCCCGTTTTCCACAGATATGTCCCGGGTTATCACCGTTTGCTCAGATCTCGAGCTGCGAGGAACATGACTGGCAGCCCGTCTTTTGAAGACAGAGATTTCACTGATGCCTCCCAGTTGGAAATTTAGAATCTTGTCTGGTAAGACATCATATGCAAAGTAAATTGTACCATGAGGCTCAACAGACAGCCCTGCCTTTTCAGCCCGGCACCCCAAAGCTTCTTTCTCTCTCTCAGAGCCGAGGAGTGGTTATCTTGAGTGCTTTGTCAAAAAGAAAAACGACAGGCTCTTCAGCTGTCCCTTGGATAAGGGGCGTTTCGGTGGGGCAGCATGGGGGCGCAGTGTTAAAATGGGAGAGGGGAACGGCGATCCCCCCCCCCCCCCCCCCGGTGTGGGGTGTGGGGTGTGGGGTGTGAGGTGCTGCTCTCAGACGTGTTTGGAGATCTCCGACCGCAGCTCTCTTCTCCTGGGACAGTGCTGTTTTCGGAAGCATGTAAACCTGCTGTGCCTTCTCATGGCGCTACTCTAAGCCCACCTTTGAAGGAGAACAGGGAACAAACAACAAACACCCAAAATTCAAACACACTCATTGTAAAAAGTCTTTGTTTGTGCCTCCAGAGATTTTACCCACAATACTGGTCAGCACGGAGGGATTTACACTGTGTATAAAAAAATGTTACATATGTACATAAATCCATGAAATCTAATAAAATATGTGAACAAAATCTTGACCATATAGGGATAAAAAAATATATATGTGTACATCCACACTGAAGACAGTGTGCAAAACCCTACTTGCAGTGTGGCATGCACCTCATGCGACAGTCCGCATATGCTGTAGGTAGATGCAACTGTGCCCTTCCTGCTGCACTGAGCATGTGCAGTAGGCAGCTGTAACTGTGCCCTTCCTGCTGCACTGAGCATGTGCAGTAGGCAACTGTAACTGTGCCCTTCCTGCTGTACTGAGCATGTGCAGCAGGCAGCTGTAACCCTGTAACCAGCACACTCCAGGCAGAAGACCCAGGCCTGCTCACTCTGGGCCTCTCTTCTCTGGCTTACGGAGGGAGATCCAAGGCACCTGCCCCATCAACCTGTGGGTTTGCGTGAGGTAAAGGACAAAAAAAGCGTATGGATTTCATTTCCCTGGTAACGGCGTGCTGTGATTGCCCCCTGCTGAGAAGCGGCATAACATGAAAGACAGGTAGTAAAACATCCACAATATCAGCCGTGCAAACAAACAATTATTACCATTACAAACGTGGAGGAGACACTTGTCAGTGAAACGCAACACTGTTTTTAATGATATTGTGAAAGGTCATAGGCATTCCACACACTTATACAACTCACTATTAAAAAAAACACCAGCAGGGGAATAAGAGGAGATCAACTACACAACTGAGATAAAAGGACAAATACGACACATCCAAAAGGACCACTGTTATACACACTACAGCTCAATTACAGCCAGCTCGTTACAATAGCGCTGAGTGCAGAGGTCATCCCAATCCAATCACTTTAATTAAGCAGTATTTACACAGACACAATTAAAAAAAACAAAACCCAAACAAACAAGACATTTCTGATGGCCACATCATTGTTTCTTCGGTAAAGAATGGGGCAATTAGGCCGATTCCGTTTCAGGGGAATCGCAGCGTATTTTCCCGGTTTAATGAAATGAAGCAGGTCCTGCTTTTTCGCCAAAACCGAACCCCTGCTGCCTCCCACAGAACACAGGGAAGGTCCCCACAACTGAGAGACAAGCGAGAGAGGGAGAGAGAGAGAGGTAGAGAAAGGCAGAGAGAGAAGCAGGGAGAGAGAGGTAGAGAGAGAGAGAGAGAGGAGGGGAGAGAGAGAGAGGGGAGGGGAGAGGGGGATAGAGGTAGAGGGAGGGGGGGGGGAGGGAAGGGGGAGAGAGGTAGAGAGGGGGGAGAGAGAGAGAGAGAGAAAAAGAGAGGGGGAAAAACAGCGAACAGGCAAACTCTTCGGCGTTGTCAAACATTGTCACTGTGAATTGTGCGCCGGACACAAGGCGTCACTTGTAGGGTGGTGAGTCTGAGAGTCTGGCTGGTAGATGAAATGCAGGCCTCCCATTGCGATCCCACTGTTAGCTGTTTATCCGTTTACTGTTGCGTCTGAAGATCCCCTCAAACACGTACGTCTGTCACGTCGTCGTCTATTAAAACGCCAGACGAGCACGTGAGAGGTGCGTGTCACCCGCTGAAGGAACCTTTTCATTTGGAGGGATAATCTTCCAATCAGTGGGAAAAACGTCTCGGCGCGTCTCTCACACGTTGGGGGCCCGTGTCGAGCGCGGTCAGCGTTGACTGTACGTATTACTACCACTGAGTATTTTCGGTTTACGTGTTTATTTTGCGAACAACAACAAAAAAAAAACTGCTCTTGAGAGACAGGCAAAGTCATGTGGTTTTCCCATCAACAACAACTAATGAAAATACTGAAGTTTTCTCACCTCTCGCGATAAAAAATATAATACTACGGAATTATCAGCACAAAGCAAAATGCACTATCGATATCAGCTGGAACAAACATTGTTCTTCAGATCACATTTTTGATAACCTCTTACAGACAGAGAGACAAAGGCTGTCTGTTGTGCTGGATTAAGGAAAATGGAATGCTTATGGTCCAGGCTGCAAATGAAGACTAATAACTTCCTCTCCAGAGCTTGTATGTTACTCACAGCTAAAGTCACTTATGGGGGTTAACATCAGACTTAATTAAATATTAAAGTGTGTCTGTACCTGCCGCGATTGTTGCCCCTTAGAATAAGATATAACCTATTTTTGACAAGTTTTCATCTTTCTCCATAGAAGACACTACATGAAACCAAATCACTGGCAAAGAGGAGGGTAATGAATAATCTATTTCATATTCCAAAGGCACCCGCGGCTCGGAGAGAGAGGGAAAAAAAAAAACCTAGCAGATGATAGCGAGGCAGCCAAGGATCCGCACGACACGGCTAATGTTTAAATAATAAAAAGAGGATATAAACAAATCATTAGCCCCCCCTAACAGTTGTTTAATGCAATTTCTTAATGAACATAACAGCCAGAACTAATAATGAAAGAAAATAAAAACATCTAAACGGGTACCAAGTTGTCGGCGATGCTCAATTATTTCCTTGTCAAGTTTTTATGATTTAATGAGCTCCTCTGGGAATGACGGCTGTCAGTCAGCCGTGACTTTTTGACACCATTACAACTTCAAATACAGCCGCAGCCACGCCGCCTTCTCTGGGTCTGAGCAACTCAAACCATCTGACAGGAGGAAGGAGTGCAGCGCACACATGCACACGCACACACACTCACACACTCACACACTAACACACACACACGCACACGCGCACTACCACTAACACACATGCACACACACACACTAACACACATACTCACACACATACACACACACACTAACACACACACTCACACGAACACACATACACACTCACACGAACACACATACTCACACACTAACACACACTAACACACATTCTCACTAACACACACACACACACACATGCACACACACTCTATCTCACACACATACATACACACACACACACACACTCATATACACACACACACACACACTATCTCACACACATACACTCACACACACACACACACACACACACACACACACTCACACACTCACACACACACACACACACACACACACACACACCCTCTATGCTGTTTGTAATGGTCATTATCTGATGAGGTTTGTCAAACTGGCAGGATTTTTCCCTTCTCTTTCTCCTCCTCCTCCTCCTTCTTTTTTTTTTTTATTATTCCTCAGCTTAATGATAACTCTCGACGGGTTCGCCCCACATGGGACGGACAGAGCCGCACAATTTTGTTGGCCATTAATTTGAGGCTTTGAAGCTGGGAGCCGCGCGGCGGCAGCACAGAAAGCCCCCCCACCAAGCCGCTTCCAAAATAAGACAATCCACCGGCCCTGAAACAGAATACCAAATGGCCCTGGTCGCTAGCGCCGCTGCACTGTCCTCCAGTATCCCAGCAGCCCCACACTACCTTAGACTTTCTGTACATCCTCAAAAAAAACAAAACATAAATAATCAACAATAAAATAAAAAAACGTATTCTTATGTGACCATTTTTTGTTAATGTGTATATTTAAAAAGACCGAAAACTTTATTTCTCAAATGTAAGATTACATCGTTTGATACACGTACACATCACAAACTTAACTCAGTCCAGTGTAAACTCTGTGAGGTCACTCTGCGTTTATGCTTTTTCATGCTCACTTCAGAGAGAGGACGATACATGTCCTCACAGAGCACTTAAGAAAAGGAAGCTGTGTCTTTACAGAGGGGGGTATATCACAGACACACTAAACGCAGCAAAACGGGGCCAGTGCTTTTCATTTTGCAAAGAAGAGTAAAACACGATTCAAACGCCCCGCTCTCAAATGAATTCACAGACAGCTGACTGTGAGCTGGTCCCCACATGATGCTGTTAAACTCTTCCTGGACCCTACATTCAGCTGGACTAAAAACACATAATCAAACTAATCTCATTCTGTATATTAATCTGCTTGCCATATTTATGTAAAACAACCTTTACCGTATCCATATAATTTTTTTTCCCCATATGACGTTATGATATAATCTTCAACAGATAGTATGTGTTATTAGGAAAACAACGGTTAGTCACATTAACTTACATTTTTAAATAGAAGAGATTATGGAACATCAGAGCACTAATGTGCTGTTTGACTGTACGTATTGTTTTATGTCACAAAATACTTTTACATGATGTGAGATTAAGTGTATGGAAAACCCTCTCCCTTCCCGCCCCGCCCCCCACTTTAGCGCCAGCGTAACTGTCATGCGTGAGGTCATCACTGCCACTTTACATCTGAGCGTAGCTCCTCAGTGCGCTCAGCGGTTTAGCGGTTACGGTAATTCTTTATGTTTATGTTGCCCGCGTATCTGTCAGCGGACATCGCTGTTAAACTTCATTCCAGACAGCACGTCTAAATGTTTAGCTTACAGAGAGAGAGCTCCTATCATAGGAAGCGAAGGGACTGCCACGAGACCCACCTTAAACACACAAAAACACACACCCCCCTCCCAATCCCCCTCACAGCTCCCACCTGGACGTGTCTTCAGGTAGCCCCAGCGGCCGGCTGTGCTTGTAAGGAAAACGGAAGTTTTCATGCAAAGAGGCTTGAGTGATGGTAAAGACGGCAGGACAGGCCGAGATCGGGGGGGTGGTGGGGGGCCGGGGAGGGGGGGCGTCAGAGTCTCTGTGCGGGGTCCTGAGGAGACCCCCTTTGTCACGGCATAAAAGATGATTCATGTGACCAATTTGTCCTAATTACTCCAGACCAAACTCTTCTGCTATTAATCAAACGGGGGGGGGGGGGGGGGGGGGGGGGGGGGGGGGGGGGGGGGGAGGGGCGAGGGGGGCCCTTCAGTGCCCTCTCAGGTTGAAATAAATGGCCAGGATGATGGTGAGGACGATGATGGCCCCCAGGACGAAGATGAGGATACGGTTCTGGATGATCCTACGAACAGAGAAAGACAGAGAGGGGGGGTGTGCTAAGTCACAGCTCAAACACATTGCAATGTCCTCACAACATCTGTAGTATGTTAAATACGTGTGTATAATACAAATACATACAAGTACATAATATCATATATAATCTATCTCAGCCATATCGCACATTCTAACTTCATATCTAATGCTAGGAAGTCGCACAGGTTCATTTGACTGCTGCATTTTTCTCATGTGAGAAGCAAACATCTTCCACTATGACTGATGACTAAACAAATGCAATGGGAAGGTACCAGGACGTGTCTAATGTATCTGACACCACATGACAAATCTGCTATGGGACTATTACTGTGCATATCTAGCAATCACATTGGAGTTTGTTATTTTGTACTGGTGACATTAAACACTGGATATAACACATTCAGGCATGCAGATGCATACTCACGCACGCACGCACGCACACAAACGTAGTTTGACTTTTTTGAAGTTTTTTTTTTTTTTGCAACCTGGAAAAAATGGCTCATGTGGTTTTGGGAGGTAATAAAATCAGTAAATTACTGATGGAATTCTCCATAAATACACTGCAGAAGTGCTGCCTTTCAGATTTTTTTCCTCCACCCATTCTAAATGTGCCTACAGTCACCTTAATAAACTACAGCGACAAAAGGAGCTTTCAATTTATAAAAAAACAAAAAAGGAAAAGAAGACGTGAAGGAGGAATAAAGACAACATGGCAGAGGGGATGAAAAACTAGACAGAAGAAAAAGTGTAAAATGTGATCGTAACTCTCTAGTGACGCCCCCCCCCCACCCCCCCCCCCCCCCACCCCTCTCTGGCCCCCCCTTGTCTTGTCTGACAAATGACAAAATTATCACATTTGCTGACAAGCCTTGGAAAAATGGGGCCAGTGTCCAGTGCTGTAAGCAGGAGATGAATGGGCCCAGTGATGGCCATTCATCACTTGCACAGTGGACCCTTACCCTGTGTCCCAGCCCTGTGCCCTGTGGCCCGGACTGCCAACACCACACACACACCCCACACACACACACCACATACACCCCACACACACACCACATACACCACACACACACACACACCACATACACCACACACACACACACCATACATATACACACACACACACACACACACCACATACACACACACACACCACATACACCCCACACACACACACAAACACACACACACCACATACACCCCACACACACACACAAACACACAAACACACACCACACACACCCCACACACACACACACACCACACACACACACCACACACACACACACACACACACACACACACCACATATGCATTCACACACACCACATACACCCCACCCACACACACACACAACACACACACAAAACACATATGCACACACACACACACACACACACACACACACACACCACATATGCATTCACACACACACACACACACACACACACACCACATACACACACACCACATAAGCAAACACACACACACACACACACAAACCCCCAAGGTGCTCACCGATGAAACAAAAATCCACCCCAGAAACAGGACAAAACACTCCCTCCCAAAAAACACAGCCATTCCCAAGCTGGCAGGAGTGGGTTAGGGTTAGGGTTAGTTATGGCAGAGGAAGGAGCTGAACTTTCAGCAAGACGTTTACGGGCGCAGGGCGTCAGCAGAGGGGTAACTCGCCGCGGCGTTGGGACGGAGGGAATTCACGTGCTTGTGTTTAGCCCCATGGCTCTTTAATTATCATACATAATTTACAGTGATTATTTATCTGAGAATGTCCAACAGAGATGCCAAGCTGTATCTGTGCTGGGGGGTCGGGCTACTGGGGGCGGGGCTGCTTTGGGGAAATGGAAATTGGGATAGGAGCCGATTACAGCCTTGCACTTTGGCGCAGGAGAGATACTGCTATCCAAATTCAAACTAACCGCAATGCATTTTCTATCCACTTTTGAAAAAGACTCTTATGTCGGAGTGACATTTTCTTTTCCTTTTACGGTGTGTCTTTAGTCATTCTTGAGTTAGTGTGTGATACTGAGGAAAATAGAGAAATGAGGGCCTAAGTCACTGCACTCAGTGTTCAGGGGGCAGTAACATTGAATTGCACTACTGGAAAATAGCACAGCTGGACAGTGATACGGCATCTTTACAAAGTGTAACTCATTCAGTGTCACTGGGGAGTGTTATTGGACAATGTTGTAGGACAGACAGCTAGCACCATTGACCACAAGCTGTTACATCTTTAAGGTGAACAATTAGTTTGTATGCCACAGGCACTTCTCTGTAGAAATGACAAAGTGTTAGCTGTACGGTGAACGTAGTGAAAGCACTTTGTGAAAACCGAGTGATAAAATTCCGTGAAACATTTTTAACAATAATCCGAGACTAACAAGGGTCAAATATTGCTTTTGTGACGTGAGCCCTCTAAATCTCAAAGCCTTCAATGCCCACAAAGACGACCAGCGACGGAATGTTAACAGACAAGACGCAACTACAGAAAATTATCAAAAAGGCCTCCCTTAGAGCAAATGACTCAGACGAAACATATTAGCTATCAAATACCTGACCTCACCATTCAAAGACTACGATTAGCCATGACAACCCAATAATGACCCAAAGTGACCTGCCTTGCTCCTCAGAGCTACATGTCCGTCACGCGAACACAAACACACAGACAAACACCCACACACGCTTTCTTGCTTGCTAGGGCACACAGAAAGAAAGAAAGCGGACACCGCGCTAGCTGAAATGCTGCTGAATTTGCACTGGTTCGTCACTTGCCCAATCAGACGGCTCACCGGCCGGCTCCACTCCCCTGACGCTCGCCCACTCGCCCCGGGGCCGCCAGGCAACTGTTACTGTTGAACTCTGGCTTGGCTCACAGCCCGTATCGCTCATTACATATTTGTCTGAGAATGCACTTGAAGCATCCAACTAAAGCAAAAAAAAAAAAAAACATATTACTTTCTGTCAGACGGTAACCCGCACCTGAGAGGTGAGCGATACTGAGATATAGCATGCGAAACAATGCTAAGCTAAATGATGACTTTGGTCCCTAAACAAATAAAGAAATTGTAACAAGGAAGATGGTGCTATTTGAATTTATATATTTTTCATGCTCTTCTGCCAGACAGCTTATTCCATGGTCTGCTATGGGCTGTGTTTGATAAACGTTTCAGCCTTTTTGCACTGATTCAGTAAACGCACACATGCTACCCATTATTTTATCATTACTCATATTACAACAAATCATATTTGTGACAAAATTCTAATGATATTATTATTATTATTATCATTTTCATCATCATTATCATCATCAAAAATCATAATCACTACAATAAAAGCAAAAAACAACACCAATAATAATAATAATCATAATAATAATAATAAAATAATATCCATATTACATAATACATTTTATCATGATTTTAGATAAGGACAATAACAGAAACAGCAGCGGCAGCAATAGGAGCACAGTTTTAAAAGGTGTATAAGGAACAAATGAATTTAACACTAACTGGCAAGTCTTTCTAATGCAAATGACAGAGGGAGCTTGGGTCAGGAGCAGTAAGTGAATGCATGTATTCAGACAGGTTGGTCCGCGACTCCGCCTGCCTACAGTAATGTAGATTAATATGCCTTTGGTACAGCTGCTCTGACATTCATTTGGTAGGTGGGAGGAGAGAGCCCCAAGGCAGCCCTAATGCTAATCCAAAAGGGATTAGAGAGCAGTGATACTCACTGGAGCAATGTTTAAATCTATTTAAAAATGGTATCTGTGACACTTTAGGAGTGTAAGCCCTGGCCTCTGACAGCCGGCTGAATTAACCCCGCCCCCCCCCTCCGATAGCCCCCTCGTTCCTTTGGCCCCCCGCTGCAGGCGTCCGGCGGGGCGCTCCCTCATTGGCTGGGCTTCCCGCCCTCCCGTCATGTTTATTAAAAAGCGCGCGGGATAATCAGACGGTCATTATTAATGGCGGCTGTCTCTCTGTGGTTGTCGGGGGCCTGCCGATGCTCTATTATTTATACGCTGTCACTTCCTGTCCGCTGTCAGCTTGCCTAAAAAAAAATTTAAAAAAGGAAGAAACTGAGCAGAAGGGGGACTCTTTTTTTTTTGGAGCGGGTTCACAATCAATAACAAAAAGCACGAAACGTACTGGAGTAAATATTAAAAAGGCAAACAGGCATCAGAGAGGCACCTGAGTTGTGAGGACCCCTGATGCACGGTGCTCTTTTCGGGGTACAGGACCAGAAGTCGCGCGGTTACTATACGTTGAACGCACACGAGTGCCCCATGCTGAAATTCCGGCTCCACCCAGCAGGGGCAGCGTTCGCGTATAACTTTACAAATCAAACTAGGGCTCAACGGAGTCAATAACAACAACAGTGTGCACTACTGACAGCCTCGACCCCTCAGTGCGCTGGGGAGGAAATGTCTCCCTCTTTAGTGAGCAACCATTTTAGGCTCCTACTTTTTGTCGAAGTTCCCATGGCAACATCACCCGGGCCAACCAGTCCTGTGGTGAGGGCGCCCGCCCTTATAACGGAGAGTTGTGAGCTCCATCCCTGGCCAAAGCTGTAACTTACAGCTCTGAGTGACCCACGCCCCCATGCTCTTTTTGTTTTCTTGAACCAAGACCGCATCTTCCTCCTTCAGGTTCGATCGAGCCTGGCGCACAGAGAGCAAGATGGCGGTAAAAGCGAGCAACCGCTCTACGTTGGGCGAATCCGTAGTATGCTGAGCATGGCGGCTGGGGTCACCGCAAGAAAAAAAAAAGTCAAACCCTTACACAAGAACTTTCTTTAACACAAGGCTAATTGAGAAAATCTCTCTTCTCACACAAACCCCAAGAACCGGAGTGACACAGAAAAGAACCCCAGCACATGAAACAAACTGGTGAGCGCAGAAACAGGCCATAAACCCAGAAGACGACTGATAAAAGAAAGAAACAGAAAAAAATACAGAAATCCAAAAAAGTCCGTTTAACAGGGGAGGTGGTGGAAAAGAAATTCCTCAGAGACAGATAAAAATAATGAGGACTTTTCTGTCAGGAAAGATTTACAAAATCATACCAGTGTTATTAAAATTTAAAATCTCTTTTTTTCAGCAGTTTTCCAGCACCCCTTATTACCCGCTCTAATGAGAGCAGGGATACACCTCCACAATGCGCCAGAAACTCAAACCTCTACCCTTCATCTGTACACCTCTCACACACACACACACACACACACAATCTCTCACACACACTCACACACACACACACACACACACACACACACTCACAATCTCTCACACACTCTCACACACACGATCTCTCTCACACACACACACACACACACACCTCACGCAATCTCTCACACACTCTCTCTCACACACAGCCAAATGATCTCTCACACACACTCTCTCTCTCTCACACACACACACACACACACACACACACATCTCTCACACACTCTCTCACACACAGACACACAATCTCTCACACATACTCACACACACACACACACACACCTCTCTCAGACGCACACAAAACACAGACAAACACACACACACACACACGTGCAATCTCTCTCACATACACACACACAACCTCATACACACTCTCTCTCTAACATACACACACAATCTCTAACACACACACACCCTAGCGTTTTCTCTCTCACTCTCTCTCTCTCTCACACACACTCACACATACTATGTCTCCTTCTCACACAAACACACACACACAAACACTGTCTCACACACATATGCTCTATCTCTGTCTCACACACATACACACGCAAACACACACACAGTCTCACACACATATGCTCTCTCTCTGTCTCACACACATACACATACACATACACACACACACTCCTGCTTGTATGTGCACACACACACAAACACAAACACACATACCCTATAACTGCATTAGAAAATAACACATGTTGGACCTAGATTTTTTTTTTCTTCTTTCACAAGGCCAGTAAAAGGAATATAAATGGGCTTCTGTCTGAGCGATCAGGTTATTTAAAGACCATGGGAGCAGAGCTCACGGGTGCAGAGTGCGCCAATCAATGCATTCACAAACGCTCTGACTGACGGACAGCCCGAGAGCTGGGGGGTGGCTTTGTGATCACGGGGGCTAACCACTCCCTTTCTCCCTGTAATCCTAACACCAACAAAAATACATTTTTTATCCCGCTTATTTTTCTCTTTCTTCCCGCTCCGGAACGCGTGTTCTTGTCAAGCCGTTTTTTCCTCTCCCCCACCTGCGTTCCGTGGCGGCGGATGACAAAGCGGCTGCGGCTTCAATTTTTTTTTTTACCGAAACGCACAGGAAGCGCGTCACTGCCATGTTCAATCTGCAAGCTCACAAAAAAACAAACAAATCGAACTGAATACCATCGCCCTCACCTTCTGAGCTATCAATTACCGAGAGCCGGTGGGCGAAACTGATTTCTCAATCGCTGATAGTTGTTAAAAAAAAAATAAATAAAAAAAGCGGGCAGACTACTTTTCCTCTCCTCGGCGCTCGGCTAAGTCTGCGGGGCGTGGAGCGCTTTTTAAACGCATGGCTTTGGGATCTTCCCCAGCTTTCAAACTCGCCTTTGAGATGCCAGCAGCCTTGCAGAAGAGAGAGAGCCGTTTTAGGATCCAGGCTCGCAGTGGCGTATTGCCCATAAATTATAGAGTACAGGAGACGTTGTGTGCTGGACAAAGTTGCAGGCAGGCTGGTGCAGCTGGGCCGGGGAGCTGCTGTGGCACCTGCAGCACTTTGATCACGCACAGCAGAGTGAGGGAGGTGGGAGGCCCGCGGTGAGGGTCCGCCGGCACCTCCACAGCATTCACAACACACACAGCACCTACACAACCTCCACAACACTCACAGAGCCTACACACCACCATGCGCTGACAAACACAGAACCCACGCAACACACACAGCACCTACACAACCTCCACAACACTCACAGAGCCTACACACAACCATGCGCTGACATACACAGAACCCACGCAACACACACAGCACCTACACAACCTCCACAACACTCACAGAGCCTACACACAACCATGCGCTGACATACACAGAACCCACGCAACACACACAGCACCTACACAACCTCCACAACTCACACAGAGCCTACGCACAACCATGCGCTGACATACACAGAACCCACGCAACACACACAGCACGTACACAACCTCCACAACACTCACAGAGCCTGCACACTACCATGCTCTAACATACACAGAACCGACGCAATACACACAGCGCCTACACAACACACACAACCTACTCACTAACATACAATAACACACACACACCCACACAGCACCTACGCAACTGCGCATTAACACACACAGAGCCTACACACTACCATGCACTAACATACACAGAACCCACGCAATACACACATCGCCTACACTACCGATAGAATACACACAGCACCTACATAACACACACAACCTACACACTAACATGCAATAACACACACACACCCACACAGCCCCTACGCAACTGTGCGCTAACACACACAACCACACACACACACACACACACACACACAGCACTTTCACATGTTACCTACTGCCGCACAAAAGCATGGCACCCCAGTGCCTCACACGAACAGATGTAATATTCTTCACAAGACCAAATTTGCTCAATCACAGAGGAGAGGGACCATAAAGGCCAAATTTGTGAGCACAGTTCCCTCAACACTTAAAGAAACCTTAAGTAGAAAAGTCAGGAGTTTTAATCTGATTGCGAGAGCACGGATGAAATGCTGAATGAAAGATATGAAAAAAGAGGAGAAGGTTCTTTGGCCTTTCTAACTAACGATGCTGGAAGAGGCGTGAATTACTATTTAACTGTCCCAGGCCAGCTCCCGGCCTGCTCTATTTCTCTGCTGGGTCATTATTTCTGCAGTGTAAATCAGTGCTTGCCATTGTTTAACATGGCGGCTGCTCGGGGGTGTTCAGTGTTAAATAACCCAGGGAAAGAGCAGGGAGCTGCGGGCAGCGTCAGTCTCTTTGGCCAGACTCCTCTCTCTGACACCACCTCATTTCTCTCCTGCAATTAGAGCGTTTGTACAGCATCATTAAATGCTTCTTAGGGTGCGTGGAGGAGCCCAGAGAGCCATCCAGCCCCATAATAAAAGGGCTTCTGCTCCCTCTAGCAATGGAGTGTGTGCATGGACACTCACACTCTCAAACACACACACACACACACACACACAAACAGGCACTCACTCACACACACACACACACACACACACACACACTCACACACACACACTCTCACACACACACACACACACACACACACACACACACTCACTCACACACACACACACACACACACACACACAGGCACTCACTCACACACACACACACACACACACACACACACACACTCACACACACATATGCAATAACTGTCACTCACACACACACACTCACACACACACACACACACACACACACACACAATCACACACACACACACTCACACACTCGCACACTACACACACACACACACACACACACATCCGCACTCACTCACACACACATACACACACACACACACTCACACACACTCACACACACACACAGCACTAGATGCTCATGTCGCACTACCTGCACTTGCAAGCACTGTACAGCATGCACGCACGCAATGATGCGGAGCTGTGTTCGTAGATTGCAGCTGTAAGCTGAGGCAGCAGCTGAGGTTAGTGTTGAGCTGCACACTGACTCCACATGTCAGAGCCGCTTCTCAAGCCGGCCAGAGACGCGTGGAGCAGCCAACAGAGCAGCTCTACACTCTACAACTTCATGCATTTTTTATTTGGCAGCTAACAATCTGACTAGCAGGCCGGACTGGGACTGGGACCTTCCACTGAAAAGGTGTTGGAGGAGAGAGAGAGAGAGGGAGAGGGAGAGAGAGAGGAACGAGAGAGGAACGAGACAGACAGGAGAGAGAGTGAGTAAGAGAGAGGGAGGGAGAGAGAGGAGGGAAAAACACCTTGTTTGCAGCACTTTCAGGGATTTTTCAGAACTTTAGCCTGCAGCAGTTCAGCGCAGCTGCAGTCTCCTGCTTTGTGTGATGTACGGGTGGCTTCTTCATATTTCTCTTATTTTTATATGCGCTCACGGATCACCCCCCTCGCTGGCAGGCAGCCAGCGCTCCTGCTCCCTTCCCCCCCCCCTTCCTCTGCCTCTCTCCCTCCTACCCTCCCTCCATCTTTCCCTCACTCTTCCTTTATACTTTTCTTCTTCTCTGTCTTTTATGTGCCCTCTCTCTCACTTTTTTTTCCTCTCAACCATTTCCTCCCTCTTCTTCACTCTCGCTTTCTCTTGAGGTAGAAAAGGGAACTGGGAACCTGGGACAGTCCCTTGTGTCTCCACTGCTACCAGCCTCTGTCCTTTCAGGAGACCAGCGGATTAAGCTAGCACCCTACCTGTAGGGCTCTGTTGAGCGCACTACCTGTACAGCTCTGTAGTGCACTTTAGTGCAGTCTACCAGTAGAGCTCTACAGTGCACACTACCTACAGAGCTCTGTAGGGAACACTCACTGTAGGGCTCGACAGTGCACTCTACCCATAGAGGTCTGTAGTGCACACTACCTGTAGGGCTCTATAGTGCACACTACCTACAGAGCTCTGTAGGGAACACAAACTGTAGGGCTATACAGTGCACTCTATCCATAGAGGTCTGTCGTGCACACTATCTGTGGCCTTTGTAGTGCACACTACCTGTAGGGCTCCATTGTGCATTCTGCCCCTCACATACTGTCACACAAATTATTCGTAGCACATTTTAGCATACTGACTGCAGCACACTACAATGCATTCTAGCTGTAGCACATACCAGTAGCACATTCAGTGCATAAATTGCTCGCACATACGATTTGTAGCACACTATAGTTCACTTTATCTGTATTATATTGTATTGCATCTGTAATTCACAGTGGTACATTCTGTGTACAACCAGCATTACGCTGTATTAAATTGCGAGAAGCACACTCAATCAGTAGCTCTGACAGGAACACACCACACTGAACTCACTGTGTGTGGTGTGGTGTTTCTGTAACACAAACAATCTATAATGCACTGGAGTATCTGGTTCTAAAAGGCTGGCGCAGTGTGGAAATCAGTGTGGTACAGTGGGATGGAGCCTTTAAATTATGCACTGAACAATCTGTGGGTCCTCTTTACAACACGAAGCTAAACAAAAAAGTCTCCAATCCAGATCCAGGCCTGGTCTTGTTAAGGCACAAAATATCCCAATCCAGACCCAGGCCTGGTTTTATGAAGGCACAAAATATCCCAATCCAGATCCAGGCCTGGTCTTATGCAGACACAAAATATCCCAATCCAGATCCAGGCCTGGTTTTATGCAGACACAAAATATCCCAATCCAGATCCAGGCCTGGTTTTATGCCGACACAAAATATCCCAGTCCAGATCCAGGCCTGGTTTTATGCAGACACAAAATATCCCAGTCCAGATCCAGGCCTGGTTTTATGCCGACACAAAATATCCAAGATCAAGATCAAGACCTCGTTTTATTTAGTCACAAAACAGTCCAATCACTCTCTCACATTTTCAGACAAACTGTAGTGGAAAATATTTTTAACCAATCAGAGTTCGTACTGGACTTGGGTACATCACAAAAGTCAAATATTGACTGCAAACACTCTGGGCCTTTACCAGCCGTGCCGTTTAAAATCGGCTTTTTTAGCAGCCATGTTATTTAAATTGGACCCAGTCCAAGTGTGCCAGGCCGGAGGGGAAGGGAGAATGGCAATCACACACGGAGAGAAATGCTCAGTCACCATGCATCCGACGGGCCTACGACCACGCTTTAAAACACTGTCCACCTTAACCGAAAATTAATTACAGCAACTTTTTTCTACAGAAGTATAAGTTATAATGTCTGGCGCACATCATTCTGAATCCTGCTTCATAAAAATCCGAATGGCACTTAAGGAGAGCCGGACTGTGGTTTGGGGGAGGGGGGCTGGGGGTGGGGCAGACCGAGGTTTGCTCCGCAAAACATGAAATATTAGTCGCGCCCCACTCTGTGTTTATATCTTAAATAAATTACTTTCTCACAATTTGGATTCCCTGCTAAGATTTCCGACACAAAGCCCTCCGCATTCCTTGGGAGAGCTGGCTGTGTATTGTGTTACAGGGTTGCTGAAAGGGCGAAACAGTACCCATGGAACCACAGGCCTCCAAAACTATGATGCACATAAATTTTTATTGTTTGCTCAGTATTGAAATCTCATTAGGGCTCATAATTCACAGGGGTGCGTGGGCCATTGGCTGGCTGCTGGTGAAGGCTGGGGATGGGGGTGGGGGGTGGGGGTGGGGGTGGGGGCAGACTCTGGCGGTATGTGAGACGTGTTATATGTTTAGGCCAGACCTGTAGCAGTGTGGTGTTTTCGCGTTTCGGTCTCACGACTCTGGTCTCAAGACGCACTGTCGTCGTCATCTTTTGCGTGCGGACTTATTCCTTGAAGTTTGCAGAACAGTGAAAGTTAGCCACAGGATTCTGTATGACTAGAGTAAGTAAGGAATTGTGAAAATTGAGAGAATAGATTTAAAAAGTATATATACATTTTTCATTTTGCTGTCACAAAAGTTCTGGAAACAGAGCTCTGTTGTGCCAATGACGATATAGTTTTTTTTTCCTAAATTTGGGATGACCAATCAAACTGTGCAGAATAAAAGACAGAGGAAAAAAAGATTCATTTAAACTGCTGAGTCATTTATAATAACAATGTTAGCAAAGAATAAACAAAGGAAAAACATCGCTAAGGGCTGTGATAGCCGTTCCTGTAGCATGGAGAAGTGCTGTTCGGTTCGTTCATCAGCGATGGGACAGGGCAGACACGTTCCTCTCACTGTGTGAGCATGCAGCCTCCGACCAGGGAGTCACATGACTCCGAACATTAAGAGGAAACACTGCAAATCACAACGAGCATCTTTCATAAATGAGTTCATACCACAACGTTTTGTTTTCATAGCTACCACAGGGCTGTCGCCACAGAGACGGGGGAGGGGGCGGGGGTATACGATGTACTTAAAACATGAAAATAAAGCAGAAAGGCCAAATCGGCAGAAGACTCCATGTTTGTTTATGTCTTGGACCTTTCATTAAATGGGACTCGTTCTGTGTTTATTTACTCTGTGCACAATCTGCAAATATTTGAATAAAAGCACACTGAATTTACCCAGCATCCTGTTATCTTAGTCTGCCTTTCAAATACTTCACTAGTTTACATGATTCTCGGTGAAATATCGCATTGGTTGTTCCAGAATCAAATGCGCTGTCAGGAATGGTCTCCGTAGAGACCCACACGGTCCCTTCATCCCTGCCTTTTGGAGGTGCTACATTTTTCGTCACTGTAATGGTATTACAACATACCTGCAAACTTGCTTTCTCATTACTGTTCGCGGCTAGCAAAGTTCTACATATCTGTATCTGTGATTCATTTTCTACCCAGAACCCTTTCCACCCTCTTACAAAAGCAGCACTGACATGGTAAAAGTAGTATTTATTAGGCTGACTCTATAAAAAGTTTGCATGCAGTATTCTATAATAGTAGGGAGCTGGCTGTGTAACTCAGAGGTTGCAAGCTCAATTCCCACATTGCACTTCTACTGAACCCCATAATGGGATCTGTGTTTTGGCAAGCTGTATCTCTAAATTTTTTATGTAAAATACTGTTCACAATCATGAAATGTCCAATCTTTTAAAATTATATTCCAAAGCTTTGCATGTGATACAAAGATTTTTGTGTTGTGTAAATATCATGAGAGAAACAAATTTCACCAGCATATTTGGGTGAACCACGACTTACAGTATCAAAATATAGCACATAGTTAACATATATGCACAATTTACAACAATATTTAATGCATGTTATTTGTCAAAAATGTTTTGTTTCATGTATGTATTTATATATGTCTATGTGTGTGTATGTATGTATGTGTGTATGTATGTGCTTGCATGTGTATGTATGCATGTATTTTGTACACATGTATAAATGTATGTATTTGTGTACGCATGCATTCATTCATTTATTTTCATTACTCTTCCTGGACACTAGACTACTGGAGTCACAACTATTTATTTTCCCACAGCGAGATGTGTTCCGAATTCCGAGCTTCACAGAAGTAAACATCACGCTGGATTTAGCATGCTGGAAGAGTCGGAGCCAAATAAAGATATTTAGTATGAAAGACGTTTATCATTAGGCGATCAGACACGACCTACGCTGCTAGTCACTGAGAATCTAACGTTCACTGAGCCGAACCTCTGACATACTCTGTCACAGAAAGGCTTTTTACACAGACTTTAATCCGAGAATGTTTCGTTCAGTTCACTTCAGTTCAGTTCAGAATGTTCGGTTTGATACAACAGCACATACACTGAAAAAGATGCCTATCGAAATCCTGGCTTTCGTGTTTTCTACGCTCTCTTAGTTATTATTTTAATGTGTCAGTAGACATGTAAGTGACTATGACACTATGCCCAGCTGTAATAATATATAGTTCTCCAGCCCTTCACAGTAGCTCAACACTGGACCACAGCTGTCCTCATGTTAACAAACACCAACAACGGACTCCAATGGCAACCAAAAGCCCAGGATCAAGACTCGATACTGAAAGCTCTCCTATACCTGTGCTTAGGGCCTGGCTTACTAAAGCATTTAGCGCATGTAAAACCGTTCTGCGTGTGATTGAGATTAACTTGCTCTACTCACAAATCATATCACTAACATTGCGTGTGCAACAATTGTGACATGTGCCGAAGACGATGATAATTCTAGCTTTGTGGAAGCCATTGAACCCAACTGACCAATCAGAAACATCTGTGAAGCAAATGTTATGGTGCACTGAATTGTGGGGGTTGGGTGTGGGGGGGGGTATGAACGGAAAGTGCTAATTTTTACATGACAAAATACAAATACCGTAATACATTTTAAATTAAGCTGGGATGCTGGGATGCATTTTAACCACACGTGAATTGTTTGATGAGAGTACTGGAGTACAGAGCCAAATCCACAAAAAAGTGTTTCCGTCCCAAACATTCTGGAGGGCACTGTATGTTCTATTTTACATTCTCAAGGGAATTTAACATTATTCTGATTTACCATGCTTATACACCCAGAAAAACAGGTCCATTAAACAAATATATTGCCTAATCATTTTAAGAATGTTACATTTCAATTACAATCTCACCAAGTAAAAGGACGGAGAAAAAAAATAAAGGGGGAAATTATTATTAACACAGGATTTTTTTGTTATCATGGATGTAACGTTTCCAGCTTAACTTGATTTATGTTTCTGTTGGGGGTATTTCTTCACATTCGTCTTTCAGCTTGAATACCAAGGCCTTAAAGATATGCCAGGTGAAGGGTGTTAACCACACACGTACTTCATTTTGAGACTGAAGTAAGTGCTGAGATTTCCACTGCTGCCCCTCTTTCGCCAAACACATTTCCGTCTCAGGTTTGGAGTTTCATGGTTCACACTTTCACACATGGACCGGGGTTTCCTCGGAGGAGACGCAAACAAACTGGACAGGAACTGAAACGTACATTTATCTGCTAAAATCAAAAAAACAAGCAGCACATTTGTATTCTGTAGCGTTCTAGCAAGTCTTTCAGGATCACAAAACTCATACTTATTCTCGTACTTCAGCAAACAAAAATGACGCTGAAAACAACATCGCAAAACAACAGCACTCACAATGATAAAGAACACCAAGAGCGATGCTACAGATTGTGCCGCTAATGGCAATGAAAGCGGACACACAGAACCCTTGCAATGGTCCTCACTACCTACGCACCGTTTGCCAAACAGTCGCTGTTTAAAGTAAGGAAAAGTAATGCACACCGCGGAGCTTGTGGTGAGGGGAATGGGGCCGTGAGGACTGCCTCGCTGGAGGCCTCCCCTCTACCACTCAACGGTGGGACCCATTCCAACAACCTGTTAACAGCGGTGCCAATAGAAACATGTACGCTACAAGCTGTAATTTCAGCTTGTATAGAGCAAAGAACATGAGAAGTAGGGGTCGTCTCTAATGTTCACAGTAAAAACCACAATTTAGTCATAAAACACATACACTCTCTAACACATACACATACATGGGGGTAGACTAAATAACAGAAACATGACTGAAAAGGGCTCCAATTTTGAGGCTACTAATTCTCAATCAAAAAGGAGTCTACACATGTTTCGTATTAATGCCAACGATAATTACCAATATACTCCTGCTATAAGAGACGTTTTAAAAACAACACTTCAGTATTTGAGGTTATAAAGCAACAGAGAAGTCCAACACATTTTGAAAGAGGTTAAATGGCTTGTTCCCTAATTGTGCGTGTGCATGTCACATGAACAGCAAAACGACTTAATGCAACGAAGGGGAACACTGTGGACGGTCATGACAGCATGGGCCTAGGGAGAACCACATTAGGAAAGAGCGACAGGGTTCGTAAGATAAAGTCCGCAAACGAGATAAACGGATACTTGACTGGATAGTTGCCACATTAGTCATCAGTCATTACCCAGTCTCAACAAAAACTGTGTCATGAGGTTGACCAAGCAGATATTTATGGTAGGGGACAGTCTTTGTGGAAACTGCTGTAATCAAAGCTTAACAACAAATTACATTATAAGTATTTAGCCAACACTCTACAAGGCAAAGTGTACAAATCAGAGACAATAGTGCTAAAAGTCCTCCAGGGAAGCACAGTCCCAGAGAGAGACGACATGGCGTTAGAATACAACACGTAACCTGGTGTAATGAGCACAAAACCTCAAGACCTCAAAACCTTTCCAAGCACTGAAAGAAAGTAATTTATGTCATATTTTCATATTTCTTTGACGTATTTACAGCTTGACGCGTTCATGTCTGACGAAAGCCAAAAGAAACTGTTTGAAACAAGTGTGACGGCATTCCACAAAAGACTGAACCAGTCCTCAAGGAAACAGGTGGCCCTCATTCTTATCAGTTAAAAAAAATATATATAATAAATAAATAAAATATACATATATATTTTAGTGATGATAATGAGTTTACGTGATTTTGTAATGAGTGGTTAAGTTACAGACAGGGTTAGGGGGAAGAGGTGACTGATCGCCAGTGCTACAGCACTTGCAGTCTTCTCCCCCGTTTCGCACTAGGCCAGACCTCAAACCCCTGCCCCCCTCCCGCAAGACCCTCAACGCTCATCAAATGTTCGCTCACTCTTCCGAACCCCTCACAAAAAAAAAAACTTTTCTAAAAAGCTGCTCAGGATTCTTAAAAATGTATAGTGTCGTTGGACAGCCCCGTGTCTGACATGACAAGCAAGGTTTTAGTCTCTCTAAATAATCAATGTGACAGCATTAAAATTTCAGGCCAACTTCCCCTTATGACAAACTCCTGAGTGGATTCTTTCACTCTGTTTCCCTCTCGCTCTCTCTCTCTCTCTTGCACTGATTGGCTCATGATTGCTCTCTCCTATCCAGTAGAAACAATTGAAAACGCCACCAGTGCGCAGGGCTGGTTGCAATAACAGTGTTATTGACTTGTTGCTCCAGCTCTATTTGGTTATTGCCCCGGAGGCTCCAATCAATAGACTTTGCTCTGAATCTGACTAATAAAGCCGGGGTGGTGTGGGGGGGTGGGGGGAGGCTGGGGAAAATACTGGAAAATCTATGGCAGCCGAGCGCTGAGAGAAAGAGAGAGAGAGGTGGAGAGAGAGAGCTAGGATAACACACTAACCACACTGACAGCTGCACAAATTAATTGACAAAGATTTTTTTTTCCTTTTCGGTTCTCTCCGCTCAGAACACATTAGGCTTTCTTTGCGTGAGCAGAGGGGGTGGCACACAGCGAGGAGTGTAATCCCGGTGTAATCAGCACTGCCTGAGAACACAGGTTCTACGATGACATCACATCCTGGCTACAGGCTCCACAGGACCGCAGATGTCGTACATGAAGCATGAGACGCAACAATAATTATTTCGTTTTTTCACGAACAATAAGAAATATGATTATTTAAAATCTGTGTTACCCCAGTAACCATATGTAAACAGATATTTTGTGAACTCCTGTTATACACCAAAACAGTGAAACGTACAATGACTGTATTACATACAGTGCATTTGTAGGTTTCCCTTGTACTGTCAGAACTCAAACATGCTGCCCTGGGACAGTGGATCCCCTGTCCAGGGATATATTACCGCATGAATACACAAACACAGACATGCATGATGCATGAACACACACAGGAACGCGTGTGTGCGCACACACAAATGCTGTCATGGTAACGCCTCAGAATGCGGCGCAGCTGTTAACGCTGAATAAAGTATTAATAACTGCATAATAGATGTTTTTTTTTTTTATTCTGCACGGATGGATATTAGACATTTGATAATAAAATCACAAGAACATTCAAAACAATAAATTCCCCATAAAGTTACATCCAGAAATATTGCTGCTTTGAATACAGAGCAAAAGTTGGACACTGTACCGTTTTGAGGAGTTTTCTCAGTTGGCCACCCTGATTTCTATCTTAATAGCACATTTGATAACATGTATAAATGCAGGCAATGTGCTACATTACTAAGACAGAGTAAGTACATTGGTTTATAAAGGTGGTCAGGGACAGGGTATCACGTTTTCTGACTTTAAGTATATTCCCTTGGGGGGCGGGACTGGGTCCCATGGTGCTAGCCCCATGGGGTAGGGCCCAGGTAGGGAGGGTATCAGGTGCCAGGTTATTCCCAACCTCTTCACTCAAGAGTGAAGTTTCTCGCCCACAGCAGACTGCAGTGGAAGGAGAGGCAGCAGGCAGCAGTGAGACCCTCAGAGGATGAGTGTACAAGTGTGACCCCCCATGAACCAGGGGAGGAGGTCACAGCACTGGAACGGGCCGACTAAAGGGTAAATATTAAAGTAGCTGTTTGTATCTCACTGGTTGCTCATTCTCTTTTGTGATTAGTTACTTTTGCATCATCCAGTACTCTCCAAACAGCAGCACAGCAACTGCTGTATGAATGAGTGAATGTATGAATGAATTACTGGATGAAGGAGGACAGGCACTCAGTTCTGTTCACACGTCTGTGTCTGTGCCGGTCTGGCCCATGGCAACCGTGTGCAGCGTTGCTGAGATTTTGGAAAACAAACTCAACTTCTGAGTCGGGTTGATGGGTATTTTTCTTTGTTTATGTTTTAGCTTACACAGGCACTTCTCCCTCAGTCTCTATCTCTCTCTTGCTCTCTCTCTTCCTTTCTCTTTTCCTCTCTCATTGCTTCGCCTGCCCATTGATTTCAGCGGAGCCAATCGAAGTGCTTCGCCTCCAGCACCTTGTCTTCAGTGTGAAGAAACTGCTGCTCGGTGTCATACAAAAAACTCACGCAAAACACATCTAAGCAAAGACAAGGGGGAAGTTGCATTATTTTTTTTGAAAAAAAAAAAAAAAAACAAAAAAAAAATCAAAGAAAACAGTCTGGTCTAAAAGACAGAAATCCGCAGCAAAATTCAAGAATGTCCACCTTTGAAAGGCCCTCGGCGATTACGCCGCACCTTTAGGATGGTCTTTCTCTGTTTCTCTCCATCTCTCACACACGAGCACACACACACATATACCCCAAGCATCTACGCCAGAATGAATCATACACACAACAGCACTGTACTACGGCAAAAGCGAAACATATCTAGTCCCACTGGAGGCTCAACTCTTGGCTCTTGCCTCTTCACGATGACAAAGCCTGTGGATAATATTATTTGAAAGGCAGAGCACAGGTACATTTCAACAAGAATGAAACACAGTACTCTTCAAAAATGTATCAAATTTTACCACCGAATATTACTGTGTACTCCTCTTTTGATTTACGTGTACCCCATTTCTATGCCTGCTTGTCATTAAAAACTGTTTGGTTTCAGTCTAAATGTTAGGGTTTGGTTGTGGGTGTGGGGTCCCTGTGCTGAGTCCCCCTAATGTGGAGTGTCGTGCTGCAGGTGTGCTTTTCTGCGCAGTGTCTGCAGGTAGTAAACACATGCTTCAGGAATCATGGCCCTGCAGCCGGCTTTGACGACAATAACCAGCACAGATCCAGATGAACACCACCGCGGCCGCTGTATGAGCTCAGCATGCAAAGCCCCCTGAGCTCAAAGCAATACATGTCCAGCAGTGTGTCTGCTGTGAGGCCAAACTGCGACGACAACGGCCAAGTTCTACAGGATGCACTGATAAGTTCACCTTTCAACAGACGGTTCTGTGTCACTCTTTGCATTACTCTTTTTTACCTATCCAAACCCTCATTCAGAGCAACCCACTTCTGACACTGCATCCAAGTACAATTCGTAAAGTAGCATTGCTTTCATTGGTAGTACATGGTTAGTCGGTAAGGTTTGTAGCAGTGCCTTCATTGGTAGTAGATGGGTAGTTGGTAAGGTTTGTAGCATTGCCTTCATTGGTAGTAGATGGTTAATTGGTAAGGTTTGTAGCATTGCCTTCATTGGTAGTACATGGTTAGTTGGTAAGGTTTGTAGCATTGCCTTCATTGGTCGTGGATGGGTAGTTGGTAAGGTTTGTAGCATTGCCTTCATTGGTAGTACATGGTTAATTGGTAAGGTTTGTAGCATTGCCTTCATTGGTAGTACATGGTTAATTGGTAAGGTTTGTAGCATTGCCTTCATTGGTAGTACATGGTTAGTTGGTAAGGTTTGTAGCATTGCCTTCATTGGTAGTAGATGGTTAGTTGGTTAGGTTTGTAGCATTGCCTTCATTGGTAGTACATGGTTAGTTGGTAAGGTTTGTAGCAGTGCCTTCATTGGTCGTGGATGGGTAGTTGGTAAGGTTTGTAGCATTGCCTTCATTGGTCGTGGATGGGTAGTTGGTAAGGTTTGTAGCATTGCCTTCATTGGTCGTGGATGGGTAGTTGGTAAGGTTTGTAGCATTGCCTTCATTGGTAATAGATGGTTTGACTTTCATGCTCTGGTGCTTCACTTCCTGCGGCTCCAGTTTAACTCCATCTTTTGAGGCTTCGTTTCTCAAAGCTTCAAAGTCACTTCTGTTATGATGGACTGACAGGCAAACAATCAGAGTATGGACCAATTAAAATGCTTTGCTCCAAACAGAATAAAGAAATCCCCCTCCGACTGGTTACTGACTATGCACGCTTTGGCCCCAATCGTTCCATGGTTGGTGCAGGTTTGACCCAGCTCCCTGTGACGACTTCACCACAGTGCACGTCTCCAGAAAACAGGAAGTGAAGGGTCACTGGCCTCCGCGGCGATTTGATATGGGAACAATTCCCCCACTGACAGTCTCTCTGCTTACCCCCATCCTCCTCTTTTCTTTTTTCCTCTTTTAAATCAATGGTGTTTCATTCTAATAGAAGCTCTGCTCTCTGATCAAAGGAGCAAATACCTTCTGGGTCACCAAAGGGCTAACCAATGCCAGTTAACAATGCAACATTTAAACATCACACATATGCAAAGTACTATGGCACACAGGGAATAGAGTGTGCGCGCTGTAATGGAGGCGGTATGGGAAAGAGAATAATAAGCAGCAGAGCCAATAAGAACCAGAACGGGAGTTCCTGGTGATAATAAGCTCTCTAACGTAGCTCTACATTAGCGTCTCTCATTACCTCCTTCAACCCAGCGTTCAAACCTACACAGCTGCCCCGCTGCAGCCAAAATGCATTACCTACTGTTACCGATATAACTATGGCAACCGTGACACATAACCTGCAACAACATTACCTAACGCCGTCGCTACAATGACAACAACAGCCGCTGTTGTGCAATGCAGTGATATTAATGACAGAAATGTGCTGGAAAAGACTTGGCTTAATCTGACAATGTCTCATGTGCATTTATGAAAATTAATTTTGAGCAAACATTACTGTATCTTAAAGTGCATTTGGGATAACAGTGATGTTATTATAGATTTATGATGACACTTCATGAAGAATATGGCATTAGATGAA
Source organism: Albula glossodonta (assembly GCA_019788955.1). Classification (NCBI taxonomy): domain Eukaryota; kingdom Metazoa; phylum Chordata; class Actinopteri; order Albuliformes; family Albulidae; genus Albula; species Albula glossodonta. The sequence goes on from JAFBMS010000068.1 coordinate 1,501,534, forward strand.
TATGATCTGCCCCATCAAGATGCTTGAACTCGAAAAATATACCAGGTGTGACATAAATAAATAAATACATCGACGAAAATGCAAACTCCATTACTGATGCCGTGTCCTAGAGAAAGACGGCAGACATAGTTGCGGTGCATATGGCTGTGAACGGCTGCTGCTCATTTATATCTAATCCAGCCTCTCTAGATGTGATAATGGAGAAGGTTGCGTGGAGAGCCCAGCAAAATGCCTGCTGACGGGTCAAGCTTTCTCTTGAACCTTGACCCCTCTAACTACCACCGAGACCAATGTTTGCTAACAAGCAGTGAATGAATTTCAAAAATGGGCTGGGACTACACAGCATTTTCTCAACAACAAAAAAAAGCAGAAAGCAAAAAAAAAAAGGATCTGTTTCTGCATGCTTTGACTAACATAAAGACCTTTTTTTTTTCTTCTGTAGCAGTTTTAGAAAGCGAGGTTGTACGCAGTAGCTAAGAGGCAGTTTTCTTTTTTTTTTTTTTTTTTTGCTGCTTGGTTAACCGACTGACCTGCTGTCAAAGAAGCCTTTGTGAGAGTACCCTGGCCGGCGGCCAATCAGATGCTCTCCTTGTCTGTCTCCAGGAAGGGAGCAGTGTCCCTGGCATGCGAGCCACGGCGGCGTAACGCGGCGTACGTGGACGGGCTAACCGCACGGCCTGCCCAGCCCCGCCCGCGTCCCCGGCAGAAATGTGCTGAGGGGTAAACAACCTGTGCGGCCCTGGGCCAGGAACACTCAGAGCATATGCTTCTCATTTATTTATCATCGTTATGCTCCCCCCCCCACCAACCCCCCCGGGCACAAACATGTACCTGTCTTGTACAGACATTTATGCAATCTTATAATACCTGAACGAGCTTCCTAATGCCACACAAAAAAACAGCACCCCCTTCCCCCCACCTGAAATGGGCGGATCTGAGTTTGAGAGGGGCGTGTCCAACACGAACCGGCCAATAATGAGCTGAATTGAGCTGAGTAAGCACGATTTACCGACAGCCCGTGTGCACACCGTGTCTATCTGAGCGCCATGTGGAAAACACATACCCGATACATGAAAGCGATCGGGCAAAAGTAACGTATAAAAAGTGTCATCAGTAAGCATTTTCATTTCTGTCTGTTCAACAAAATCTGAAACATTACAATATATCAAAACCAGATCAACAACTTTTCTGCATTCAGTCTCCGACTAGAGGATAGAACTGAGGAACTCAATGACATTTTTGCCCTTTTTGGGACATCCAAAAATGGGGATAAAAAAAAGGAGGAGGGAGAGCAGTGAACTGACATGACTGGCGTGTGTTTCTCGGGGGCCCTGAGCAAACCCGGGGCCCTGGCGGGCCAGCTGACGTGGCTCCTCCCCCCGGCTAACACTGCGCCTCCCTATCATTTACCTGCTATTGTTAGCATAGCGCAGGCAGCTCAGGAGCGGCTGGCCAGCTCATTTCACACCACGGGGCCCGGCCAGGAGGCCTGGAAACACTATCTGCGCCGAAAAAAAAAACCCCGTTCGGGTGACGCGTGGACGGCACCCCCTGTCTTTCTCACAGTGATTGTTTACCGCGGTGTCTTCCACGCCAGCAGCTCCCACTTACACGCTGATGTGTACATGCCTTCCAGAACAAAAGGCATGAAAGCAGAGTCTTTTCTTATTATGCCCTCAACTGTCATTACGCTTACAGGCTTATTTTTTGTGATTGGGAGGTATGTGCTTTAGCAAATGTTCCTTACACTGTTAGTGGAACCATGTTAGCTAACGGTCTCCACAAATAGTGTAACTGTGCGATAGCTCTAGCTACTGTACTTGAATCATTTTGTTTTAGAGTTTATATACAACATGGGCAACTGCATACCTATCTGCCAGGTTCACAATGATACAACATGCAAGCAAGGTTCACAACGACAACATGACATGTAACGAAATAGTAATTATGTTTTCATCTTTCAGAACTCCGTGAACTTGATTTTCTTGTCTTTTTCACGACGACACATTTGTAAAGATAATAATGACGATGATTTTTGTCGCTTTTAAAAATGTTCAAACAAGATGTTTTTTTTGCCCTGTGGCGCATCGCCTGTGTGGGATTTTCCGGTTTCCCCGCGTTTGTAACGATGAGGAAATCCTGAGACTCTGAACCCTGTTGAACCGAAGATCAGGCGCTCAAAGACCAACTCCGACACAGACACCTGTACGCTGCCTCCCTTTCACTCCACTATGAAAACCAGATCAACGTTTCCAGGGTTCAGAAAGAGTGCGCTCATCAACGCCGGCTCAATAACAACAACAAAGTTTACGTCTGTCACAGCTGCACAGGTTAACCCCTTCATCCCCAACTTTACTGTTATTAGTGAGAGAGAGACAGAGTTCATATTGTCATTCTTGTTGCTGCTGTATGTGGTGTCACATCCATCTCCGACCGTTATGTTTGTAAAACCGTTTTCTTCATTATTGTTTTGTTTTATTATTGACTTTACTGCAATTGATTGATTTAAATTTACAAACGATTCATTTATATTTCCTTTCAATGCATTTCTTTACTCTTTCTCCAGATTTACTGCGTACTTCCTGCCGATAAAGAAATTTTAAACTGAGAGACAGACTTTTTAACAAGCTGGACTGTAAAAATGGGTTATTAAATAAATAAATGAATAAATACAATATAAAAACAAAAAAATAACACAATTACTTAAAGAAAGGAAAATCCATCATCTACCTTGAGCTACGCTGGGTCCAAATTCATTTGGACCATACATCACACACCTTCTGCTCTACTAAACTGTTCTATTTAAAACTGCTGGTATAAATTACCATGCCCATACAAATTAAACAAGATTTATGCAAATGATCTATTTCAGTTTTTAACTTAATGTGAGGAAAAGTTATGTTTTAGAAGATGCATTTTGAGGCTCCTCGTTTGTTTTTGAGGCTTAATTTGAAGTTGTGGGCAACTTTTTTTTTTCAACCTTCTTCCGCAATGATGTGTCTTTATGAGCTCTCCACCCCCACAAAGAACGCCCACCCCCCAAAACTCAATTCCAACCTCTCAAGTTTCAGGCGCAGTTGCTTCAACTTTCAGCAGTATGTACCATGGCTGTAATGCTGTAAGTCATTTGTGGGCCATTACTTACGGTTAGTAGATTATTACCTGCTGGTAATGGGTTTTGCCCCAATTTGGGGTGGGGGGCGGGTGGTAGTGTGTGCAGGATATTGCAGTGAGGACCAGTGATGTACACACAAACTTAATTAACCCGATGGTGGGTGGGGCTACTTCACACTGCCAATCACTGACAAAATGACTCCTGCCCTCCACAGCGAGAGTCATTACTGGTTCAAATCAAGACAAAAAAAATGTCTAAAAATGATTGTTTCGGCCATTTTGGGAGGAGATGAGGGTAGGAAGCGGTACGGGGATAAAAAACAACATTGACCGTGATGGAAATGGATTTTTTTCCAGAATATTCAAAATCTTTGCGAAAACGAGGCCTGTAACCTGAGCGCATTGAGGACGGCCGGCTCTGAAACGCTGAGCTCTTTCGGAGGAGCGCGTCAAACAAACGAATGAATAACACGCTCTTCTGATTCTCTTCTTCTTCTTCTTCTTTTTGGCAAGTAGAAAGAATTGGGCTTGCAAACATTCAAAAGACAGATATTAATAATCAGCTTCATGCTAATTGTGCTTTATTCCCAAGCGGCCTCCTTTCTTCTCCTCTTCATTTAGAAAAGGAAATTGCTTTGATTAGAGAGCGGAGGAGCCAAGTGAGATTCCGTTATTTACTTGGAAATTTTTTTTTTTGCACATCTGCTATACCATACTGTCAGTCATTTTAAAGTTTATAAAAATAACTAAAAAGGGAGGGAAGAGTACAATTGGTATCTATTTGGGGGTGAGTCGCGTACAGTAGCGAGGCGCTACTCCTCCGACAATGGGGTGGGGTGCCACAGATGGAGGAGCATTGTGTGTGAGCATGCTCAGTGTTCCACCCTCTCTCTTTATCTCTCTCGTTGTACAGAGGGATACGGCCGCTCTGACAGCTGCCGTCACACATAGTTTTCCCGCTTATGACTGCCAGTCAAAACCCTTTCAAAAAGAATGCCAAAATTCAATCCTCCTCCCGTCCCCCCCCCGTTCCCAAACCCAAATGTATCTGTTTCCGTGAACCCGTCGCGGGGGTGCCTACGATCGGCTCCGGGGGGCCCTCTCCCGCGCCCCCTGGCTCCCGTCGCCAGCTGCGGAGCACACAATACCGCGCATCTGCAGGAAAGGGAAACTAGGGGGGCGCAACGGCGGAAACCTGAGCGTGTCAGAGGGCCCTGCAGCACCTCATGGTTCGACTCGGGGCATGTAGGAGCAGTAACAGCTACGCACATTCCGCAGCATCGACCGCGAAGTGCCACTTAAGAACGCAAGAAACACAAACACTGATTTCTCATTAGCATTACCATATTTTGTGGCCAAAAATTTCCCTCAAGCTGGGAGCGGCGCTTTCAGCTGAATTTACCATTTACGACTGCGACTGACAGAGCGGCGTGGGTATGGCAGGGTGAGTGAGCCCCATTGTCTGTGTGAAAAGCTAAAATCGTGTTATTACAGCGCAGGCTAAAGCAAAGATGCTACTCCACCACTCTGCAGGATTCTGTTTGTCCAGACAGGAATTTTGGCGACTTGCTGGAAACCTTTAGACAATCGAGACAGACTGCAGGAGCCGACAAGCCCCGCAGATAACATTTCACCATTGACACATCATTCGCACAAACACTGACGCACATACACACAGTTCACACACTCACTCGTACGCTCACACGCACTCCACACTCTTGTTCTCATACTAGTTTCTCACACTCACAATTCTCTCTCACTCTCTCACACACACACACACACACACACACCACATTTGTCTTCACACACCACACTCTTTTTCACTCACATTTACACACAAACACAATCTGAACACTCCAGGTACTGAGGTGTATCACAGTAGGTGAGTGCCTTGCAGAAATGTGAAATGTGCTCTTGGTAATTAGCGCTGTTATTCTGAAGGCATTCATTCATTCATTCACTCCCTCTGCTCTGGGGCAGGAGGCTCCAATGCTGACAGACTCTGCCCCAAGGGCTGATCTGAGATCAGTTTCAGTCAGTATCATGTGCGGGTAAACTGATCTGAGATCAGTTGTGAGGGCAGCAGGAGCATAGGAAGCAGGGGTAATCTGATGAAGCTGGTCCTTGCACTGCAACCTTAAAAGAGTGTCAAATTCCCACTGTATTTCATTCAAAACTCTCAAATGTCCTTTTCCACCCCCCAGAGTAGCCCTGTTTCCCACACAAACCGCACACCTGCGTTTAAGGACACGGCCAATTAAACCCAACAGGTCTGGGGCTGTTCTGACCGTTTTATACCTATCACATTTACAGAAAATAATCCCACCAAAGCATCTTAAATTAGAACCATCATCATTTTCATTCACTTTTTAAATACGCAGACACTGACAAGAATAAAAAAAAAAAAAAAAAAAGATATGTAATTCCACATACTCATTCAGCTGGATAAATTTGTATGTGTGCGTTCAACATTGTATTCTTCTTATTATTCTTATTTTTAATAAAATGTTTTCAATCTAAATGCACTTCCTGTAGGTGACCCCTCGAGGAGGAAATGATGAGTGATGTCACTTCCCAAACATGGCTGTGGATCAGCAAGCTGTTTCCATCCAATTTCATTGAATTTCCCAAACACCTTTTCTGCAGTTACTACAACCTAAGTGTATGGTAATAATGTGGGAGGAGTTTCAATTTCCCTCAAGCACATTCAACCAATCATTACTGTAGTTCAGATTTGTTCATGCTTATCTTAAAAATGGCTGAACAGGTAACATCCTTATGCAGTTGGGGTATCCAAAAGCCTATCAGTATCCTGCAAACAATTAACTTGTGTGCAGAAACTGAATTCTGAAAAAGTACTGCTTGCATTCGTTTGTTCACAATAGTTGAGAACAGATTTTGATTGAATCAGAACCTGTGTTTTCAGTTTCAGTCTTGAGTCACTGGTTCGCAGTTGTCTTTGCAGCATGGGTTGAGTTATGGCCAGACTCTTATTATCTGTTATTTTTGCCATTACTGGCTAAGGAGGTCCACTGTACGCCATGTGCATTTTGTGGTTTACTTCAAAACGTCAATCGAGGAAGTGCCCCGCGAAATCGGCAGTCCGACCTAAAATAAACTAAAGCTCAGAAAAAGGGGGTTAAGGAAAAGAAAGAAAGAACAGACGAACACAGAAATTCTACAGCACATACAATTATCATGCGGGAGCGTCCCGTGTCCTTTTAGCCTGGTGCGTTCTCATAAACGGAGAGCGCGGCCGCGGCCGCTCAATGCCAGCCTCGCTCATGGAGACATCGCTCCGCTTTGTTTTTATCCAGTCAAGGATGCATCTAGCTATGAAGACAGGGTGGCCTTACACACAATCGCACAATTGACAATGGCGGCATATAAACTGCTTGAGTAGTCCAAACAATCAGAGAATTACATAATACGGGATGAATTGTGTAATCTCTATTCGGTCTCTGCAGCATCGGTCCTCATTAATTCACAGACCTGACGCGCTTCGCTGTTCAGAAACTAGTTAAAGTCACAACAAAAAACAGAGGTCTGTTTGTGCTTTTCATTGAAACACACAAATGTGTGCGCGCGAGAAACAAACTAGGACTCAACCGTCATGTGTACGCAGGCATCGACACACACCAGAAGAAACCAGGCTGAACTTTCTGTTGAAATCTGCACATGTAAGCACATATACTGATTGCGTTTCACTTTTCACTATTTCTTGACTAAATGTGTACTCACACCACCCTTACAATGCTTAATTGCTTCAAAGTAGAATAAAACCACAGAATGCTCGTAACAAAAGTAACAACAGTCAATTTAGTATGGGATGAGCACTCTGCACAATAAAATATACTTGTATTGTGAATTAACATGAGTTTTCCAGACATTTATGTTGGAGTCACTTAAAAGGCGAGAATGAGCAAAACTCTCCATTTTGACGATGAAAAACAGCACCATAGTCTCTAATGTTTATGTGAAAGTCTTACTGATATGACCTGGCGATAGCAACACATCAACTATGTGAAATAACAGTCATAATCTTTGCTTTCAAGAGCACAGATTCAGCCACGAGATTAAGTAAGACTGAGAAACGATAAAAAAAACGAGGTAAGATTCTTCAAAAAGCCGCATTTGCGAATAAATAATAAAGATTGATATCTAAAAAAGCTCAGCTCTTTCATTTCTGTATTTAACATAATGTTTAACGTACTGGTTAATCTCTTGCTTCTTATTGACAGCTTTTGAAGTGATCAAACGCTGTAACGGGGAATGTTTCTAACAGGGATACGCGTCAACCTGCTACTGACAGAGCTGAAGCCTCCTCCTAGCAAAACCACAAATACACTTCTCTGACAGCGCGAGTCAGGACTGTCAACAGCTGTTGTAGTTTCAAAGGCAAGGCCTCTTCATGTCAACCCAATATAAAGAAAGATTATACGGGAACCACAGCGTCTTCCATTTAGTTTCATTTATTATGCTTTTATGTACAAACTTTCCAGGTATGATAATCAAAAGTTTTTTATTGCTTTCTTTTTTCATGTGAGCAACATGGGTTTTTAGACACACACAGCTTTTACCCGGGTTGTTCCGGTTAGGGGTGCGTGTGTGTGTACATGTGTGTGCAAATGCTTATGCAAGCGTGTATGTATATGTGTATATGAATTCCAGTGTCTGTGCATGTGTAGGCATATGTCTATAAGTGTGCATGTGAGTGTTAGTGTGTATCTGTCTGTGTGTGTATGTGTGTAAGCGTATCTGTGTGTATTTGTCTGTGCCTATAAGTGTGGCTCCGTGTGTGTGTGCGCGCGTGTGAGTAAGAGTATTTGTGTGTGTGCGTGTGAGACAGAGTATCTGTGTGTATGTGCATGTATGTGTGTGTGTAAGTGTATCTGTGTGTATTTGCCTGTGCCTATAAGTGTGGCTCTGTGTGTGTGCGTGCGTGTGAGTAAGAGTATTCGTGTGTGTGTGTGTGTGCATGTGAGAAAGAGTATCTGTGTGTATGTGCATGTATGTGTGTGTGTGTGTGTGTGTGTGTGTGTGTGAGGGCAGGCAGGAGGCACTCTGTGTCAGAGAAGCAGGGCCACAATGGCAGCATTCAGCACCTTAATCGGTGATGACACCAGCTCGGACCATGCGGCCTCAGTAAACAGGCTGCTGAGGGCCCATCTGTTAGGAAGGACTGATTCCACCAGCCTCAGATACGCAGTCATCAACCCACCAGGCTTATTAACCCGACAAGCACCACGCAGCCACGTACATACGCCAACACATAGCTGTGCTGAAGAACAAATTCAAGCCTACCGCAACAGGGCCAGAGACTACGCTAAGAGCAAGACAAAACTGGGAAGTCACTACTTCATCCACGCGGACAGAGGGGAGACCGAACAGCTCAGTCAACTGCTGATCCCATATTTAGGTCCTCTGTGTGGCCAGGGGGTCCAATCCTTTCTACACTGTACACTTCTCCTTCTTTGTCTGCAAACCTCTCAGGTTTTCTACGGTGTTAAATAAAGAGGAAGAATAGGAGGGAGAGTGCTGGGCTGAGTTTGGGATAGAGTGCCCACAATGCTATGAGACTTTGAGCCAACCCCCCCCCCTCCCCCCAGCCTTCACCAGCCCCGTCATTTCTGGGTCCCGGACGGTTCCTGACGCCGGTGAGAACGTCTCCACCGGCTGCCGGTTCACAGCCCTGCGTGATTTCTCACAGTGTGATCTCAAATACACGGAGAAGCTGCTTCCAACACCCAAATCAACACTGTACAGGACCACAGGCCCAGTCAAACAAGGCCAACACAGGACAAACCAGTACCAATCAAATCAGTCAACACAGGACAAACCAGGACCAATCAAATCAGTCAACACAGGACAAACCAGTACCAATCAAATCAGTCAACACAGGACAAACCAGGACCAATCAAATCAGTCAACACAGGACAAACCAGGACCAATCAAACTGGCCAACACAGGACAAACCAGGACCAATCAAACTGGCCAACACAGGACAAAACAGGACCAATCAAACTGGCCAACACATGACAAACCAGGACCAAATATAACAGGCAAACACAGGCATACCTGGACTTATCAAACTGGCCAACACAGGAAAAACTGGTGCCAATCAAATTAGCCTTCATGATATAACTTGTACGACCACCCATTCCTGGAGTATGTTATTTTCATTGGGAAAGCTTGACTTGTAAAGCAAGAAGCCTGGGACTATTTCAGACAAAATGCAGAACAATTTGAATTTTAAAAAGAAACTTTTTCATGCAGCTTTGCTGTGTCTTAAAGGTCCAACATAGTCTAGGCCTAATTTGTGTCTGAGAGATATCTGAAATTGCTGAGCGATATCTCCCTGACAGATAAAGCCTCCAGTCAACAGTACACTGTCACCCCCTCCTCACTGTTTACCTGCACTGCTGTGGTCTCTCTCTCTCTCTCACACACACACACACACACGCACACACACACACACTCACACTCACACACTCACACTCACACACACACACACACACACACACACACACACACACACACACACACACACAAACGCACACACACACACACACACACACACACACAAACACACACAGTCAGGCCATGCACGAAAATGACAGTTTTTCCTGCTCTATGTTGAAAGCTGATGAGAATGGATGACTGTTATTAATGTCTTCGAGAGTTCTGATCTGGTATCTCATACTAGTGTCAAACAGGCCATCGGTTTCATGCCAGACCCATCTGTGTGGACAGGTGAGCAAGCTGTGAAAGCATTTGTCACCACGATCACCATTGTTAAGTGTTGTCACTCTTGAATTTTGGCACAAAGGTCTACGCCCACGTGAGGCCAATTGGCGACCTCATCACGCACTGTCACTTACATTCAGCACGGAAAAGCCTAGAATCGAGCGCGGTATGGATATCGCTCTGACCCAAATCCTCAAGTATCTGCTCTCCCCGCGGGCCAGTCCCGGCGTACGGCGGACCCGCGGGCTCCGGAGGGTGTAAGAGGAGACCCTCAGCATTGTTCGGCCTGTGAGGAACGCTAAATTACCCTGATTTGGGGAGTCTGGATCCGTAGTGAAAGGGCTAAATGAAAGAGCTGGGACTGGAGAGGGAGCCTGCCGGTCTGCGCGCGTCGCGAGAGGAGGCCGAGCCCGCTGCCTGAACAGCGGGGCGTGGAGGGAGACCCTGGGGGTCATTACCGCCATTAACGCTCCTTGCGTATCGGGTGACAGTGCCGCATTAATCGCCGTGTCGGATAACAGCGCTGCGGATCACGTGTTGCTCTGGCAGAGGGTTTAGCCCGTTCCGCCTCCCGCGGATCTGATTTCAAATTCAAAACAAAGGCTCAAAACAAAGGATGTAATCTGGGCATTCCTTCGGTCGCCGCGCTGCACAACCTGACACGCACCCTGTGCTAGAAACGTGGACCTCACGTTCCAAACCGGTTCTGACTCTTTGTTTAACCCTTTTTTTGTCCTCTTTTCTCATGCAGAAGGAGGATCCTCACCAAACACGGCCACTGAGTTAGTGTTTCTCTCATGCTCACCCACCCTGCCCATCACAGTCCTCACTCTTTCATCTAATCCCCCACACATTCACCCACCCACACACTCATCCACGAACCCAAGCACAAACTCAGTTACCTAATCCCCAACACATACAGCCACTCATTCGATCACTTACTGACTCACTCATTCATTCATGCACTCACTCACTCACTCAAAACCCCATTGACTTGCTCTCCCATATCTGTCTGTAAACCTGACCGCGGATCAAAGTCTTTTCAGTCCAAAGCCTCGAAGCCTCCTGCCACATATAGGCAAAAAAGGATTACGTTTTCCCCTTTTTTCAACACATTTACACAATTATTCGATGTTCCCCTCCAAAGCAGATGTGGTCTTAGATTGATTGGTCCCACCCCCCACGCCCCCATAATTTCCCCTTCTCTGGGAGTGTCACGGCACCTCCGACGCAACACATTATTGGACGGTGAAGACGCTTTCCAGCATCTCAACTTCCTGTAAAAATCCAATACATGGGGGGTACGCACCGTACAGCTTTCCAATCCTTCAGACCCCTCATTTCCAATCGATCTTCTTCTCCAACACATCAAAGGGGCCTGGCGCCATTGTACGTTTAACCGTTGAGGGATCGTCCCCCTTCATGTCTAAATATTAATGATAATGAGTCTCAAACCCCGCCTGTGTGGGGCAATTACGACGCGTATTGATCTGTGAGTCTCAGAGCCAATTAAAACGCAGCTGTCGTAATGTGCCCGGGTGCTTCAAAGACTCGGGCTGTCAATCCAGGCCCCAAGACCTGGTGATTACCGTCAAAACGGCGATCCAAACACAACCGTTCTGTCTGGTGGGATTGGACACTCAACGCAGCGTAAATGTGGGCGCCGTGGAAATCGCAGCGGGGGGTTCTGTGACCAAAGTTTTGCCCACCCTCAGCTGTCTGATCATGGCATCGCCTTTCGCACATTGGGCGACTGCTTTCATATGACACAAAGCCGCCGTTTCAAACAGGTGAAGACAGGATGAACAGCGGACAAGCGCTTCTGTAATCTTTTTTTCATCTGGTAAAATGTACCTTCATTTTGTTCTGTCAGAAGTATTAATGTGTGCAGTTTGAAGTGTTTCACTTAAAGCTACACGTGCCATAAATAATTCGAAAACCGGGCCATTTTACAACATTCAATTTGTGAGGTTGGACCCATTTAAGTGAAAGGCACTGATATTTTAAAGCTTCAGCTTAAGGAACGCATGCTGTTTAATTCAATGTTTAGTTCACTGCACCTTACAACATAAATTGCTCCACACCCCTGTGATACTGAAACCAGAGCTCTCATTCATAAGAAATGTTGTACTTTTTATTATTGTACAGGGTTGGATAGCAGTTTAATACCCCTGAGAGGCAAAAAACCCATAGACACACACACACACACACACACACACACACACAAACACGAACACACACCAAGGTTATTTTTGCTTTGCTTATTGACTACAGTGTTTTGACGACAACGATTTCCCTGAAAACATTTGATGACCGCGGCGATCAAGGGCTTAACTAAATTATACTGAACTAAAACAACCAGCTAACAGACTGACAAACTAAAGACAAAGCTGCCCGATTTGACATCATCCAGACAGTGGAGAAACTAAACATACCATGAAACAGACAGCCCCAGAAAAAGACATTTGCACCTTGTTGCTTTATTTATTTTATATTACGCTTTTTTTTTTTTAAATGGAGGAAAGGAGCACTCACATAAAGTGCCGGGAGGCAGCGGTCTAGCTTTCCCACGCCAAACACACTGCAACTGAGTAAACAGGGCCTACAGTATGCGCTGCCCGTAAAATCCTGTCATTACGAGTTATGAGCTGGCAGCGCTTAAAATGTCAAAGTTCGGGTTCTCCATGTCACTTTTTTGAAACGTTCCTTTTTTTCATCGACGTGTTGGTTCGAAACTGAATATAAACTCAAAACTTCTCCCCGCTGCAAAAAAGACGACAGATGTAAATAAAGTAAAATAACACAAATAAAAGAGTTGCCTTTCAGATGTACGCTATTCAGATTAAAGAAACAATGCATTCACATAGATAAAAAAATGCCTTATAGAAAACAAACAAACCATCGACAATGCATAATATACAATAGCATTATGTGGTTATAGTGGTTTGTGCGTGATGCTCTTACTGCTGCCCAGCTCGGCAGACTGAGAGTCACCCGTCTGACTGGGTCCTTTGTGCTGGCACGAGGAGGGAGGGCCGGTCTGTGCCGGCCCAACAATGGCACCCTTCATATTGTGATAACACAGCAAACACAGCGCCGGCCACCAGCTCTCACAGGTTCTTTCAATTAACTCGGTCCGCAACTGGTAAAGCGCCATTCACACAACTGCAACTCCGGAATAATGCGTCTCTTTTTTCTCGGACTTTGTTTTGTGAAGGAGAAAACAGGACAAAAACAAAACAAAAAAATAGATTTTTTTTTAAAGTACAGCACAAAACCAAAAAACAAGTACATTTGATACAATGCTTTCTCAAAGCGCCTACAGTACTGCAGAACACGCACGCACACAGACACAATACAAAGGACTCCATCTTGGATAGGTTTTTACCAAGGCGAGAATTATCGTCATTATGATTGTGTGCAAACAGAAGTGATTGAATGGGAAAGCAACAAGGCTTTCAATAGCACTTATTCCAACAAATAAGAGGGGTCAGTATGTTCTAGACAAGACAATGGATTAGTTTCAAATTATGATAAGAGCTTGCCAAGGGATTTCATTGCACTTCAGGGGCAATCAATTAAGGGCTTGCAAAATTACACAGATCGTCGCTTAGCTAATGCGCAATTCTCATCGCTGCTCTCAGATCAGGGGGCAAATCTTTCTTGCCGTCCCCAGCCGTAACTTTGCAAGTCAATACAACGCACAACAATACAATAACACTCTGGGCAACTGCATATAAAGTGAAAAAAATATCCATTTCATTGTTTGGCCTTGAAAATTACTACCGATGCACACATTTCCCGGGTCTCGCTGGACACAGATAAATACAAAATAAAACCCTTTAATGATGTGTTTCAAGCATTATTTGAGTTCGGAGCAGAATCTCCTTTTTCATATTTTAATTTGTTTTCGTGATCCCCGAGCTCCTTCTCTCTTGGTGGGTGGAATGCAGCGAGATCATGAGCCTAGCGGTAATGCCTGCTCTTCACTCTGTCAGTAATGTCTGCTCTTTACTCTGCCAGTAATGTCTGCTCTTTACTCTGCCAGTAATGCCTAGCCTTCATTCTGTCAGAAATGTCTGCTTTTTACTCTGGCAGTAATGCTGGCTCTTCATTGAGGCAGTAATGCCTTCTCTTCACTCTGTCAGTAATGTCTGCTCTTCACTTTAGCCACGAATGTCTCAGGAATGTATACTTTCTATAACTATACCACTGCTGTACAACAAATTCCCATTTGTCATGTACATTTACGATTTATCATTTGTCTAAATATGGGTCATCCAAAAGGTATATCAAGTTATCACTGTAACGAACAATCATGACTGTATGTAATCGCTTATAAAACACTAAATAAATAACTTAATGAAATGTGATCCTTATTTAGTATGCCTAAGTCACATTTACAGATAATTCTTCTGTCACAGTAATGAGTCAGATATGTATTTAGAGAAAGCAAGGACTTCTTCAGTCAAAGTTTATCGATTTCTCATGAAGATGTTTTCCAACTGTACAGTGTTCCTTCAACCACACTGGTTTCTCCCTCATTCGTCAAGAGAGAAGAAGGCCCCCTACTGGCCTACCAGCACCGGTTCCAGCAGCATGAGGCCCCAGGAGGTCTCAAGACCAGCCACGTTCAGCTTCAGCCATGAGGCAAGGGAATGCTACGGGTGGCATGACAGCTGGATTTTCACGAGAAACTGAGCGAGCGCTGAACAGAAGCCACATAGCTAGCAAAATTGACATGGTGCTATTTGTTTGCAGTGACTGTTATATTTACCCAGCGTCGGACTCTGCCAAAGATTTAATAAAAGATTTGTGAAAGGAAAGCAGTGTTTAAATTGTTTATGTCGAGCGTGTCCTAAAATACTCCACCACAAAACAGTTTTTTAGATCATACATTGTGCATTAATGTCTTATTAAATATGAGTGAATGAAGCCAGAATCTGGGAAGGTTTGCAATAAAAAAAAATTAAAAAAACGTTGCCACATTCTTCTCTGGTGCTCATGGACAGAAGCAGTTCAGCCGAGGTCTGTGTTTATGGACTGATCAGAAAAAGGAGGGAGTAAGAGCACTTCTCCTGCAACCGACATGTGAACGTTCGCCGCGCGTCGCTAAATGTTGCGCCGATGCTATCCAATTCTTTTTTTATATAGTGACAGCCCGTTCCACTGTACCACAGATGGGGGTAACCATTACTGTAAAGACAGACAACGAACAAACAAACAAAAACATGAGCTGAATGAATGGAGATGAATGTGCCAAGACAGTTAAGGAAGTGAGGGCAGTTCCAGTAACTCGCTCTGTTTTTCTGAAACTATTTCCGCAACCAAACATTTGAAATCCACGCTGCTTTGCTGCACTGCCCCCACGCCATCCACAAAACAAAGCTGCAAAAACTGTTCCCCAAGAACGATATTTAGAGAAAATACATTTCATAATGTGAACAAGTTACCTAATGACGTTTGGAAGGGTACATTAGTTGTTGCTTATATTTCACCACCATTTATGGATGTGTGAGCAAGCCTTAAAAGTGTGATGTAGACGTCCATATGTGGGTGATAGCAAGATGTCTTTCACACACTTCTTTTGCTTTCATTTTGTGTCACGTGCTCTTCCTGTCAAAAAGTAAATGTGGGTGTGGCCTCACCTGGAAGAGGGAGGAGATGTGGAGAAAATGACGTTTAGAGAGTTAACACTGGAGAAAACTCACCATCCCTCCTACTTGTTTAAAAAAAAAACTTGCTTAAGAGTCAGAACAACTGCCTGTTGTTTGTCTGACCTTAAACTAAACCATTTGCTCCGTAATGGAGATGAAAGAAAAATGCTGAGGCCCATGAAAGTGGCCTGAAGACTGGGTTGGGCTTGAGGAGAACTTCCGCCTACTTGTATGCGTTGTCTGGCCAGTGTTTTGAGTTTTCCCTACATATTACACACACATCCAAAGTGCTGTCACGCCTGCAAGTAACACCATGAGTGTAGCCGCCAACTGTTTTCTTCCGTATGGATCGCCATCCTCCCCAGCCAAGCACTGGACATCCAGAATCCAGGCCTGCCTGTTAGTCTGGAGCACCCAGTTTTTACAGCCATTCATGTTTTAAATTCTCCTTTTTGTTTTTCAAATCCTCATTCTGCAATTTTGTTTGGGCATTTAAGGGACACTAACGTCATCCGTATTTTCAGTTGATGCCATCCGTTCAGTGTTTATCTACCTGGTGGTAGAAGTCTTCCACATGTTAATGTTTTTTTTTAAATATTATTTTGGCTATGCGAATTGTGCGATTTACCGCTGTGTTTGGCACTTAAGGCGAACTGTGCTGATGGCTGAAGTTATCCGCACTGACTTAATCTGCTTCGCTGCATTAATATCTCTTTAACGTACCTAAGAAAAGAAACGAGTATGGTGCCTCTGTAATCGTTTAATTTTTGATACGGTCTGCGATAGGCTGTAAACCATCAAAGATAATTCATTACAGAAAGACAGGAGAGTAAAAGTCTCCTCCTTAGAAGGCAGGTAATTTCAAACGCGGGCCCATGTGATAATTGAGAGGGTTTGGGCTGTTGAAAAGCCCACAGACCCTCTGAAAGCATTTTGCCAGTAAGGCCAGAGGAATAAAAGTTGGTTGAGTGGTTATTGTGGCTGATAATTGAGTTAAGCAGGACGCCGTTATCTTCAGGGGTTTGGGAGGAGCCGAACATCAATAAAACAGAATGAATGTGGGAGAGACAGCACTGTGAGCATTGCTAACTGCCACAGAAAGAGATCAAGCACACTACAGGAAACTTACATAACTGCCAATGGGACAAATCAGCATTTTTGTATGATTCAGGACAGATACATTATATTTACCTGTAGAGTCTATGTGGGACTATGTATGTGACAGGGAAAATAGTACCACTAAGTTTAGCTCAAGTTTACCATTTAACTTATGAATGGCTGACAAGGACATGTGCGATTACCACTAATTATCCAAGCCGCTGGAGTTAGCAAATAATTTTCTGTAACTTCATTAATTGTTATTATTCTTCTTTTTACAGATTTTGCCTTACTTTACATAAGAACACCTTTTTAAGATTTTTTTTAATGAGAAGTCCTTTTCCTTCTCATCAATTCACATTCGTCAATTTAAAAAACCAATGAAACAACAAAAAATACTGATTCAGACTGAGAATCTAATTATGGGGATATGCAACAACAGCACTGCTGTCCGGTGCTATTTACATGTAAGGGTGTAGTTTCAAACAGACCCCCATATGAAACATGGATGTCAATGCAGAACCACAATACTGTATCATCATGTACAATACTGTACATCATTCTTGAACAAATGCAATACTTTATTCTGTAAAATTGTGCACTCAAAAGCAGCATAAGACACGATTTCACCTGACTTTGGGTCTACACTCTGACAAAATCCCTGTAAATGTACCAATGAAAAATAAATAAGGATTGTGTTATAACATGTTCACAAAGGTTTAATAGCAGTTTAATTAAGGCTTCTTAAAATGTCACCTTCTTAGTTCCTTCCAGTGTATCCTGCAGCTGAAGATGCCATAAGCAGTTAAATAGCTGTAGAATTGTGCAGCGGTGGTTAAAGGCTGCTGAGCGTGTTGTTACTGTAGAGTTGTGCAGCGGTGGTTAAAGGCTGCTGAGCGTGTTGTTACTGTAGAGTTGTTCAGTGGTGGTTAAAGGCCGCCAAGCGTGTTGTTACTGTAGAGTTGTGCAGTGGTGGTTAAAAGCTGCTGAGCGTGTTGTTACTGTAGAGTTGTGCAGTGGTGGTTAAAGGCTGCTGAGCGTGTTGTTACTGTCGAGTTGTGCGGTGGTGGTTAATGGCCGCCGAGCGTGTTGTTACTGTAGAGTTGTGCAGTGGTGGTTAAAGGCTGCTGAGCGTATTGTTACTGTAGAGTTGTGCAGTGGTGGTTAAAGGCTGCTGAGCGTGTTGTTACTGTAGAGTTGTGCAGTGGTGGTGGTTAAAGGCCGCCGAGCATGTTGTTAATGTTGAGTTGTGCGGTGGTGGTTAAAGGCCGCCGAGCGTGTTGTTACTGTAGAGTTGTGCAGTGGTGGTTAAAGGCTGCTGAGCGTATTGTTACTGTAGAGTTGTGCAGTGGTGGTTAAAGGCTGCTGAGCGTGTTGTTACTGTCGAGGTGTGCAGTGGTGGTTAAAGGCCGCCAAGCGTGTTGTTACTGTAGAGTTGTGCAGTGGTGGTTAAAGGCCGCCGAGCGTGTTGTTACTGTAGAGTTGTGCAGTGGTGGTTAAAGGCCGCCGAGCGTGTTGTTACTGTAGAGTTGTGCAGTGGTGGTTAAAGGCTGCTGAGCGTATTGTTACTGTAGAGTTGTGCAGTGGTGGTTAAAGGCTGCTGAGCGTGTTGTTACTGTAGAGTTGTGCAGTGGTGGTTAAAAGCTGCTGAGCGTATTGTTACTGTAGAGTTGTGCAGTGGTGGTTAAAGGCTGCTGAGTGTGCTGTCACTGAGGACCTGCTCAGTCAGATGGGGCAGACATGGCATCCTTACGGATGCTATTTGCTGTCTTTAGGTGGAGGCCTGCGTGCTGGCTGGGCCGTGCGGGAGGCCGGAGGGCTGGGGTGACTGGAGTCCAGCTGGCACAGGGCCGGAGGGGCAGCACCGCCACGATCTGCCAGCCGGCTCACCGAGCCCAAACAACCCTGATGGCGGCCAAGCCCACTCGGGCACTGCCAGCTGGGTTCACACTGTGCTGTGTGGCGCTCACCACACACACAAGCACACACACACACACACACACACACTCAGCCACTCATACACAGACACACATACACAAACACACACACACACACACACACACATCCCACACAAACACATCAAACTGGGCGGAGTCAGAGCAGGACATCACCCTGTTATTACACAAAGCCTGGGGGCTTGCTGAACAGTCGGAATGTTCCGGAATGCCCCATGCAACCAGTGTGGGGTTGACGTGGGGTTTCTGATGGAAGCCCAGCCTCACTGAACCTTTGACCCAACTCTGGAAACAAGTCCTGCACTGAGTTCAAAAAGGACAACAGAGAGGAAAAGCGCAGAGACGAGTGGCAGCCTGACAAGAATGGGAGAGACGCGCTTCTGCAGATCCCTGACCATGAGAGCTGTGTGGAGGTATTTCACAGTGCACGCTCTGATCCAAGACTAAATCACACATCAGTACAAAGCAGCCTGGCCAAAAGTGTGATTCAGGCCTTGTTCGGGGCCTGTGAAATAGCCCATAAAAATACCTCTCACTCTCCAGCCTGAAGCCCTCTCACTTAAACAGAGGGGTTGCCATTGTGCAACTTAAACATCTAGTTTTAAAAGAATCATATATAATGTATTTCTATCCACATTTGGACCTAAATTATGAATTTATCCATGACTGAAGGGCAACAACTGTTTGCCAAAACAGAAGACAAAAAAATAACATTTAATAAATTCACTATTCAAAGCATACTGGTATGGGTAAGGGGAAAATAAAAATATAAAAAAAAATAAGAATGTGTAACGAAAAGTACTTCCTCAGCTGCAGTGGTATAATATAGTATTTATATGAATTTCTCCCCCCAGTGAAGTTGCCCCATTTCTTCCACTATTTCTACTCATAAAAAAACTTGACCATCAGTATTTAGCCCCCCCCCCCCCCCCCCCCCCCATAAACCTTAACCTTCAACCACCCCTCCCCACTCTGCGTTGGCCTATTTGAAAAATGATTCGTTTTCATGCAATGCTAACTGCTTTTGAAATATACAGATTAACCTGAACAACCTAAACTGTGTAACCATTGTTAAAGGTACCGGAAAAATTCACACTATTGCATGAATCCGCACCAGTGTACTGCGAAATAAGATAAACCGCCCAGGCCTAAATCAGCATATTACTCACCGGATTACTTTGGCATTCAACATTCATTTTCTGGGTTCAACGGCCTCTCCAATTAGCTAAGTATTCCCTTCCTCTATACAACATAACCTACTGTAACAACATATTGAATAAAACATAGAGTTCAAACGCTGGTACTCCTCTGACACATTAGTGAGACCATCAAAACACAATGGCTCCAGACTTCAATGCACTCATGTCCTAGAATTATTCAGTATTATTTTTTATTTTCAGGGAGTAAAAAGGAGGCAATTCAACTGTGAATTACAGATTGCCTAATGAAGTCCTGTTTGGTACAATCCACCACATTGAGAGTATTCTACTACAGTGTTCTGTAACAGGTAGTTTTGTTCTTTTTAAGGCAATATAGCTGTTAAGTGCCTGCAGTTAAAGGACCTTCAACTGAACGTCAAGCATTCAACATTCAAGAAACTCCAGGTAAGATACATTAATCTTGATATTTGTGTCTGTATAGAAAATATAGCTTTATGAATCTGCAAAAAAATATTAAGATGAAGATATACAACTTATGAAGATATACAACTTAAACAGCTTAAATACAACTTGAAAACGGACAGAGTGAATTTCACATTTACCTTGGCATTTGTCTTTAAATACCGCTTAGCTAGCGAGCAACCTATCCAGCACACTTGACACGTTGTTGAGCTGGGGTGGTCTTGGCTCTATTTTCATTAGTCTTAACTTGCCAACCAATGCCACTACTCCACTGTCATGTGACCTGAACGCCGTCTCTTAATTGGTGTTCTAATTTCATACTTTTTCTGTCACATTACAGAGAGAGACAGTGTAAATGGAATTAAAATTAGTCAAGTGAATTTCATTATTTGAGGAATAAACTTAAAGAGGTAAATCTTTCCATGACTTGTAGATAACACCAGCTTTGCGCCCATCTCATAACAAGGCTAGCAAACTTCAGAAAAATGTGTATCTCATGAGAGCTTCAACTGCAGAAACTGAGTAGATCAGAACTGTCCTTTACATAGTTAATGCTCCTGGAGTACAAAATGCACATTCATCCTCAAGTTATCTATCTGGATATAATAATAATTTGTTTATTCAGCTTACTTGCTTCATTGTCAAGGAAATTAGCTTCACAGAGTCATCAAAACACACATAAGCCTATGGCAATGGTTGCCAAAAAAAGAATAAGTCACATGCTACTCTTGCTTAAATTATGTATTTAAGCGTTCTTGTCTTCTGATTGAGCAGAGTCAATGAAATAAACAAAAACCGATGGAGGATAATGACGGGTCTTAAGGTAAAATAAGGCTTTGTGAAAAACAGGTGGGTTCAAGGGTTCATAAAGTGTTCAGGTACGTTAATGATACCGAGTAGAATCCAAACTTATAGGTCAGACTACTGATAACATTTGCAACTAATTACACTGTAGTCTGTACCAGAATATGTTTTTAAAGCAACCCTCTCAAACCTGATGACCACGAACCAATTTCAGAAAGGTTGACCGATTAACATTTTAATGATTATGGAAATTATAGTAATCATGACATTTTTATATATTTTTTTAACAATTCTACTGAAGTATTAAACGTACAGCTTAAGAGCATTTTAGTCTGCCCTGCAGACTTTGCGAATTTCACTTTTGCTGTGGCCTTGCTCTGGTTCAGTCAACGCTGACCTTAACGCAGACAAAGACAGAAATTCCAGCAATCAATGGTCCCAGAGCAAGGAATCTGAAAATGCGTCTTTTATTATTATTATATAAAAAAAAAAAAAAAAAAACACTATCAAAATATGATTTTCAATAAAACATTTAAAGAATGGTTTTTGAGGTTCTCAGGTTCACCACAAAGGGGGTCCTTGTCCTTGTTAATATTTTATAGCCCTTCCCACCCCTCTCACCCTTCAACCTCCCAACCCCCCCCCCCCCCCCCCCCCCCACACATACACACATACACACACACAACCTTCTCAGCAGAATTGTCGACAAAGTATCAGGGAGAGCAAGTGACATTGAAAATTCAATCAACTAACTTATTAATTTAAAGACAAAAAAAAATTAATTGAAAAAAAAGAAAGTGGGGTGAAAAAAATTATGAAAGACAAAAGAGGGAAAAAACATGAAAGCTCCCGTCTTGTGTGGGAAAGAGACATGTTTAAATAAAATGTGAAGGCAAGTGGCAGATGTGCTCTTTTATTTAAAACAGCGGAATGAATTGAGTCACCAGCACCACACACATATTTTCCTTGACACATCCTTTTTACGCATTCACGGCCTACAGCGCTTGATAAAGATGAAGTAATTAGAATGCTTTATCAGGGAGTCTCTATTAGGGAAAGTGCGCCTTCAATTGTAACCGTTCTCTTCAACATCAGACCTCAATTTGAGCAACCGTGGTTACGAGCCCGAGAGCTTGTCTCAGTCTCTGAAACAAAGGCGGAGCGCTGAAAGGCACGCAGACTGAATTCATGCGCCCAAGGCTTCCCTTCAGACCGCACAATGGCCCTTATCTCCACGCAGTCCAAATCAAGGCCAGGCTAAGCGAGCGCCGAGAACATGAGGGAAAACCCTCCTGGTCGGCCAATGGAGACGATGAAGCTCCGCTAAAAGGCGGAGGCCTGAAGCTCACCACCTGGCGCTTGCACTCGGCATACTCACCTGTGGCAGGAATACAGGGGTCATGTTTACCACACTCATCCCAACCTGCCCTAATTACCCCACTCATCCCAAACTGCCCCAATAACCCCACTCATCCCAAACTGCCATAATTACCCCACTCATCTTAATCTGCCCTAACTACCCCTCATTCCAAACTGGCATAATTACCACACTCATCCCAACCTGCCTTAATTATCCCACTCATCCCAAACTGCCCAAATTACCCCACTCATCCCAACCTGCCATAATTACCCCACTCATCCCAAACTGCCCAAATGACCCCACTCATCCTAAACTGCCATAATTACCCCACTCATCTCAATCTGCCCTCACTACCCCTCATTCCAAACTGCCCTTATTACCCCAATCATCCCAAACTGCCCTAATTGCCACACTCATCCCAAACTGACCTAATTACCCAACTTATCCCAAATTGCCTTTATTACCATCCTCATGTTAAACTGCCCTAATTACCCCACTCAGCTCAATCTGCCCTAACTACTTCTCATTCCAAACTGCCCTAATTACCCCAATCATCGCAAACTGCCCTAACTGCCACACTCATTCCAAACTGCCCTAATTACCCCACTCATACTAAACTGCCCTTATTACCCCACTCATGTTAAACTGCCCTAATTACCCCAATCACCCAGCTTGATTAAGTTCCTATCCCATATCCCATTGGGCGGGATAACTTCCTACCCCATGTTCCTTCCCCGTCATCCACTGAGATTAAGCTCCTAGCCTATGCCTCATCTTGGTTTACTTTATCGCAGCAAAAAGACGTTTTAGTTAAAATAGAAAAGTGTATCATATGTACAAAACACACTCTTAACAAATCCGTGAAAACAAAATTCCTCAAAATGTGTCTGTGTACTACATGATTAACATTAAGATTATTCCTGATGATGTCAGCTCCAAAAAAGGAAAATAGAATGTTGAAATAGCCCACATTTGGGGCTTTGACATGCTGGCTATATGAAGTTACACCTGGATTCTGTGTGTTTATATGAGGTCAGTGGGAACAGACTCTGCTTCCTGTTACGACTCAAACTGGACTTTACAGTTTTTTTGGAGGACCCCTGAAAAGTGTTGTTTAGGTATGGACCACGCCTCACCAACCCATAACTTGGCAGATGGTGTACATGCCACCTCAACACTCTTTCCCCGAGCAAGGTTAGGTCTATATCCCATCCACACAACTGGGCTGTCTTTCTCCTTAGCAACGCTTGCAGGCCACACCAAAGCCCCATCCCAAGGTCATGTATATAACGCAAGGTTGGGAATATACAGTGAAGAAACGGTTACCGTCAGGCCATTGTGATGACGAACAGCAGATGGAACGCTACGGTTGGGCAATACATTGCAGAAACTCTATTTACGGTAGGACCGTACAACGCAGCAATCGCAGTTATTGACATCAAAACATGGTAGAAAAAGTACCACAAGCTTTGTATGTCTTGGTCTGTTGACAAACAGTTTGAAGCTGAAGGCTATCCCGCAAACTTCAGCATGAGTGTCTTCAGTCCATCCATGTCCTCCATTGTTTGGGTTCAACTTGCTATTGCATAAACATTGTGACAGTGTTTGTGAAAAGAGTCCCCGTGGCCGGGCTCTTCAAAACGTTCCACAACAGAAGCCTGACAACGCGGCCTCTAGGACCTCGCTCAAAAAAAAAAAAAAAAAAAAAAAACATTGGTTTCTACAGCAACAATGTTAGAACCTCTTCACATTTCTGTTAGGAATGCGAGGTGATAAAGGGATTCTTTTTAAGCTACTCGTAAGATGAGGGCGTCAAGCCCCTGTGAACGGCGGCAGAACTGCGCCTTCTTCACCTCCTGAAAGCAGCAGGCCTGCAGACAAGGCAAACAGACAGAGGAACTGGTGAAAGAAAAGATACGAGATTAAACGGGGAGGAAAAAAAAGCACTGAACTCGTAAATATTTCAAGCTTTTCCAACGAACCAAAGACAGATCAGAGCGCCAAACAACAGATGCAGCTTAAACATTTCTAAATGAAATATGGGGTGGGGAGGGGGCAGAATTTGATTTTTTTTTGTGTCTTGTTTTCTACAAAGCACAGCTTGCTTTAAAAAAAACAGCTCTTGACTTGCTGTGAGATGCAAGGATTCTCCGGAAAACTGTAAGTGATTGCCATTATCTCTGATTTAAACGCTTTAATGAATTGCATTTAAGGCTTAAAACTAATAATATGTATTATCATCTGTTTTCTGGGCAGGCACCCTTATCTAGGGTGACTTACAATGGTAACAAAGCTACTCATTACTCATGCAGGACTAAAAATGGCTCATATTGCTCTGTCAATGCTTAAAATACTATTTATTACTCTCATAATACTAGCAGTATGAGTAACTCCTCTTACAATGCTCTGAATGGCAAACATTACTCTTATAGTTACAATACTGGTCTTAATTGCTTTGACGCCAACAATGCTACCAACGCCTTACATTGGTAGCATCGCTTTAGCGATGACACTAGCGACATATCACACATATAGTTTAATGCCTCACACTGCTTACACACTACCAAACTTTGTGTTCATAACATAACCCCTACAATGTCTCACGTGCCACTTTGCTGATAAAGCCACACTATGCTATACTTGGAGGTGCAGAGTTAGGAGTCACTGCTCTATAGCAATCCCGCACACAGACCCACGACATGCTGATCCACAGATTTACCAGTGCCTGCAGATAAAAGGATGGCCATTTCCCAGCATGCATTGTGGTCTGTACAGTCATGGCAGAGTAGGGCAGCCAGACCGATCCATGACATTCATGCCAGGAAAAGGGTAACTGTGTCATGTTCCGCCTGCTATAGAGCTAGCGAAGAACCTCCTGGTATGGGTTAAAATGACCTTGGCTACGAGGCCTCCGTTATGTGCATAAAAGGCTTTGTGACGCAAGCGGGAGAGTAGTGGGGACTGGGGACGGCGTTCTCGTCACACGTCCGGACGCATGCCTGATCGCAGCCCCGTCCCCAGGAAGGGAGAATCTCTCCCTCTGACAATTCGCACCGAGGCTTTCAAACCCGCTTTCAAACAGCACCGCGGAGAGAGGGAGAGGGAACTCCCCACACGAGCAGCAGGAAGCGCCTCTTTCTACTTTACACCTTTTCGTTTAGACGGCAAATTCATTTTTCATTTTACGGAGTACCGTGGGGCCCACTCTCCACCGCGCCTCTCTCTCCGAGTGCGTGTTTCCCCCACGCACACATGCATTCCACCCCCAATCTTTCATTCTTACACTACTGCACCCGTTATGGAACAGATCCGTTTGGGTCATGGGTTCTTTCTTGTTTTGGCGTGGGAACGAAACAGCTCAGAATAAAATATCAACGTAGCGCTATGAAAAAAAGGCCCTGTGTAGATTCGTGCCCACCTGGCTGATGTCAATCAAAAGTTAGGAGGTGGAGGGGGGAGGGGGTACGTGGGGACAGGAAGTTCTGGATGGAAGCCTTCCCTTCCCTCCCTTCCCCTACAGGGAGTGGCACGGGCCGCGACTCGACAGTCGCTAGACACCACATCAAAACGGCGCCTCAGCTTGGAGAGGCGTTTTAGCCACTTCAAGGCGGAAGGGGGGAAGCCGACTGATCTTAAATGACGAAAGCGAGAGGGCCATGATGGGTCTGTGATCGGCCTGTAGGAGCTCACCTCGCCCGCACCGCCCTGAATAAACCATAACTTCAGTGTCACGTAGGACACGGGGAGAAAACACACCGCTCAAAAACACACCGCCGCACACACCTCGCTCCTCAAAACTATGCAGCCTGATGTCTGTGGAAAACAGTTCCTCCTCGTAATATATCAGTGATTACATGCATCCTACATGTATACACACACACACACACACATATATATATATATGATGGAGGTGGACCATTAAATTACATACAATGTATTAACTCATAATCCATGTTCACTCAAACACACAATGTGTGTGCATGCATGCACATGCATGTAAATACACACTGATAAAGGATTTAGCAACACCTTCTATCAGTTTACGTTTCCCTGAGTTTTTTTGAAATGACAGGGAACATGTGTTCAGCCTATGGGGGCGGTCGAGCAGAACCTTCCTCCCACTTACGAGTTTAGCCCATCAAGAAACGTAATGATAAGAGCAAGATGCTGGTCTTAACGAGGGTAAAATGAGGGTGTATCTATGCAGCTCAGAAACAAGAAAAATGATGATGTTGTGAACAGAGACACAAAAAAGGAGACGATCCAGTAATTATGAAGTTGCATATGGGAACCATCAGCAGTTTTTCTTCCTCATGGCCCAGAATGCATTGCAGCAACAACAGCCTCCCTCTAGAAACCCAACACATACCCTTCCTCTCTCTATCTACGTCTCTCTCTCTCTCTCTCTCTCTCTCCCTCTATCTACATCTCTTTCTCTCTCTCTTTCTCCCATTCCTCACAACATTCCTTCAGCATGCACTAATAAGAGAGTGAGAGAAATAGAGACAGTTTAAGTGCCATTGTAGGAATAAACGGCATTATTTGTGCGGCGGGCTGCTGTAGGTAATGAGCTTAAAAAGTGGCTGCACCGGGCTTTAGAATATTCGTCCTGTCACTTCTGGAACCTTCTGCGCCGAGGACGGCAGCCCCCCCACTGGAGAGACTCAGCTGAGGACCTTTCATCTCCTCCAGCAGGGCTGGGATGATAAATAAATAAATAACCTTCCACATTTTCACATTTCTTTTTTCTTTTTTTTTTTTGGTTACCCCATTGCATTCACACATATTCCACCAGTAACAAAGACAAATGTACCAAAAAAATAAAACTGCAACACCCCCCCCACCTCCAAAAAAAACTGCTAATGAAAAAAGGGAAATGACATCATAGTTAAAACCATAGATAATAACACAGCTGCATGCATAACACCATGGATAATATCACAAATATCACCACAGATAACAACATAGACAATACCATAGATAACAAAACAGAGCATGGATAAGACCATAGATGAAATCAGGGAACAAGGAAGTGAAGCGGCAGAATGATGACCCAGGAAGTTATCAGCTCCAGAAAACACTACAAGGTACCTTGTTCCCATTGAGTAAAGAGTGCTAGAGATTGCTACAAAATAAGCAGAAGAATGCTAAACAGTTGTTGCTTCTGTAAAAGCATGCGAAGCCGTCGTTCCCTCCTCGCACTGCTGCAGGACTCACACAGAGTCGATTTCACACAGATCCTACCATCGCTTTATTTCACTTCCATATCTCCTCAATAACTTGTTTGTTTCAGCTGAGAATTCAAAACCCACGGTACCCGAGTTCAACAAAGGTCTGTTCATCTTTATAGAACATCCTCCTCTGGCACTGGGCCAAACTTTCAAAAACACCAGGACTTCTGTTCATTACTTCAGATATCTACTGTATCGTACAGTAATGTACAGAAGCAAAAATATATATAAATATATAAAAAATAAAAAAAACGCAGGCAGCTCTGGTTGCCAGGACGATAGAATGCTTGATCTGTTTCACGTTTACGGTTGAAGCCGTTTCGTTTGCCAGGAACATGTGAAAAAAAAAAAATTCACAGAGAGCTGATAGAGGAGATTGGCTGTCTCAAAGGAAAATGAACTAAAGGATATCAGCGATGCTGAATAAATTCATAGATGGGAAAGAGTACAAATGTAGTACAAGGAATTATCCACAGGAACACAGGGGAAAGATCAGAGCCCGCTGGATCCGTGGGGGGGTGATGAGGGGGGGCACGTTTGGGCCTGCGGGACGGGACTCCGGCCCAGGGGACAGTGTTTAATGCTGCTCTCTCCATACATAGTTCCGGCTATTTCAACTTCTCTTACGTGCACTTATTTAAGTTCGACAGGGAAACGACGAGGATAACCAATGCGGGAGGAAGAGACCGAAGAACTAAGGCTTTGAATGTATTTCTTCCAATATTAACCCTTTCGCTATCTTTGAGGAGGAGGGGGAGGAGAAGTTTGTGTATGGGTGTTTTAACCTGTTTGATAGTTTGGTTGAACCCAAGCTGATATGGTTTATTTTGACACACGTAAAACCGTGATGTAACAGTCATCGTCTTCGATGACTACAGAAGCTTGTTTTGTTTTCAGAAGTGTGGTTATTCAGAAATTCTGCTTTAAAGACTGAAACACATAGTCTATGTTTTATTTGTCGGGTTTTAATTATATATTAAGGAAACACTCAGATGGATAAACAGGTCTTGTGGTGAGAGGAAGGGCTCACGCCTCTCACATTGACCCTGTGTTCACCTCATCAGGAATCCAAACATATAACTGTGCTCGGTCCCATGCCCGGCTACATAACAACTACATGATGGCCGCTCAAACAAGCGTGACAAACTTAGAGGGTCTTGGGAATAAATAAAAAAAAAAAGGCAATAATATTGTGAGCAGAATTGTGACATTTAATTCTCCACGCAGATTTGAACTTAAAAGTCACATACAAACAGAAGACTAAAATATATCATTCCCACCATATTGAATTAAAACGCTTAGATTAAAGATGTGTTTCACAGACTAAAATAATAACGTTAAAAAAATAAAAGCGCGGCCCGTTTAGCATGGCTGATGAGTGTCACGCCATCGGAGGCGAAACCTAAAAATACAACGCGGCTCAAAGCGACGTGCAAGTCAAGGTGAACGCCACTCCTCTCTCCGTTCTACGACTCCTTGATGAAAGAGGAAATTTCGTTCGCGCTCTGCTGTTGTGGGCCCAGGCCTGCTTCGGCAGACTCGGTGGTGGGTGAGTAAGCGCGCTAAGAATGAAATATAATGAGACTGCAAATAACAGCCATTAGACTGTCACTACAAACTCCTATGGAAGGTGCCAGAATACACACTGCATTTGATTATGGAAATCAGACTGTACTTTTCACAGAAAAAAAAAATCATAAAAAAAACTCTCCACATTATTTATATTTGTTTAATTATTAAGTGGTATTACAGTAAGTTAACTTACAGCATAGTGCTTGCCTCTGGAAGGTTTTGACTGTTTTTCGAGAGTGTGTATTTCTGTTTCTGTGTATGTGTCAGTGGGCCTCTGAAACCTAACAACCCCCCCCCCCCCCCCCCGAAGCTGCCCATGCCCCCCCCCCACCCCCCCTCCCCCTCCCAGGGGCTCTTCCATCCTAATGAGGCCTTCCCCTGCATCCTACGATGGGAAGAAAAGAAAGCTAAATAAATAAAAGACTAAAAAAAAAAAAAAAAACACAGACTGAACTATAATTTGTTCTATCTTTCAGCTCCAATTAAAAATAATATTAAATCTTTTTGTTAGACTTCACAACAGACTTCAAGAAGCCCCCCAAGACTCCTTCCATTTGCATCCCACTACCGCCATTCCCCTGCTTCTGCATTTCATTAATTATATGACCTACATATCACATATTTAATATTCCAGGCTTGGGAGACAAAATTTAAAAAAAAAAGGAAAAAGCCAATACTTGGAAAGTAAAAATTTGGAGATCTTCGGGACAGACGTCTCTGGGCTGGGCTCTTTGATCTGTTCCTCCTGAATCTGTTTTTAAAACTCTTGATTAATGTGAACGCGAGAGCACAGCCGCCCCCATTCCCATCCACACCCCCCAAACTTCCAGCCGTGCCGCCCCCGCCGCCCCCCCACTCTTTCCCAGCATCCGAAACCAGCACGTGGCCCCCACTGTGGCACAACTGCCACCTCCATCGTGATGGAAGAATAAAAACAGTCACATATCCTTCACGATTCCCTTTGAACGTATGCTTTGTCCGATGACATGCATCCGTACGCACATCCTAAAATTTTGACCGCATGCTGCTCCCTTTCAGAATGGTAACCATTTATACAATCGAGGCTAATTGGCCGAGGTTTACGTTTGCTAAATTGTGGGGAAAATACCCCCAAAAAACATCTTAACGTATTTGTCACTGGTAAGAAAAGTCCTCGGTGGTCTCAGATCAAAGCCATGACTTGTTGTAAAGGATCACGTGTCTAACCTTACTACGGTCTAATTAACAGTAAAGTAATGCCAATGCATTATAGATGGAGAAATGATATAGGTGGAAAAAAATATAGGTGGGGAATGTAGGGATGAACACAGACCCAAATTGATCAAAATGGGAAATATTTTAACCTGGAGAGATCTCTGTGGACAGGAAATGGGAGCAACATACAAGAACACCACAGAATAAAAACACAGGCCTGATTAAAACAAAATGTTTAGAGTTATGTATAATTTCAATACATATAACAATCAGCACAACGATTGTTCATTTGTGGCCTGAAATGCAGAGTTTGATAAGTATGTGTGATGCGTATTTGTCAGTGCTGAATTCATGTACAGGGCCAAAACAACAATACTTAAACCACTTAAACATTTTTCTAACATCCTTTCACTCCACCAAGGCAGCTCAGCTCACACCGCACTGGGGACAAAGAGCTCCCATCCCTTTGTTGCAGTATGTCAGTGCTGTGGGGGGGTCAGTACTGTGAGAGGATCAGTGCTGTGGGGGGGGGTCAGTACTGTGAGAGGATCAGTGCTGTGGGGGGGGGTCAGTACTGTGAGAGCATCAGTGCTGTGGGGGGTCAGTACTGTGAGAGCATCAGTGCTGTGGGGGGGTCAGTACTGTGAGAGGATCAGTGCTGTGGGGGGGGGTCAGTACTGTGAGAGGATCAGTGCTGTGGGGGGGTCAGTACTGTGAGAGCATCAGTGCTGTGGGGGGGTCAGTACTGTGAGAGGATCAGTGCTGTGGGGGGGGGTCAGTACTGTGAGAGGATCAGTGCTGTGGGGGGGGGGGTCAGTACTGTGAGAGGATCAGTGCTGTGGGGGGGTCAGTACTGTGAGAGCATCAGTGCTGTGGGGGGGTCAGTACTGTGAGAGGATCAGTGCTGTGGGGGGGGGGTCAGTACTGTGAGAGCATCAGTGCTGTGGGGGGGTCAGTACTGTGAGAGGATCAGTGCTGTGGGGGGGGTCAGTACTGTGAGAGCATCAGTGCTGTGGGGGGGGGTCAGTACTGTGAGAGGATCAGTGCTGTGGGGGGGGTCAGTGCTGGGGGAAGTCAGCGTTTTGGGGGGGGGGGGGGGGGTGTTGATCAGTGCTGTGCAGGATCAGTGCAGTGGGCGGGTCAGAGTTTTACTTATAATAGGACAGGTGACCACTATCACATACTGAAAGTAGAACACACAACATTTATTATGAATAAATAAATGTATTATCATTATCATTATTATTATGATTAGTGTGGAGAAATGTGACCACACTGCTATTGTACTGACCTCTCATCCCACTATGCTGTGTGTGCTAAGCATGGTGCTCACCTCTTCCCTCAATAAACAAAAGCCCCCCCCCCCCAAAGATGCGCACACACACACACACACACACACACACGGTGCTCTCCCAGCACAAAGGTCCCATTGAGAGAGGCATACAGTGTGACAGTGTGACCTGTGAGTGGTGCAGTAGCAGACCCCATGACTGTGCGCTGGCTGAGCGTGCTGCACTTACTCACTGTCAGCCCCGTCCCTCCGCCCTGAGACACCGGGACCCGGCCCAAACGCTCTCTGAACTGTCTCACAACTGCAGGCTGGGTCTATCTCAGAACCACTGCCTTAATCTATCTCACAACTACAGACTGGGTCTATCTCAGAACCACTGCCTAATCTATCTCACAACTGCAGGCTGGGTCTATCTCAGAACCACTGCCTTAATCTATCTCACAACTACAGACTGGGTCTATCTCAGAACCACTGCCTAATCTATCTCACAACTGCAGGCTGGGTCTATCTCAGAACCACTGCCTAATCTATCTCACAACTGCAGACTGGGTCTATCTCAGAACCACTGCCTTTATCTATCTCACAACTGCAGGCTGGATCTATCTCAGAACCACTGCCTAGTCTATCTCACAACTGCAAATTGGGTCTATCTCAGAACCACTGCCTTTATCTATCTCACAACTGCAAATTGGGTCTATCTCAGAACCACTGCCTTTATCTATCTCACAACTGCAAATTGGGTCTATCTCAGAACCACTGCCTAGTCTATCTCACAACTGCAGATTGGGTCTAGCTCAGAACCACTGCCTAATCAATTGAAGAACCACATCCCCAATCTACCTTCAATTAATCTACCATCCCAGTGCCGGTAAAAGTACGGGTCCCAAAACAGGCCTGGTACAATCCCACAGCTAAGACGCTTTGATTTCTCTTTCAGTCCCTCCCTGTCACTGTTGTAAAAAGTATGCTGAATCTCCAAAGAGATGTCAAGATTTTGTCACTCAAGATGTCAGGCTTTTCCCTAAACATGGCTCGACAATGAGCATGTGATTTAGGGAATAGATTCTTCTAAATGCAAATTGTTTAGCTACAGAATCGAATACAATAAATTAAAAACAAACATTCATCATTCGATGAATTAAAAACTGATTTTTCAACTTCCATGAGTGCAACATTGATCTCTGTTTATTTTCAGATATTTTGGTTTCCAGTGATCCCGGTTGATGTCTGTGTGAATGTTAGGACTGTATGCGGAGACAGTGGGGTCAAAGACCAGCTTCTACAGCGTCGACAGGCCAACTTTGCTGACACAAAAGGTCGAGAAGCACCGCCCACGCGACTACCCAAAAATAATAAAAATAAACCATCTGAAACTTTGCGTCCAACAATTTCCCTTCGTCTCATTTCCAAAACAATTCTGTTTTTTTCTCCTCTCATTTCAAGCTATTATTAGATTTGCTAGTTATTGTTAATTTAAATCACCGTTCAAAAAAAGGAAAAGACAGTGCATTAGGGAGTAATGCATTAAGACTGATGTTTTAATTGTTGAGAACCAGTTTTATGCTATAAATGACATTATCCGAAAAAAGAGTATCACTGGTGTTTTCGCTTTTCTAATCACAACATTAAAAGTTAATGAGATCAGTGAGACCGTGACAATATAATCTAAGCCCTTAGGGCTTGTGATGCTGGAATGAATAATTTATTCTAAGCAGAAGCAGGTGTCAGTCTAACCGCAGAGCTGAGCAGCTTGATATGCCCTGAACCGCACTGCATGCTGGGATATGAAAAAGGTAAAAAAGAATAGACGGTGTCACCGCAGGTTTGCTTCTCCTGAACATTATAAATAACTTGACTGGGTTTTTCGGTACTCTTCGTACTCCGTGTTTCAGCATTTTCTTTCCGTTTCTCACTCTGTTTCTATTACGATATGGCCTCATTAGGAAGGCATGGTATATGTTTTAATTCTATCACTAACTAATAATAGGATTACATGAAGATTACAGTCTGATGAGGCTGCATTTAAAACCACTTTTAGGTAACAAATACTGCCTGCATTTGGAATGAAAAATACATATATACATATATAAAATGCATAATTGCTGATGGTTTGTCTTGACTGTGGCTTTGATTTCTAAGGACACCAAATGGAAC
Organism: Albula glossodonta; assembly: GCA_019788955.1. Lineage (NCBI taxonomy): Eukaryota > Metazoa > Chordata > Actinopteri > Albuliformes > Albulidae > Albula > Albula glossodonta. Next base: position 1,535,333 of record JAFBMS010000068.1, read on the forward strand.
ACAGTGTTAATAGCACAGTAAATTATAGGTCCTCACACACTGGGAAACCTTTGTCTGTTTAAACAGGAGCAAGGCTGACATTTTTCCCAATTTGAAAAAAAAAATTGTTTTATTTTGCATTTTTTTTTGTCTGCAGAACCAAATCCAGCCCTGCAATGAAAATCATAAACATCTTCCAGTAACTTCCTGTTCTATCTCAGGAACCTGGCAACAATGCTTAGAGTTCACTGACTGATGCACGATTCTAAAATAAACTTGGGTTTTTGTTACAGACTCACAAGGATTATAAATGTAACTGCAGTGACTTTAGAGAGAAGGGAACGTCAACCAGGAATACGCATGTAAGACCTTCCGCACAAAAACTTAACTGCTGAAATCATCAGAAATTACTGCTGTACAACGAAAGCGCATGGTCCACCCACTCCTTATCTTCACAAAACATTTTCATACACCAGTGGTAACCATAAATCTCGAAAAGAAAAAAATAAGCACAACTGCAACTGAAAAAATACAGAAAAACGGAACTTAAACACAAACACATACCACATACACACACCCACGAACACACACACACCCACACACACGCGCGCGTGCACACACACACACAATATTAATCAAACATCTCAAGCCCACAGATGTAATTTAATGAATGTACAAACTGTCAGTATCGAGGAAAAATCTAAACAAAGGACGGTGGGATCTGTATTTGTTTTCTTTGCGCTCCCTGGTTATAAATGACTTTTGAGAACCCATACAAACTCAATATTAAGAAATGCTTTATTTTATTTAAAAAAGCCTGTCTGTGCTTTCATACCGGGGGAGAGCGGACTCTGCCAAGCATAAACGCAGTGAAACGCATTGGTTTAGAAAACTCATAAATCCTTATTTGAATCCGCTACCCTGAAAGCCAAGTGGAGCCGCGCGCTCACACGTAGCATTTCTAAATGCTACGTGTGATTAAGTCTTCCCATTTAGTGACAGCTGAACTTTCACATTAATATGATATTATTCAAATAACTGCTTCTTATTTACTTTAAACTAAAGGGGAAAAAAATGATGAATGATTTCTGGACAGCTCCAATGACACAAGGCGGGCAGACCCTCTAATGAGATTTGACAAAATGGAGACATATGCAGAATATCGGTTACAGTCGGCGTCACCGCGGGCCTATCGCGCGCCTCGCGCCCCTCCTGATTGTCTACAGGCGCTGAAGCATCCATTTCAATTGGCACTTCCTTCCTGCCCTGGATTTTAAATTTAGCTGGTGTCATTTACATATTACTCTTAATCAGAAAGGTGGCGTCATGGTTCAGGGACGGCCGTCCTGGCAGTTTATAAAATGGAGATGTGACAGACGTTTAACTGAAAGTTGTTTTTTTCTGTTTCTTCCCCCACTCCCCCACCCACCCCACTTTTTTTTCTTTTTATGAAGCCTCCCTGTGAGGGCGTGAAGTAATTTTTCTTTCTTTTTTCAGGCACGGCGGAAAGGGGCCAGAGTGGGTTTGACTGCCCGTAGATGATGCACACAGCCGCCTGGCGTGAAAGGCACGCACACACACACACACACACACACACACACACACACACAGACACACAGACACACACACGCTCCATATGTCTGTATATGCAGAGCTATTTCCACTCCCTGGTCCATACGAGAATGAGAAGGTTAGGCTGCTGATGGTCATGACAGTGGGGGGGCTGCTTTGGGAACGGCATGGATCCAAAGGATTGTGTCTACACTGGTGACACTTAGCCTGAGGAGTGTTCAGCGGCTTTTTGTTGCCACACCTGTCTGTAAAATTAGCTGTATATAAAAACACACATGCATACACATGTACACAAATAAACATATAACATAATAATATTTCATGCCGGTTCTGTGACTCTGCTACTTGTTCGCGATTGACAAATGTATGTATGAGGATTATATTCTGCCTTTTTTTTGTGCTTGTGAAATTACATATGCATGTGTGCGATTGTACGTGTAAGTGCATGTCTGTGGCTGTGGCTATAAAGGCATGAATGTGTGAATGTGTGTGTGTGTGTGTGTGTGTGATTGTATATGCATGTACACAATCATAATTTAATGTATTACGCAGGCCTACTGAAAAGCATACACAAACAACAAAGATCAATTCTTGCTATGAAATGGCATGTGTGTAAAGTACGTGTAGAAAAAGTTGTGTACGTGTGCATGTTTGTGAAGTACGTGCCTGTTTATGTGCGCCAGTGTATGTGAGTGTGTAAAGTGTGTGTTTATATGCTATAAACGTCTGGATTCTGAAAGTTTTTTTTTTTTTTTTACATTACTCTGGTCTGTTTATATTTGGTCATTGTCTATCAGTTTCTTTAGTGTGTGGATGTAAGTTTGGTGTGTGCGTGCATGTGAGTGTACCCGACGGGGCCCGCGCCTGAGTGCATGCGTGTACGAGCGCGTGTTCGTCTGGAGTGTTTCTGCACATGTGTTGAAGTACATGCGCAGAAAGCCAGCTCCAAACACAAAAGAGACAGCGAGAGACTGCGCCCTACCTTGTTCTTACCTTCTCAGCATTCCTGTCAGGATCCTGGAACTCTTCCCTAAGTTGGCGTCTGTCTCTCGCAGCTTTGGAAAACAAAAGAGAAGTTCAAATGAGCATTCAGACTCATACATATTCAGACAAATGAAAATTTGTGTTTATCTGTAAAGGCATACAACGGGGAGGAGACACAGGGAGAACCGCGGTTTGTGGGAGACTAATGAATTTGAGGGCAGTGATGTCACTGCAAGGGGTTATGGGGGAATTTCCACGGGCCACCAGGAGAGGGTGGCCCCGGGAGTGGAAAACAACATATACGAATCACAACAATCTCTTCATTATTTCACCGCATGCATCCCTCTATCAACTCCATTTCCTCTCTCTACACCTCTCTCTCTTTCCACTTCCCCCTTGCCTTTTTCATGCTCTCCCTCCCTCTCTCTTCCATTCCACTTCTCCCCTTCTCTCTCACTCTCTTTCCTAAACCCCCCCTTCCGTCTTTCATTCTCTCTCCTCTCTCTCTCCCTCCCTCCCTCCCTCCCTCTCTTCTCTCGGCTCACTGGGAGATGTTCCACTGAAAGCTCCTTGTGGGGCTCAAGCTGCTGACACTGCACATGACCAACAGCCACTAAATTCTCGGCGTAGTCAGATTTCTGTGGCGGGTGGGAGGGGTAAGGGGGGGGGGTCCTATCGCTGAGAGGATGTGGGGGATCCCTCTTTGGGGCTCCGTGGGGGTGTCGTCGCGCTGCGCTCTCAAACTATGCGGCGGGGGGAGAGATAAAGATCCCCGGTCCGTGGGTCCCCTCTCAGCAGATGTGGTTCTGGGTGGGATTAGGCTCTTGGCTCTGACGCCAGGCCCGCAGCCGCCTGTCTCTCTTCTCCCCGCGATAGATTTGACCCCTGAGACTTCTTTGGCTCTTCCAAAAAACAAACAAAAATAAAACACAAAGAAAAAAAACACTGTGATCCCCAATGCAATCACCAGGGCTCGCGACTCCTGGAGACACAAAGAAGTGTATCTCCATCTGTAAATCGCTGTCTTTAGACTGACATCCCTCCCAAAAAACATAGGCCCAGGACTGAAGTTTGCCAAAATGCACCAAGGAAGGCCGAGGTCATCACGTTTGCAAATAGTTTGTTCGAATAATGAAACATTCGATAAAAGTATATAAGTTAATAATGATAGCGCGGTCTGCCCTATCTTTCAAGACTGAAGTGTACACATCCTCTTCAAAGCTAACTGAGTGCTTTCTAAAGGAAGGGCCCCAGTGGATGATTTCACAGGCTGCGCGGACTGCAGAGGAATTCCTGATGTGAAACTGAGACTGGGTATGACCGTTCTCCTGATCTGAGTACAGCGCTTGAGCCTAACCCATCTTATAACATTATGGTATTCATGATGTATATCAGGCTTATAAGGTGGCACAGTTAAATACATTAGTGTTTTAGCGATGTAGCACCTGGACTTACTGCTATGCTAGCGCTATTAGCCACATTTGTATCACTGTTGCTTGCAGCACTGGTGGAAAAGCGTATGGACTTAGATGCTGTAAGTCGCTTTGGATAAGACAGTCTGATAAATGAAAGTAATGTAACATAAACTGCATTGTAGAAGTATTTGTCAGTTGTGTAAATTACACATAAATGAGGACTTTCTAAGCTTCTCGCACACAAATTGCAATAAACAATTAAACCTGCAAACAATTTATCAAGATGTCTCAATGCAATTTATCTCTTTCTTTTATTGAAAATGATACAAAGCAGTGCTTTGTCTGAAATGCTCAAATGTTGCAGAAGTGGAGTAGTATAGAATAAAAGATTCGGAAGAGGGCACTTGGGACACCATCTCTCAGCGCAGACATCAAAATGGAGGAAGAATTAACTTCTAAGGGAATCAGAAACTCAGCTTTGTGCGCTGTAGCTTGAGAGTGTCATCCTCTATTTGTGGCAGTAAATATCTTAAAACATCTTCAAGATGCTTGCTGCATGGTTAGCCTTTGTGTCTGGGAGTGTGTGTGTGTGCATGTGTGTGTACCTATAAGTGTGCATGGTTGGGGGGTATCTGTTATTAACGTTTTGTGGGTGCGTATGAATTACTGTGCATTCATGTGATTGAGAATGCCCCTGACTATGAGTGTGAATGTGTACCAATGGGAGAATGAGATTGTGTGCAAGCGTGTGAATGTGTGTGTATGAGAGCATGAATGTGTGAGCATGTGAATGTGTGAGTGTGTATGACAGCATGAATATGTGAGCATGTGAATGTGTGAGTGTGTATGACAGCATGGATCTGTGAGCATGTGAATGTGTGAGTGTGTATGACAGCATGAATATGTGAGCATGTGAATGTGTGAGTGTGTATGACAGCATGAATCTGTGAGCATGTGAGTGTGTGACAGCATGAATGTGTATGAGCATGTGAATATGTGTGAGGCTATGAGTATGTGTTTGTTAATGTGTTTGTGTGATACTGAGTGCACCTGCACGCGTGTGTGTGAGACCGCGTGTGAGACAGAGGCAAAGGGTTAAAAATGATGCTCCTTTGACTCCTGTTGACTCTTCTGTGAATGCAGGAAAAAAAGGAAAACGGCAGCAGTTTAGAGGCCTTCACATGGTACTGCTTCACATCTCCTTTCTGTGTTTAAAGAGAGGACTGGCGGAGGCTGCAGGCTCGCAGGGGACCGCTATTCTCCACAGACAGCACACCTTTGAAAGGAGATGTTTTATTTCCTTTGAAATCGCCCGCGATACCTGCTGACATGTTGTGATCTTTAAGCATTCTTCACAAAGAGCTATTTGAGACGGCCCCTGACAGCGATCGCACAGCGTGCGGGGGTACAGGAAGAGAGACCACTGCGAGCCCATCGCCGAGCAGCGCCGTGGCACAGGTGTGAGAGAGAGAGAGAGAGAGAGAGAGAGAGAGAACTGTCACCTGATGTCTGAGTTTGGGGAGGAAGGGGTCTCCGCAATGGTGGTGACAGAGAGCGGCAGGCCGCGGCGCCCCCTGCCTGCTGGGTGTCAGATCATCTGAGCCGCCCGATACGCCAAAAAGTCCACCCCCCCCCCCCCCCACTTTACCCACTGCCAATTGCCTACTTATGGGCAAACTTTTTCTAAATAACTTTTCGTTGTCTCTCAATTTGAAATGCTAAATCTTCTGATCAATGCTATCACTAAACTGCAGATCGATGCATCGCTGCAAACGTCTGGGCTGGATCTGACAGTCAGAGTTGATTGGAGCTGGCTGGGAAGGAGGCTGGGCCGCGGGGCGGATCGCTGCGCTGCGCTGCGCTGTGCTGGACAGTGATGTGATCTCTCTTTATGGCCCACTTGGATGTTATTCTATTTGTTTCTTCCTAGGTTTACAAACAAATCCACCTGAAATAAGCATTTCCCTACACATGCACACATTTATACTGACCTGACACGCACACATACACACGCCCTCAGAAAAACAGGAGGACACACATATACACACACAGAAAAAAGACAGACCAACACAAACATGCCCAGAGAGACACACAGACGCATGTACACACACACGCGCATGCACACACACACACACACACGCCCTCAGAAAAACGGGAGGACACACATATACACACACAGAAAAAAGACAGACCAACACAAACATGCCCAGAGAGACACACAGACGCATGTACACACACAGACGCATGCACACACACACACACGCACACGCACACGCACACGCACACACACACATACACACCCCCTAAGAAAAACAGGAGGACACACATATACACACACAGAAAAATGACAGACCAACACAAACATGCACAGAGAGACACACAGACGCATGTACACACACACGCGCATGCACACACACACACACACACACACACGCGCATGCGCGCACACACACACACACACACACAGCAGCAGCAATAATACAGATCCCTGCTGGGGTAGGTGCAGGGTGAGATTGTGATTCACGCTGTCTCTGCCTCCAGCTCTGAGACCCGGGGGGAGCAGGACTCCATATTGCCTCCAGCTACACGTCCGCTTCACACACACACCGCTTCTCTGCTCTGCGCAGCCCTGCGCAGCTACAAATCTGCACACAGGTTTGTAGAGGTGGGGGAAGTGCAGGGCAGGGCAGGGCGGGGCATGGGCGGGATGGGGTAAGAGTGTGGGCAGAACACACACCATCAGGACCTCACACTTACCCTCTCTCTTGCCCGTTGGATCTTCTCCCGGTCACCATGCAGGTTGGCCAGGATTTCTTGTCCAACTTGTTCTGCAAGTAATAATAAACATAATGAATTACAAATGGCCGTAACGAACACTATAATAGAACAATAGAATCTAAGCCAACATAAAGGTTGCTCTGTAAAACAGGTTAATAAAATAGTGATGTATTATAAATACATTACTACATGCTCTTCCCCCATCCATAAAAATACAGATCAGAATGGTAATAACACGATAATAACATAAATGCATTACTACAGGCTGCTACCCCAAAAAAACATATGCTATTTATTAGAACAGTAATAACATGATAATAACACAGTAGAAGCAGCCATTCAACAAAGCTTTCTATAGAATATGTTACCAATAAACCAATACTCTCTTGCCAAATGTCCCAGCTCTTTTTACTTTCAAATGGAGCACCCTGGATCTGCCTGCCTTCAGCAGAAACTGTGTTGGAAAGCTCAAACTGTATTGATTACTTAACAGCGTGAAGCCAAAATTATGCAATGTCTAAATACGTTCCTTCGAGCTGTTTTAATTTATGCTCAAGTGAACTATCCGTTTAAAAATGATATCACTGGAAAAAGACCAAAAGATTATTAATATGTCATGTTTGAATAGCAATAACCATTGCACAATTTATCCAAATTACCCCAAGGGGACCAAGGAAAAGTTTTGGAACCGTGATCTGAAGAGAAGCTTAACCCGCCTACAAATAACTAATCGTTTCCACAGTACGTTGTAAGCAGAGCCTTCAGGACAGTTAAATGGAGTCTTCATTGTTTCAAGGTCATGTTTGTAAAGGAATTAATTTTCCCAAAGTGATCATACATGTGAAGGTAAAACTAGAATGAACAGAAAAAACAGGTGAAAGATGTTGTAGCGTGCAGAAGAGGTGAGAGGCGATGTAGAAGCCTCTCAGAGAAACGGCATCAAAGCCACTTAAGTAATGGGAGCACATTCTGTGCTGTGGGGCCCAACAGTCATAACAGCGATAGAGGACGGACAGAAACTCAGCCTCCTCTCATCCAGCGGTAACCGCACGCACGCATATACGTGTGCAACCGTTCGCCGCACGGCGCGTCGGCTCTCTCCAGTTCTCGGTCTCACCCCCGCGGGGGCGTAGCATTGGTGGCCAAAAAACCTACCGCATTGGGCCGAAAGAAAAAGGGCTTCAAGAGATTGTCCGGTAGCCAATAGCAGTGCTTTGATGTGGGGTGCCGCGTGCCCTTGTGCTCCGGCGGCATCATGGGGTGGGGGGGGGGGGGGGGGGCTGCTGAAACAGTTCCAGGGTTGGTTAACACGAGTACAGTAATTCCTGCTGGGTTTGTGGCGGTCTCAGACTCTCCCCCTCTGAGGTGATCGCATGTGAACGCACAGGCATGGCCAGATGGTTGGGGCAACGAGATGTTTCTCCTGGCAGAGCACAGAGAGGGGGAGCGAGACAGCGAGGTAGAGGGAGAGAGAGAGGGAGAGAGAGAGAGAGAGACCCTCTCCGCTTTATCTATAAAGATCGTTTTTTTTTTTTTTTTTGAAGGTAAACAGAAAACTTTGCAGCAGATATTTATAAAATAAACCGAGCCCAGCCTTTGATTTTGGCCAGATGACACGATGAGAGATCTTCCGAAAACAAACTTTTGCTTCCTTAATTAGTAACACCCATCCATTACGGCTCAGACTGCATCGCGGCTCCATTGTGTCGTACTCTGCCAGCTGATCTGGGATTTATACGGTTACACAATCAGCTATGATTTATACACCCCACTCCAAATGTCAGAAACAACAGTGGCCAACTGGCAGCTCAAAGCCACGCTGGCAGCAGTTCCCCAAACACACAATGTTCAGGCTAACTCTGCATAATCTTTCTGTCATTATCTGAGCCACGAGGTTATCACCACTTCACTGCAGCACAGCAGTGGTACCACTGAGACCGCACAGTTCATGATACACCATGTGTATCGCAAATCTCTGAGCTAGAGTCCTAGTCAAGTCTACAGGGGAGAGCAAAGGGTTAACTGTTCAGGAATGTTGGGTTGTGGGAGTGATGGGGAGATAAGGGTTATATGTATTCGGTACAGTTGGGTTATAGGATAGGGTAAAGTATTAAATGTGTTCCGCAGTGCTGGGTTATGGGAGAGAAAAGTGTTAACTGTGTTTAGTAGTGCTGGGTTATGGGAGAGCAAAGTGTTAAATGTGTTCAGTAGTGCTGGGGACGGGAGAGCAAAGTGTTAATTATGTGTAGTAGTGCTGGGTTATGGGAGACCAAAGTGTTAAATGTGTTCAGTAGTGCTGGGTTATGGGAGTACAAAGTGTGAAATGTGTTCAAAGGTGTTGGGTTATGAGAGTTAAATGTGGTCCGTAGTGCTGGGTTATGGGAGTGCAAAGTGTTAAATGTGTTCAATGGTGCTGGGTTATGAGAGTTAAATGTGGTCCATAGTGCTGGGTTATGGAAGAGCAAAGTGTTAAATGTGTGCGCGAGTGCTGGGTTATGGGAGAGTAAAGTGTTAAATGCGTTCAGTAGTGCAGGGTTATGGGACAGCAAAGTGTTAAATGTATTGAGTATTCCTGGATAAAGGGAGAACAAGATTCATCACCACTATGATGACCAAATTGAGATATATTAAATCTATGGACTCTAAATTAACAGACAGATTGTGAAAAGAGTCTGAAAAATTTTGTAAAATGAGGAAAAATGTGATTCTGCATTGTGTTTGGGGATCTGCACACTGGCGGGAGGGCAAGGCACCATACATATGAAAAGCAAATCAAATGAAAGAGTTTCCTTTGCCCTAGATTTTAATATGTGACTCAACATCTAGCCAAGATCTGTTCTACCTTAACGAGCCCGTCAAACATATGCCCACCCATCAGAGCACTGGAGAAACTCCATATTTTGGGGGTCTCTGTTGGCATGTAGGATAGGTGGTATACCGCAAAAACATATCAAATGAAAGACCCTCTCTTTATCTTCGGTTTGACACCAAAGCTCACTTGCAGCCATGATTTCCTCTTAAGTATTAAAAAAAATGTGATTGACAGATTTCCTTTTGAACTTCTCAAATTTACATTAAAATGTTGTTTCCTTGTACCTACATATTTGCAATTGTGTAGAAGTTGACGTCACAAATTTCATTGAACTGAATTAAAGCTGAAGCCTATATATTTTAAACAGTGCTTTGTCTGATTTGGGATGCTACACTTAAAAATATAATTACATGTTTTTAGACAGACTGGAACATTTGTCATTGGCCAATGAATCTAAGTATTACATTCATTGGCTTAACATGCCTAACGATGATTGAAAACCTGCATTACTTTCTGTGTCTGAAGTGCAAACAGTGCAGTGAGTGTTTGGGAGCAAACAGACCAGGAATGCAGGACATCCAAAGCACATTTGCTTTTTTTTTCTATATTGACTTAAATTATACATTTTTCTTTGATCTGCTTTCTTAGGCTTCTGTCTGATTTTGTTCCTGGCCTTCTTTTTGCGCCGAATGCAGACGACTTTCCAGCACATTCTTTAGCAATAGCGTAAAGACATGTCCCTCTGTCTAATTTTTAAAGTATTTTGGGTATTGCTCAAAACACACACGCAAACACACACGTACGCGCGCACACACAGACACACACACACACGCACGTACATACACCCTTAACAGCAGCCACATTAGTTGTGGAGGGCGGGTGTGTTCGAGAGATTTGGATCAAAGGAAGCTTTGCAAATCCATTGAGCAATCCAAAATAAACACTCCACTCATGGCTGCACAGTGTTATACAGGTGCTCTACTCAAAGCACAGACTTGCTCTGGGCATGTTGGGGAAGAGATACGAATAGGCCACATCTGGCAGGAAAACAAAAACAAAACTACAACATGCATGGAAAGAGAAGAAAGGAGGGAAACAGCGGTGCAGAAGTGTCGCCCCACCTCCCTTGATGGATGGAAGGGGATGAGTCTACCTTCATTAATTCCTCATCAGAGTTGAGACAGATTGAGGAATTCACAGATTAAATAAAGCAGTCAGATAGACACATGATGGATAGCTCAGATTAACAGATTGAGTCCAGAGATTAATAATAATAACAGTCATAATAATAATAACATGAAAAGGGCAACACAAAGTGCACATCTGTCCTGTTTGTGTCTGAAACATGTGTACTTACTGGACAAGGTCTAACACTGATCTTTACAATGGTTTTCAGCTGTGCAGCACAGACACACAGAGTAGAGAAGCACAGACACACAGTTGAGCAGCACAGACACACAGTTGAGCAGCACAGAGACACACAGTGGAGCAACACAGAGACACAGACACTACAGCAAGCACAAAAATAACTCAGAGCCCTTCACAGACTGACCAGCAGACAAGACTCTCCAAAATAAAAATAAACCCTTAAATTCTTACTGGAACATGTAAGGGGACACTGTGTTAAAATCATACCAAATTATTCTCTGTAGACAGTCCTTCAAGACATACATCTCAATACAACATTCAGTCACTGATCAACATCGAAACAAAATATTTATGTTACACTATACATCATAATACAACAATGAGTATGTTAAAAACATTTGCACTTCATACAGCAAACTGCTAATTTTACCAATACCTAACGGTAAAATATAAACTCAGTAACAACAGCATAGTCAGTCTGTCAGGGCCTGCAGCCTGGCTCAGCCAGCGTAAGTACTGTGGAGTTACAGTAAGAACATTGGGGCGCGGAGGGACTTGGGATCTACAGCAATGCATTATGGGCCAGCAGGATATATGCTGGATTCCCTGTGTGCAATAATCTGAATCTGGTAAGGCTGGGGATGTGTGGGTTACACAGGGCACAACACACGCTCCTGCTCAAGATAACAAGGTCTGCTAAGCAGGGAAAATGGTTACCATGACAATTATTATTGCACTGGACATGCCAATCACGGTAGAAAAAAGGAATGATTAATTTTTGGCTTATTTTCCATTACTTTTCCCACACACATTCCACAACTTTTTTATTACTTCTCTCAATTCAAATATTTCAAGCGAGACTTGTGACAATGAGCATTATTATTATTATTTTTATGAATATTAATAATTACTCACAAATGTAGCATTAAAAGCAACAACATTATTAACTTGCCAACAACAACAGTGACCACGACCAGCCGTGTAGCTGGTGGAGGTGAGACGCACTCAGGAATTCGGAAAATTAAAAGGTTTCTTTTTTTCGCCCGCTGTAAAACCCATCAAAATGTGATGAAGAGGCCTCCCAGCTGAAGCCTGTTAAATTCATCACAGGCTCAGATTTCAGCGCCCCTTGCCAAGTACCCCAAAGATAAATATTTCCCTTCCATATCTGACCACAAATTGATGTTCCCATAATGCCCCATCCGCCCCCTGGGAAGGCATGTTTAGCAGCGCGTGCACTGCCGCCTCAAGGTGGAACTCGGATAGAGACACAGTGCCGGGGGAGGAGAGTAGCCTCAGACTGGTTTGCTAGACGGGGATGAAGTTGAGCGCTTAAGTAAATGAGAGATTGTTTGTGCTGCCTAATCACACTGTAAAAAAACAGGACTGCGCTCAAAACTCGTTTTAATTAACACTCTCTCTGAAAATCATTTAGTTTTGGGACAAAAATTGAGATCGTGCTTGAAATCCAGTCTAGCCTGTGGTCCCAGACTTATGTACCTCTGCCATTAGCCTGGTAACATGGTGGGGTTTGGACTGGGGAACTGTCCACATTTTGATACTTTTCAGAGGAATCACTTTATCTAAGTCAAAGTGGGTCTACAGGTGGAGGCAGCGTTTCAAATCAGGTACTGCTACGCCTGTCCTGATTAAAACAGGGTTGTAATCTGCTTCGGTCTAACTTGTATGGAACGCTAAGGGACTGGGGCTATTAGAAATGACTCAACCATTGCCCGGGAAAAAAAATACTATCAAAAACCAGTCCAAGATGTATGGAGAGTATATGGGGAGTTTTGTTATGAAAGAGACAGAAAAACAAGTTAGAGCAAGGAAAAGAATTCTCAGTAAAACTAGAATTAATGACCGCACAGGAGGATCGAACGAGACCTCTTATGATGGAGGAAGGTCTGCCGAGAGCTATTTGTCATTCTTGTAGCAACCTTTTCGCCGGTGTAATTCCCGATTCCATTTCGGGGTATTCTCAACAAAAGCTCTGGCCATGCTAGCTGGGTAGGGAATAATGTTGCTTGGAGACCGTAAACTTTGAGGCTAAGGAGGGCGGCTGAATAACAAAGAGGCGCGTTTTAAATGTGTCACACTTCTGCGAACAGCTGGCTGAGAGTCTGACCCAAGTCTAGAACTGCTTTTCTTCGGTGTGATAAGACGGCCTGGCAAAAAGTTCTGGTCCCAGATGGAGAGTGTCTCTGGGAGCTCTGAAGAGCTAACATCTGGGGACTGACGTTACGATATAGGTTGTTTTCATGCCTTTTCCTGTATTCAGTGTCTATATAGATACCACAATAATTTAACTCCCTATTCATGAAGAAGACAAGAAACCTGACAGCAGAGACATAGTCTCTGTCTGCAATACTCTGACTCTTGCCATTACTTCTCAAAGCTGATCGCGATGAAGCAGGTTTTTAATGGTTATGGTTGTCCTGTCTATCGCAAGTTTTCAATTTTAAACATTTTAAAATTCATTTAGTTACAACTTTATTTCTATTTCTTCCCCCAAGAATCCCTAAATTTGCCAATTGTGTCACTAAAGGCCAGAGCCAATACAGCTAAAGGCCCTGTCAGAGTGCCAGGCTACAGTTCACACTGCACTGTCTGAGTGCCAGTCTACAGTCCACACTGCACTGTCTGAGTGCCAGGCTACAGTTCACACTGCACTGTCTGAGTGCCAGGCTACAGTTCACACTGCACTGTCTGAGTGTCAGTCTACAGTCCACACTACACTGTCTGAGTGCCAGTCTACAGTCCACACCACACTGTCTTAGTGCCAGTCTACAGTCCACACTACACTGTCTGAGTGCCAGTCTACAGTTCACACTACACTGTCTGAGTGCCAGACTACAGTCCACACCACACTGTCTTAGTGCCAGTCTACAGTCCACACTACACTGTCTGAGTGCCAGTCTACAGTCCACACTACACTGTCTGAGTGCCAGTCTACAGTCCACACTACACTGTCTGAGTGCCAGACTACAGTCCACACTACACTGACTGAGTGCCAGTCTACAGTCCACACTACACTGAGTGCCAGTCTACAGTCCACACAACACTGTCTGAGTGCCAGTCTACAGTCCACACTACACTGTCTTAGTGCCAGTCTAAAGTCCACACAACACTGTCTGAGTGCCAGTCTACAGTCCACACTACACTTTCTGAGTGCCAGTCTACAGTCCACACAACACTGTCTGAGTGCCAGTCTACAGTCCACACTACACTGTCTTAGTGCCAGTCTACAGTCCACACTACACTGTCTTAGTGCCAGTCTACAGTCCACACAATACTGTCTGAGTGCCAGTCTACAGTCCACACTACACTGTCTGAGTGCCAGTCTACAGTCCACACCACACTGTCTTAGTGCCGGTCTACAGTCCACACAACACTGTCTGAGTGCCGGTCTACAGTCCACACTACACTGTCTGAGTGCCAGTCTACAGTCCACACTACACTGTCTTAGTGCCAGTCTACAGTCCACACTGCACTACAGGATAGAGCGCTGACCCCCATCAGATGGGAAGAGCCAGTGCCGCACCGAGCTGAGCAGCCCTGCCCTCGGACATCTGCACTAATGATGTGATGTTCCTCCCAGTCACATTAGAGGACTGTTTTATCCCAGCCCAAAACCCAGATAACAGCGCCAAACCATGGCAGGCCAGTGAATTGTGCTGTTGAGCTGCATGCAACCATCTTGTTATCACAACAGTCTTGGATTTCATAAATTATCAAAACAATCCAGGACACCACCAGAAGAACTTCAGCTACCAAACCTGTATTTGGTTTAACAAACTGGCGGGCAAAAAAGTAACCAAATACAGGTGTTTGTGGACAGTAACCAAGAAAAAAAAAACAAGCTCATTTCATGCAAAAAAAAAAAAAAAAAAAAAAAAAAAGAGAGAGAGGATTTCCAACTTGCCGCAGGTCCGACACACTCCTACATTAGCAATGAATATATTCTATATGCATAACCTCCTCCCCCGTTAAAGCACCAATTAACAATTTAAGTGGTTTGGACGGTAGGCCTGGAGCTGGGTTGCGCGTGGAGAAGGCTTCCGCTTTGCCTAAAGAGCTCAGCCCCTGGAGACCATTTAAAAACCATCCTGTTCAAATATGAGGGAGGGAAAATCTTCATTACCGATGACGTTCTTAATTCATGCCTTTAATTTGGCCGTGCGATTCGAGGATCCGAGGCGGTTTGAGGGAGGGTGGTGCGCGTACGGGAGGTTGTGGGTTCGATTCCCAGGTCAGCACAACATATGGCTGGGTGAAAGGGTATAGACGGTAATGTCTGACCCCTGGTGAGGAGAGACGAAGGCTCAGTGGGGCCTTCAATGGGTGGAACTAGCATGTGCTGTCAGTCACTGATTAAAATTATTTCAATATCAGAAAAACTACACTACCCATACCCACCGAGGGCCATTCAGTCCACGCAGGCCCTGTTTCTGTAAAACGTTACTGGGACGTACTGAAAATGTTTCATAGGAAACATATGCAGGAGCTTCCATTTCAAATCTCCTTGAAAGGAGAGGTTTTGACACTCGCTGTCTCAGATCTTTCTGCCCCTGTTCCACAGAACACGGAGAGTCAAGAGTCCCTGACACATTCTTCCATGATACACACGCTGGTAACACACATATGAACTGATGGAGTTGGCCATTTTGATTTCCATAGTTTTTTTTTTTTTTTTTATTTGAAATAACTTAAAAACAATGTCTGTACCATCTTAGATACAGATTATGATGCAGTTACAAGAAATAAAAAGCTGCCAAAAGCCATATACTAAGCCCCTGCATACCACAATTTCTTTATGTCTGTAAAACTATATGAAACTGTTCTCCACCTGTCATTTAATTTTATACACATACAGCAGATTCTCCTGGTAGTGAAAGGTAATTGTTATTTTTTCTGCTAAGGGAAATACATCTCCAAACTTTTTGTGGTATCAATCAATTATCAGCCATTGTAGTTCCTAGTTTTCCCACTAGGGACAGCTCTTTCCAACATTAATATTAAAACAGAAACCCTAAACATGTTGAGATGTAATTCCTGTTATAGAAAAAAACCATGCACGTGCGCGCACACAGACACACACACACATTTCCCCCAGGGGACCTAATGTTAGTTTGTAGCACTGATGGTAGGGATATACATTAAATTACAATCATGAAGAAAAAAATATAAGGAAAGACTTATACTTGCATGGTTTAACCGAATCTTACGTTTCCAGTCAAGCATTGAGAAACTGCCAATTTGGTGATGCGAATCTGAAAACAGCAGGCGGGATAGTCTCTGGCTGTTCCCTGTTTTGCCCAGGGAATTACAGCCGGATCCACAGAAGAGGAGAAGATAAGATTGGTTCCTTTATAAAGACTTACATGCTCTCCTGTGTTTATCCCTGTCAGTTTGGAACTTTATTTGATGCAAATTCTTTATTGTAATTTCAGTCTATTAGTGACATACCCCAATGGTGACATTAAGGGTAGTAAATGAGAGTTTATCGTGTTATCATGTGAGTCCCACCAGACCACAAGTGAAGTCCCTGTAGGAGTGTGAAACTAAATCACCCATCCCACGTCCCCACAAAAACCATTGAGTGTCAGATTTAAACTGTGATTTCAGGTGTCAGCGAGGCTGTTGTTTGAGCAATGGCTGCAGGAACGCTGTAGGGCCTGAGTGTTAAGCGCTGCTGCTTTGAGTTACTGCAACCGTTTAGCCTCTTTCTATTCATGGGTCAGTATGAGTGGCCAGTCTTGTACAAAGCGTTTGTGTTTCTCATATATGCGTTTCCGCGCATGCCTGTACGCGCGCACGCTGGGACAGACCTCGGCTTCGTGGATTAGCATCAGTGGAGCCCGCAGTGGTGGGGGTGAATACTCACAGGAGCACAGCTGCTGCTCCGGGAGCCCAGCCTCCCCCCTCCCTCCGCCCCCCACCCCCCCGTGGACACAAATAATTGGAGACATCATCAATTTTACAGGAGCTGCCTGTATTCCAGCTCTCTACTCCCAGTGTTGGGCTCCCTCTGTCTGTCTGTCTGTCTGTCTGTCCGTCTGTCTGTCTGTCTCTCCCTCTCTTTCTACTCTCTCACCCCCTGTCTGTCTCTCTGTCTGTCTTTCCCTGTCCGCCTGTCTTTCTGCAGTTCTGAAAGTTTACTATCAAAGGCACTTTTTATGAACTGTGAACAGGCCCTGAGAAGCCTGAAAGTGTGTGTGTGTGTGCGTGTGTGCGTATGTGTACTAACATGTACCCACAAACGTACTGCAGAAATACAGACATGCACATAAGAACTGACGTACGTGCACAAACACAAACACAACAGCTCCACCCCCACCCCCCCATCCCAACTGCCTTGACACCCCCTCCTTGACTGGTGTCCTGCTCTGGACCAGAATGCCTTCTCTAACAGGACAGGCAACCCTGTTCTCCTCTTCAACGGAAAGGGCAGCACCGCCAGCCTTAATTACCAGCAATTAAACAAGAGGGCCCAGTGATCCCCTCATTAACGCCAACGCAAAAAAAAAAAAAAAAATTACGAAACGCTGAATCGGCTGATCGTTTGTCTCTGAACGGAGGGGCGGGCGCGTACGCACGGCGCTCAAAAGAGGTCGAGTGGAAGAGAAATCTTTAACAATCCGGCCGGAGACGGGCTCAGCATCTTTGCGGCTGACCAGGCAAGAATCCGCCCCTTTGAATATATATTAGCATTGGGTAATCACAGTATATTTATCAGAGCTTTCGTCTCCCTCTCGCACCGCCTCACCCCCCCCTCTGCTGAACGCTGTTTTATTCATTGCCTCTGCCCTGACCTCCGCACGCTCCTGTTCTGACAAATCACACTTGATTAAGACAAATCTTTATTAGCCGGCTAGTCAACTTTACCCATTCATCATGTGGAAATGTCTGTTTTTTTTTTTTTTTTTTTTTTCCGCTGCGGCCCTCTCTCAGAGACTGCGGGGATGCGAGGATCCTCTCAGGCCGTTTTTTTTTTTTTAAACGCTGATTACGGACGACGCGTGCGGACGAGGCGGACCAGACGATGGGTTGCGGCGGGATGAGACACAGGTCTAATAGGTACAGATGACGCGGCTGCTGGAGACTAATAGAGCAATTTGTTCGGATGGGGGTGAGAATAGACTCATTTCCTCAGCCCCCTTCGGACGTGCAGACATTTGCGTTTCCTATTGATTCGCGTGGAGGGTTTAACACTGCAAAGCCTTAAAGAGTGAACCACTCCAGTAACACACCAGTGGAGCGCTAGTTTTAAATATTCACACACACACACAAACACACACAATAGACTTCCACCTGCTCTGACAGTACCTCCATATGTCAGTCCAGATTCCTTTAACATTGTTCATGTCACAGTAGAAGTGAATTAAAAGTGGACACAATGTATTAAATATTACTGACACAGCCACCCTTGAAACACCATGGATGGATGTGGAGGGTTGGCGTCTGTGAGCTAATTGCCTGGAGTTAATCAACCAGTTTTACTGAACCATCCAAATTGAGACTAATGGACTTTCACCAGTACAGTGATTGCCTTCCGCACAGAGCCCTGCAGCGGGTCCGGCAGCTCGCAGACTCTTATATTCAAAAAATGTGGATTTGCATTTATGGGTGGACTGACACACACCCCCTCTCCTCCAGCGCTCCAAAATCCAAAATGCAAATCCAAAAACGTGTGTGTCTGATGCCTGACTGGGACCACAGCTTCAGAACTGGTAGAAATGTGTTTATACACACACGTATATACATATATTCTCTCTCTTTCTCTATCTCTCACACACACACGCACGCACGCACGCACATGTGTAAATATACATATATACATTCATTCACACACATACACACACACACACGAAATGGGCAGGAAATGGCGACAGCACACACACACGAACACAGTCACATGAAACATAATGAACAGTTGACCCTCCCACATCGCGGCTTTCCACATCGCGGTTTCGATTTTTCGTGGGTCGGCAACAGACTATTAAATGGGAATCGTTCGCAAGCTTTGCGGCCTTGTGCGGGAAAACACGTAGCGCTGCAGACGATGTGCGGAGCAGATGAAAAGTAAAGAAAACGTTAAAAAAGTTTAGTTTGTCATAAATGCATAAAATATATTTATAATATCAATGTATTTTATTGTCTAATACCATAAATATACACACGTTTTTTACGCAGGTATCCCATATCGTGGGGTACTGAGCTGTAACCCCCATGACTGGCAAGCGACCCCTTGCCAATCCATATACAGCTGACCCTCCCACATCGCAGGGGGTAAGGAGCCGCCACCCCCCACCCCACCCCCCGCGATGTGGGAGGGTCAACTGTATATGGATTCCTATAATTCCATTCCATAAATACCATCACATGACCGCTATATCACAAGACAAAGTTACACAGTAATAAAAACCCACAAAGAGCTCCACAAACAGCTATCTATGCACTATGCCACCCAACGCTTCCCAAACTGTCAATCAACGACCGGACCAGTTTCAAATGGAGGTTTTCTGCAGTTAAGCGTACGTGCAGTTACAGATCTGTCCTCTCAAGTTTCATCATAACACCTTTTGAACTCTTACAGAATCTCTCTTACTATTAATTCTAGTCGTAGTAGCACCAACTTTTATTCCCACTTAGTTTGTGTGGTTGTGTTGTATTTTTTAAATCAGGGGAACTGGATTAAGATGCATCCATAGAGACAGAGTCAGGAAGGTTCATTCTCTTTCTGGCGCTCCATACCTTGAAAGAAAGATAGAAAAAAAACCCGCCTTACGAAGTTGTCAGCTGTAGCGGGAGGTAAACGCTTTAGAACATCTTCTTTTTCTAATCACCCGCTGCCGACAATTTATTATCCACATAAAAACTTCACAGAGAGGAAGTATCGAGATGAAGGCTGCGGACTCCAGGAAACATGACGTTCCCCCGTCTCCTTTTTTAACAGTTAGGAACGTTAATAACAACATTACACTTGATTAAAGAATTTTACGGCTCTAATCAAAAGTTGACAGCCAGATCAAAGCGCGTAACATAAATCTGCCTTTTAATTATCTGTACAACACCACACCTCAGGCCTGTCTCATCGCCTATCTGTAAACTCCGCCAAAAGAAGAGAGATCTAACACTTCTTAACAGTTCATTATCCAATAAAACTATTCAAAGCTTAAAAAGCAATCTACACAATTAGCGGGGGCCTTGGGGAGTCCTGCAGTTGTCTTTATTATGGGCTCTAAATTGAAACACCTTAATTGTGTTTGTCAAAGAGACGGCGTGAGAGCCTCTTGTCACTGTAATTTGCATGTTTTGACGGGTCCTTGCGGAGTTCAGGACCGCGCACACTGACACCAATTTACTCCATTCCTCACCCACTGCCGGCAAACTTCAACAAATAGAATAACATTTAATTTGTTAATCTGAGGTTTTTCTTCCACTCTCTAATTACAACCCACCCCCTTCCAAATAATGCCAACAGACAGACAGGAAATGAATTTTTTCAGCACTATTTGGAGACAAAGCCTTAAAAAGTAAATGGAGACAGAGCCAGGACAGGAGTGCGGGTGATTTATTTCGTTACTGTAAAACCTCCGGTGATCGCCAGAGTGTTTATTTGCTGCCACAACCAAATGCCCCAGGTGCTTATTAGAGACCAGTGTGTATCAGAGACTGCAACACTTACTGAAGACTGGAGATTATTCTATGATACAGCTGCACATCAAACTACACAAACAGAGAGAAGCCAGAGAACCAGAGAAGCTAAATATCCCACACTCAGAACACAAATTTGTTGTAAGGTATTATTCTTACACATTCAAATCTCTAATATCCATGCTATACATTAGTGATGTCAATAGAGCAGTTAGAAAATATGATTTGTTTCTTTAAAAGTGTTGCATTGTGGGCATGTCTGTCTGTCTTTCAAAGAATAGAGTAACTGGATTTGAGAACAGATAAAATTGTGTTGTCTTGTTTTTTTTTTTTTTTTAAAGTGGGGAATTACTTATTGTACCTGTGAACTAAATGGGCTCTTTAAAATCTCAACTGGTAAATGTAACCATTAATGAGAAAGTTTTAATGAGGTAGTTGATTCAAGGAGTAGCTTAGCCAACGAAGAATGACTGCTTTCTGATTGTGGAATATAGTGTTATCACTAAGTAGAAATAAAATCAACTGAACCTTTCTACAACCGTCAAAAGCAGATTTAAGAAAGGTAACCACAGCTATTATATTATAAGTGCATGATAAGAAGACTCACTTTATTCACCGAACACAGGAAGGCTATCTTGGTGATGTTAATGTTTCTCACAGGGGCTCTGCTGCAGAGGGGTTTATTACAACCACATGGCTAACAATAGCGCAGCGGACACATTTACAAAGCATAACAATCGCAGTCATAAGGGCGGCACATGATGAGACAAACTATTGGTTTAGCACTGGCACTGTTGACAAGTTAAAGGAGCATAACAAAAGTTTGGAGAGAAAAACAAATACGGTGCAAGATCATCATTTAAGGTCGGTAACCACATAGGTAACTACTACTCCACAACCTGGGGGCCAAACTCCAGCACTCTGCCCACTACTCCACAACCTGGGGGCCAAACTCCAGCACTCTGCCCACTACTCCACAACCTGGGGGCCAAACTCCAGCACTCTGCCCACTACTCCACAACCTGGGGGCCAAACTCCAGCACTCTGCCCACAACCTGGGGGCCAAACTCCAGCACTCTGCCCACTACTCCACAACCTGGGGGCCAAACTCCAGCACTCTGCCCACTACTCCACAACCTGGGGGCCAAACTCCAGCACTCTGCCCACTACTCCACAACCTGGGGGCCAAACTCCAGCACTGTGCCCACTATTCCACAACCTGGGGGCCAAACTCCAGCACTCTGCCCACTACTCCACAACCTGGGGGCCAAACTCCAGCACTGTGCCCACTATTCCACAACCAGGGGGCCAACCTCCAGCACTCTGCCCACAACCGGGGGGCCAAACTCCAGCACTGTGCCCACTATTCCACAACCTGGGGGCCAAACTCCAGCACTGTGCCCACTACTCCACAACCTGGGGGCCAAACTCCAGCACTCTGCCCACTACTCCACAACCTGGGGGCCAAACTCCAGCACTCTGCCCACAACTCCACAACCGGGGGGCCAAACTCCAGCACTGTGCCCACTATTCCACAACCGGGGGGCCAAACTCCAGCACTGTGCCCACTATTCCACAACCGGGGGGCCAAACTCCAGCACTGTGCCCACTATTCCACAACCGGGGGGCCAAACTCCAGCACTGTGCCCACTATTCCACAACCAGGGGGCCAACCTCCAGCACTCTGCCCACAACCGGGGGGCCAACCTCCAGCACTCTGCCCACTATTCCACAACCTGGGGGCCAAACTCCAGCACTCTGCCCACTATTCCACAACCTGGGGGCCAAACTCCAGCACTGTGCGCACTACTCCACAACCTGGGGGCCAAACTCCAGCACTCTGCCCACTATTCCACAACCTGGGGGCCAAACTCCAGCACTGTGCCCACTATTCCACAACCAGGGGGCCAACCTCCAGCACTCTGCCCACAACCGGGGGGCCAAACTCCAGAACTCTGTCCACTATTCCACAACCGGGGGGCCAAACTCCAGCACTCTGCCCACTATTCCACAACCTGGGGGCCAAACTCCAGCACTGTGCCCACTATTCCACAACCGGGGGGCCAAACTCCAGCACTCTGCCCACTATTCCACAACCTGGGGGCCAAACTCCAGCACTCTGTCCACTATTCCACAACCGGGGGGCCAAACTCCAGCACTCTGCCCACTATTCCACAACCTGGGGGGCCAAACTCCATCGTACAGCCAATCAAACCACACAGCTGCTGAAAAGAAAAAAAAAAAAAATAAAAAAAATAAATACATCTCACTGGCATATTCATCCCACAGACTTTATTTTAAAAATAACATTTCGTTTCCTATTTAAAGGCAAATAAATATATCAATATTATCTTTTTTTAGAGTCTTAAAAATATCCCCTGCTTGTATCTTGTAGAAATTCAGAAAATTAGAGCATAATAGGAAGGAGAAATGGATCTGAACATGATGTGTAAAATATGTATCCTTGCAAAACAAACAAACAACCTTCAGGGAAAAGGACTGTCGGCAGTAATTTAGCAAGAACGGAAATTGAGGGCGTAAAACCAAGACATCAAACATTAGTTTGCATCTAATAAAAAGATCTTTTCAGCGTTGCTACCTCATAAAGAGCTGACAGAAGCTGACAGCTACAAATACTTAAGATTCTTTCCTTGAAACTTTGAAATCATTAATACACATGAGTGCAGCCTATCTCCAAACGCACATCAGGGGAAGCCTTCTGATTGGCCGGGACGAGTGCTTGTCAATCAGTCCTGTCTATCAAGTTTGTGAGGTGGATCCAACCAAACCCTCTTGCAGCGCTCCATTTTAAAACACAAATACATTTCCACAAACAGATTTTTCTATTTTTTTTATTTAGCCTCCACATGACATAAAATATGAATATCATGTTCCAATATGCTGAAGGATCATGTTAATTAGTAATACTGAAGAGTTTGTTATTATTCACTGTTCAAACACACACACTGCTCTGGAAGCTGCGTCTGTGCTAATATTATTACAACGAGACTTACAAATGACAAATATTAACAGGGATAGACTGTACTCCCCGCAGTGTAGTCTGTAACAGATCACTCCTCTATTTAAATATTAAATGTTTTTGCTCAGGAGAATGGAGAATCTCTGTGTGTATCTACGTGTGTGTGTGTGTGGGAATGTGCATGTGTCTGTTTGGGCCCCTATCAATACTGTGCCTTCAGGGCTACGGTGAAGATCAATTATTTCGCAAACCTGGGCTGTGGTTAGCTAATGAGAGCTATGTCAGACCAATGCGTCGCTCAGTTCAATCAACCCACGGTCACGAGCACTGCGAGGAACACAATAATGAGAACGAGAGGTTGTTCGTTTGAGTGGTTCAGTGGTTAGGGAACTGGGCTGGTAACCAAAAGATTGCAGGTTCAAATCCCCCAGTGGGGCACTGCTGCAGTACCCTAGAGCGGGGTACTTAACCTGAATCGCCTCAGTGAATATCCAGCTGTACAAACAGATTATATGTAAAAAAAAAAAAAAAAAAAAATGTAAGCGTGGTTAAGTTGCCCCCTGGCGTATGCTAAGCAAATAAATAAATAATCTCTCATTTCGTGAGTCTACATTGTCTCTCAGGTCCATGGGAAAGCTGCTGTTGGGTGCAGCCATCTCATACAGTGTGTTTCCACTCCCCCTACCTTTCCACCCCATGCCCCTTTACCTAAAGCGCTGAGCTTAAGAGGAAAAACTCACAGTAGTGATGATTGTGTTTCACTGTCTATTAAGGAAATAAAGGCCTTCATTTGTGAAAGGATGAATGCTATGCTTAAATAAGATGTCAGCTACTTTTATACTGTAATATCTTCCCGCCATGTTTTTACACAAAAACAAACCCATGAATTCACTGAGGTGTCACCGAGATGGTGAAGCCCTGAACCTGAAGCCTGACGCAGACGCTAACAATGTTGGCGCGCAGAGCTCATGTCAATAAGTAAGCAATGTCTGCGCAAAATTAATGTGTTTTTTGTTACGATGAAGATACATAATATTTTCACACAATGAAAAGAAAATCAATAGCGACTGAGTGTCAGTGTGTGCTTTTGTATGCGTCTGGATGTGAACGATTGGGTGTGCATATGTGTTTACGTACTTTCAAGGTGTTCTCAGTCTTTTCAGAGGGTTCAGTCATAAATGGCATAATAAGCTTTTGTAAAACTATGGTCGGGCACGCATTACATTTTCTTATTACTTAAAGGTGGCCAGAACTTTTATACAGCACAAGAAAATGGCCTATGACTGAGGGAACAAAAGTCTAAGTCATAATGTTACAAACACACTGTCCTCTTATGGATTGAAGTGGCTCATAACTCCAAAGCTCTGAAAAACACCTCAGAATACATTTTCCAAAGAATGAGAATCCCATACTGACTTAAGTTATTTACATAAATGTTGCCTGCCGTCATCTTATTCATAAATCGGCTACTCTCATCATGTAGCTAACCAGCAATCAAACCAGCGACAGACATCCCATACAAGCTCATTTAAGTGATTCAACAATAGTCAGTCTTGCGCTGTCATTGGTATCGGACATGAGTCAGGGTCAGATGTGAAATTCATTCTGGCACAGAGTCAAAATAAAGGAAAACCACTTCTCCGTCTCAGCTATAGATGCACCAAGCTAATCCGAAACGATGGTGAACGCCAGTGTGACATTAATACACTGGCGAGCACTGTGTGAAGTGCAAGGCTTCAAATCAACTCTGAACTGGCAGTATTACGACCACGCTGGAAAGGCAACCAGAATACAACTAGTTTGCTACCCCACTGATATCTCCATACATACCAAATCTTTTTTTTTCCTACAATAACAATCAGCCAATCACAATCTAATTAATCATAATCTGCTAGCTGGCTAGCTTAACTTTCATTTCAGCTACCTAGCTGTTCGAACTCATCCTTTAATATAGCAGTAACTTGGCGAGACAACTTTCCTCTGGTTATAGCTAATTTGCCAATATTAGACTGAGTTTTCACCCTTATTCTCCATAGAACTTGAAAGCGTGATAAAAAAATTCATATCCTAACTGCACATTTAAAACTTGCAATAAGTCACTGGGTGGAGGGAAACAACAACAAAAAAAAACACCACTCTTTCCCACAAAAATAACATTACATTACCAGATTAAGTTTACTAGGGTTTCTTGTTCTTGCAACCTAATTCATTCCATTTTGAAAGTGTTCGTGCCAGTCCAATACATTGCCTCCAAAATGGCAGATGGGAAGAATATCAACAATTAAGTAAGGTAATACATTTGTGGCGCTAGTCTTTCTCCCTCAGTTAATATTACGACTACCAAAGAATCAAATTACTTAATAACTGCCTTGTGTGCGCGCTTCACCTATCCTATTTTTGTCAGGATTGGAGGTACACATGCGGCCCTCTTACCATCTGAGATGCTTGTGACAAAAACGAAATCCTACTTTCGGATCTACCCGATCCCGACTGATCACGAGCAAGCGATGAGCTAAATCATGGTGTGAATCAGCTGTCATACGTGAACAGCTCACATACGTGTGTCCCTGATACATGTTGGTGGCCATTTTCAACTGTTTCTGACTGGTAAAATGAGATCGCAATGGTACGTAGATGGTCCCCCACACACAGTTGTTCGTGACAGAAATCCAGAAATTTAAGACAATACCAAGATACTGATTGGTCTAATGGTTTACCACGGTGTAAGCTGCTTGTGATATACTGTGCTTTATGTTGATATGGGCATTTATTTTAATAGATATATAGATATAGATATATATGTATATGTCATATTTTAAAGGAAAATGCTGATTATTTTTTTCCTTTTGACAAGAAACCAATAGAGGTGCACTATGCCTTCACTTGATGTTCGCTTTCACATTGCACCTTTTTGAATGCTGGGTAATCGTTTGTTTTTATTTCACAACTGGCCATGGGCAAGTGTGTGGATTCCTCTCTCAGCCCTCAGCATGTTATGGCCTATTAGCTGTGCTGGTGGAGCTCATCCAATGGCTTTACCTTCAGGTGATCTCTCATTCCATGGTTATTATTTCTCTCCAGCTAAACAACGGAATGAAAAACTAGCTGAACTGGTTTGTAGGTACAGCCGGTTCTACCGCTCATATTTTAGAGTATACGGAGG
Organism: Albula glossodonta; assembly: GCA_019788955.1. NCBI lineage: Eukaryota > Metazoa > Chordata > Actinopteri > Albuliformes > Albulidae > Albula > Albula glossodonta. The sequence continues at coordinate 1,562,044 of JAFBMS010000068.1, forward strand.
CTGTCACATAATGATTTTTCTAGTTTTACTAATGACATTGAATACGTCCTTAATTCTACACTGCAGCGATTATCAATTTGTGTGTGCTGCCATCTACTGTACTGGGGTGTTACAGGTGTGTGTCCTCAAGGCAGATTGAACCACAGGCAAGTTACATAAAACATTTAGCAGAGCAGGTAGGAGATTGGCTGGGACTGAACAGTGCTAAAATGTACACAACAAGCAATGCTTTCGGCTAGATAGGTACAGTGAACATAGGATGTAGGAATTGGATGGGATTTGAGCTTGCTGTGTTTGTGTTAACTTTCTCAGTGTGTGTTTGACTGGTTAGGCTCTTGTGAGTATCACACACACATAGTGTGCATGTGCATGTGTGTCTATATTTAGTTCCCTTTAGCCTTGACCCCCCCCCCCCCCCCCCCCCCCCCAAAACAAGATGGCCAATCACACACACATCAACTTTTGAGTGCGAGATAAAACAATATGGCGAGATGAAAAATGTTGATATACAAGTTAAGCAGACTGGCCACAAAATGGCCGTTCCAGGCACTTTGATCAATGTTAAGTACCTCGAAATCAACATCCAATCAATGCCAAGGTACAGGTCACAGTGTTTAATGTCTTTCGGTAGAGGACAGCTCCACTGTTCAGTGCAAGCATATTCCTGTAGGCTGGCCCAGTCGATACTTAGATAAAATGAATACTGACTTTGATGTAAAACACATTGTATTTACACAATATGGTCCCATGCTCTGTGTTATCTATGGACTTCACTTAGCATTTCAGTGAGCATTACCAAAACACATATATAGTTTTCAGATATAAGCGTTAAATATGCACCAGACGCCATGACGTTACAGGTGAACACTTTCAGTATTATGCTGTGTTACTTGAATTAACGTTGCTGCTCCCAAGAATACGATGACAAACACAACAGTCTGCCTAGAACTGGCACTCACCCTATATTTCAATGACTACCCGCCACAATTTTCGTCTCAAATTTCTTCGGCAATTAGCCAGAGAATTACTGTATATTGTCAACCAGAAGCTTAGCAATCAGTTACTCGAATTTGTTTAATTTTATCCCGTGGTAAGCTGAAACCTAATTGCTCAACTATATTTTACCCTATACACCCTTTATATGTGGGCACCAACCACGATTCTCCCTGCAGAAAAGGCATAGTTTTCTGGGTAGGGAGTTGATGCTAGCCAATACAAACAGCGAGAGAAACAACCTGATGTGAATGGAAAAACATCTTTAATTCTTTTATTTATTCGCACAAAAGAGTAAACGAGAGACGCGGCGGTGCGGTGAGGTAAGCGTACCTATGCATCCCATGTTTCCTGTTGGAATAAATAACTTCCTTTGCAGTGACAATCTGACTGTTGATCATTTTCAATGCACTTCTGAATCGACTAAAACCGTTTTCACACACCGTCCCCACCCCCTCCTCATCCGCTAATGAAGCATATCTAAGTTTTTAGACATGGCAGAACTAATTTAATCTAACTTCTGAGTGCTCTGTGCCATCAAATTAATTATTCATAAAGGACATGATATTATAGCTCAATTGTCAGCGCAGTCACTGTCCTTTTTAAAAATCCTTGTCTGCCATCCTCTTTTGTTTTCGCTGCTTTCTTTGCACAGAGCTGCTTTTAATCTATTACAGAATGTTACACTTCATTTTGGTTGCAGTCGAACAAATAATTTGCCGGGTTTTTGAAGTTCCTCTGTGGCGTGTGGAATCTTACTTTCCTACCTCCCCATGGGTGTTGGGATCCGTCAACAGACCAGAGCCACCAAAGGCAGAGACAAGGCGATGATAATAACACAACCCGGATAGCATTCTGCCGCTTATAAATAATACATGCTGTCTTGTAGAGACAACCTTTTTTAATGTTGTTTAGATCATTGGACAGGGACATGATGTCTTAGATTTTACAACAGCAGAGGCACGCAGAGCCGATTGCGGAGCAGTTGTTTGTCGGCACGATGAAACGCGACCCAATGCAAAACCTGACAGTGCTGGCAGCGCGGAATTAATCTTGTACCATGGGCACAATCTGCCTATACACACCCACCTATACATACACAAACACACACACAGACACACACCTATACATACACACACCCATGTATACATGCCCACACATCCACCAGACATGCCCATACACATATACCTATACACACACACACAGACACACACACATATATATGCACACACACATGCACACCAATATACACACCACTATATATGCACACACCCAGCTACACAAACACACACAGACATACATACACACACACACTCTACATCCACCCTACACAAATGCATGCCTGCATGCACACACCAAACACACAGATACATACACAAACCTACGCACGGCCACGTCTGGAATGTCTCCCCAATTCTCCCGTTCCCCAAAGGTCTGCCCCCCGCAGAGGGGCTGGAGAACCCAGCACTGGAACAGGATCACCTTTCACAGTGTAACAAAGCGCTGGATCTCAGCCAGTGTGTAAATCAGTCCTGCAAATACCGAAGGACAGGACAGAGCGCTGGCTCACCGAAATAGAGAAACAAATAAATAAATAAATATACTACTGTGACTGAAACTTTCGGTTCCTTCAAAACGACGGAATCGTCTTGATCCAAGCCCTTTTAAAGAAGGCAGAGATCTGAGCCTGCACTGCGTGCAAAAAAGGAAGACGCTGTCACACAAAGCACCTGCACACGCGTGTGCCTACGCGCACAGATGAGCACACATGTACTTGCATGAACACACAGACACAGACACACACGCACAGACAAAGGTGCATTTGAGGAAGATTGAGCACCCATGGGTGCTGTTTTTGTTGATGTTTTACACCCCAGTAGTACTCATTTGCAGTTGGAGGAATCCCTGATCTCCTCCAGCCCATTTGTTCTACAGAGAACACACCAATAATCCTGCTCTAACGCCACAGTACGAGCAAGACTTCAAAGACAGGCATCAGTCCGGCTTATGTCATTCATTCCAGCAATGTTCGGTCCGTGTGGGTATATGTAGGGATGTGTGTGAAAATGTGGATGTAAATTTGAGTGTGCATGTGTGTATGTATGCATATGTGAGTGTATATGTGTGTGTGCATCAGTGTATATCTGTAGGTGTGTGAGTGTGTCAGTGTATGTGAGTGTGTGTATGACTGTATGCTAGTGAGTGTGTGTTAATGTATGTGTATATGTAAGTGTGTGTGTGTTAATGTATGTGCATATGTAAGTGTGTTTATGTGTATGTGTGAGTGTGTGTTAATGTATATACATATGTGTGTGTTAATGTATGTGCATATGTAAGTGTGTATGAGTTAATATGTCTGTGTGTATGTGTTTGTGTGTGAGTGTGTGTTTATGTATGTGCATATGTAAGTGTGTGTGAGTTAATGTATGTGTATAAGTGTGTGTGTTAATGTATGTGCATATGTAAGTGTGAGTGTGAGTTAATGTATGTGTGTAAGTGTGTGTGTGTATTAATGTATGTGCATATGCAAGTGTGTGTGAGTGTGAGTGTTGCAGGCAGGGAGGGGTTAAGTGTGGCTGAGGCTGAGTGTAATTGAGGCTGACGTGTGACAGCCCTGTGTTCAGCGCTGCGGAGGGCCCGCAGACGGGGGCACTGACGAGGGTAAACGGAGCATGGCACCGGGGCTCGGCCTGGCACGCCACGCCTCCGCACCCCTGTCAGGAGCCGTCCTGGGTGCTAATGAAGGGGCCAGCCATTGTTTAAAAATTCGTCCACATCCCAGAAACCGACCCCTCCCCAACAACCCCCACCTCACTCACCTTTTTAGCACAGTGAGAGCGACCTTTAGAAGCTCCGGTTTGAGGAGTCCTTCATCAACGGTGAGCCGCGAGGAAGAAAAAACAGCTCCCTCCCAATTAAAGCCGCGCCGTTCCTTATGAAGGTGCCCGGCGCACGGATGCAGGTGTCCCGTGGCGATCAGCGGAATGCTAACGGTCTGAACGGGAGAGCTGTGTGCACGGGCAGGGCTGCAGCTACGCTAACGCACACCGCGCTGCCCTCTACCCCAGCATCGTGCTTTTCCATTCACATTCATACATATCTACCTATGAATATCAATCAAAATCAGGGAAATGGACTGAATGGAGCAGAAGAAAAAATGGCGAAGGAACCCCAAAGGCTATGCTGCAGACAGGGCTGCTCTCATACACTACTAGCAGAGGGCGCTATAAAGGGAGGGGGGCATATTACCCCCTTATACCCTACAGAGAGCAAGAAGACAGGCCACTGCCCCATAACTCTGTGTGTCTAGCTGAGGCTATAGGACTGCTGAAGTGGGTAGGGGCAGTGTTCAGTAGGGCTATTAGACTATGTAGGGAGCTAGTCGGGAAGGGAAGTGTTTGAAAATTATACATGGGACAGTGGGACTGTGCCAGAACGCACTGACTGAAAGCTGCACCTCACCCTGTAAACAGATGAACCTGCAGTCTGCATCGGCCTATCTGCTGGGTGAAGGGATCGTAACAGCAGCAATCTCTAATATGCGGCTAGCCGCCACTGTTTTCTTAAGCATGTCATGCCATTTTTCCATTTGGTGCACAACACATTCCTGTGCAAGTGTGACACAGTAGCGTAAACCAAAGCCACATTTGAAGGCCACATCTTTTGCTGTTCCCTCCTTTGAAGCGGACTTCAGAAAAAAGCTATGAAAAACAACGATGAACAAGCATGTTTAAAAAACGACAAATTTCTTGCACTTCCCAGGTGTTGATTGCGATAAAACAAAAAACATTTTTCACCAGGTACTCTCAGTTCCACTGCCAGCAGGTGAAACATAGACATCATTTCATTGCCGGCGTGTTTAACACATTCGCGGCGCTGCCGTTACCTGTGACATTGTGCTAATGCTAACAATGTACATTCCACCGTGTCTGCCCTGTTACCCCCTAAATGTCAGCGCAAGCTCAGACACTGACCGTGAACGTCTGTGTTTGGGAGGACCGGGTGACTGCGCGGACAGGTATGTGCAGAACTCAATCGTGCTCCGGGATCGACAACCATGTCAGGAGCCAGTGACAGACAAATGACCCAAAGCCAGTATAATAGTGATGACAATCTGGGGAGGTGGGCGGAGGGGGGCGGAGGAGGGGGGGCGCGGAACGAGTGGGCATTGACGGGAGACACCCATCAACAGCTGTCGACAGATTTGGGGGGACGTGGGGGGGGTGGGGGTTGGACGGACAAGGGAGCCAGGTAGCTCTGGCGCCGGGCCAGGGGGGAAGCCTTGCATTCCACAGCTACTTCTCCTGTCAGCGATTAGCACCTGTCACTACCCCCACACTAGAGCCACTGTCAATACAAATAGCTCAGATTAACATACCAGCCAACTGTAACCAGGACCAAACACTGGACTCTGAGGAATGAGAGGGACGGAGACACAGACGGAGAGAGTGAGACAAGAGAGGAAAGCCAGGAGGAGGAGTGAGAAAGAGGGGAAAGAGAGATGGGGGGGGGGGAAGTGAAGGGTGAGATAATCAGAGGACACCTGTTGTACAGGTAGAGACTGTAGAGTTTAACATGTGATAATCGAGAGCTGAGAGGGGAAAGACGGGTTACAGAGGGCTATGCCGTTACTCCCACTAGCTCTGTGTGAAAATAACCATGGTGACCTTTCCACCACAGCAGTGAGTGTGGCCTACAGAAATAGGCCACAATACAGACACCAGCCTGCAGAAACCCTGACCAAGCTTCACTAGCTCCAGCTGTGCCTGCGCCGACTCCAGCTGCATCTGCACGCAGCCGTATCTGCGGCCTTCGCCAGCTGCGTCTGCATGTGGCCACTCCACTACTACATCCGCATCGGTCCGAGTACCACTGACACACAGCACACATGGAAAATTATGGGTTGTTCAGAATATTACCATCATTTTCTGACTATAAGCCAGTTGTTGAAGCCATGGGAGAGGATTTGGATATTTTGCATGATTAATATTCATGAGTCAAGTTTCGTGCTGAAAAACGCTAGAGCATTTCTTCTGAGACAGTGAGGGATTGTCAGACGTTTTAACGTGGCATGTTCGAAACAAATTCTCTATTCAAAGAAACGCTAAATCTTCCTTAATGCGAAGATTTAGAGCTTTTAACTGAGGACTCCCTCATTATAAGTGGATTACTGATCCGCGGTGGATTTTCAGTCCCTCCCCTGCCAACACGCGTGACGCTCCGATTAGAAGCCTTCCCCAGCTCCTGAGGTGCTGGTGGGATCCGTCCACAAGCGCAGGTGTACGCCGGGATTTTTAGGGCAGGGGGAGTCCGCGGCCGGGTCACAGGGGTCAAGGGCCACAGGGTCGCATAGCTTCCATTTTGCTAATAACAAATGATAAATTTGAAATGCCAGTGCTGTGAGCCACAGCATCAAGTTTCCACCACCACGGCCACCCGCTGTTATAAATAACTGTCCTGTAAGCATTTAGAACACATGTATACGCTAACTTCATAAATGCTGTACACCCCATCTGAAAAATATACTGATTGTTTTTAAATATTTCAAATAGATTCTAAAAAAGGAAATCTTAAAAAAGGGATATAACACAAAAGACTGACGAATGATTTATAAAATGACTTGCAAACAGGAGTGACATGGCATGTGGTTACTAGTGTCACGCCCAGGGCCTCAGGATTAAGTACAAGTGTGCCCCATACAGTAGCTATAGAATTACTCAATGGAATACAATGGAGAGACTGACAAGGCTTACGTTTCACATGGGTGTCTGTATACACTGCCAAGCAAATCATTTTTAATGAATCGCTTACTTATCCTATACAATCAGATGCACAGGATTTTTTGTTTTCAAATACAGAATTGTCCCAATGAGTTGAAAGATTTCATGGAGAAAACACCCAGGTGAGTTGAAGAAAGAGGATGCGTTTCTGTTCCGCGCTATCCACTGCGACAGAGCGAATTCCCCTAACGGACAGAGGGAGCAGCCGTAGTCTCTCTGGGTTTTGCCTGAGTCCTGTGTGACTCAAAACAAAGATCAAGACAAAAAGATACAGTCATAGACAATGGTCTCAAAGAGCAAAAGCTAAGATCCATACCAGGCTGTGGGCCTCAACTTGAAGGGTGGATTCCGACCGGGAGCACTACGAACTCGTACAAGCCCAAACTCATGTGAGACAGGGTGCTTTGCCCCAGCTTCAGAGATGTTTGTGCAAAAATGCATATGCAAAACCCCCCCCCCCCAATAAATCGGGTGCCAAATCTAATCCTGCTGTGTGACACTGAAAAATGAGCCATCTTCTCGGGGACGTGGGAGCGAGTGGACGTTTGTGGAGACAGCAGGCCGGTGGCGGAGCGCGTGTCACACGCATGAGTGACAGCCAGGTATAACGGCCCGGACAGATACTATTACAGCCCAAAAGACAACCTTGCAGGGCCTGGGAGAGAGAAAAAACGCTTTAAAAAAGGCCAGTCTGTCACCAGCAGGAGGTTACTGTTCCATCCCATTTATACTGTGCTGGGTTATTGTTTCCAGAAAGAGATTTGTCAAGCTGAGGTGACACAAGTGTCATACCAATAAAGCGGATTTAGATCTGAATTTCATGAGGAACAAGGGTAAAGTCATTATTAAAAACAAAAAGAGAAACACTACTAAACAAAAATTACGAAAATTTAAATGAAGAGATATGGTACCCATTTAAACAGTGTGAATGACACTAAACTGTCTGTGTAAACGGTTAATAACCATCAACACAATTATCAAGGAACTAATTCCACAGAAAAAAAAACACGTCAACGATGATCTCTGAAAAAACGATAAATGGTTTATGGACTTTAATTCCTCACTATGTGACTTAAAGTAACTATAAAGCATATATACTCCAGGGAAAGAAGTTGAGTGTTAAAAAACGCATCGATGATGATCTCTGAAACTGAAATTACTTATAGACTTTCATTCGTCAGTAAATACCGAAAAGTAACAATAAAGTTTATATACTCCAAGGGGAAAAGACCCGTGAGTATTAAAACAGGTCTGACACATGAAACATAAGAAGCAAATGAGTTTGAAGCTGATTACGCTTCGGCTGCTTCCAGCAGAGACCTTTTCCATTCCCCCTCCCCAGGTGTCTCAGGGGGCTCACTCAGTTTCACTCAGATACATTCAGATAGAGTGGAGACCGAGAAAACTGCAAACAGACACTAGACCAAATTAGTTGCAACAAGGAAGTAAGAAGGCGCCAATCTTTTTCATTGATCTGCTTAATATGTCTTAATTGAACCGCCTTCCATTCTCATGCTACCCGTCCCAGAACCCCCCACCCCCAAGAGAGCCAGACCTACTGTACTAACCAGCCTCTTCATGGCAAACCTCTTTCAATTAGCGACACAGGTAACGGAACAAGCAAAGACAAATCTGACGCGCCGCCACACAGCGCGGAGAGGAAAAAGGCCAGAACACCCACAGCGGCTGGGGAGGGAAGTGCACTCCGCTCTATATATGTAGGCTACAACTTTTTAATTTTAGGTTTGCTTTCCTTACCCAGTAGAAGCAGGGTATATGCCACGGCAATAAAAAGTAGAAGGAAGGAGGGAGCACTTTTAAGAATCCGTCGGTCTGTGCTGGTGTCCGACTCTGGTTTCTGCTAATTTACGTCTCTGTGTTCACCTCTTGTATGCGATGTCCTTCAGATCAAGTTGACATTCCTGCCTGTCTCAACACATTAATGCCGGAGATACCTGATGGATGTCTGTAAGACATCACATTAAATCTCTTGAACAGATCACCAGCACCTCAACACAGAGAAATTCCTTTCTTTGCTACCCAGGAAATTTCAGAACAGCAAAGCAACACTGGGCCTGACTGGAGCTTGAGATACTCAGATCACTGTATCCGAAACAAGCACAAATCCAAAAGAAGGGCAGGGCAAATTCAGCAAATGCCTATGGCTAGACGAACTTAAGGACAAAGACAAAAAAAAAAAAAATCCATAGGCTAAAATACATTGTAGGTGCTAAAGCGGCAAGTATACTATGCTAAAATATATCCCGACTCTACAGCTACAAGTACATCATTTTGAAAATATCCCTGATGCTATAGCAGCAACAGGTCCATAAAGGGAATACGTATGCCAGATGCTACAGGCTAAAGTACATAACCCTAATATATATCTCTGATGCTACTTCAGAGCAGTACATCTCTGACTCCACAGCAACAGGTCTGTGATACCAGAAATATATCGGAAATATATCCATGAAAATATAAGTACAGATACAAAATGCTGAGATATATGGCACCCATACCAAAATCACACATAAATATATACTAAACGCCTTCATTCTTCTAAACAGACCTTCTAAGGCATCATACGATTTTCTGAAAGGAAAACAGGTCAAAATAAAACTCAACAACAGACAAAAAGGTTTCTAACTTAAGGTAAGACTACATTTTAATGGCATGCATAATTTAAGAATGAAAATGAAAACACTGCACACTGAAACATAAAGTAATTATGTGTAATGAGGGACATGTGGAATTACACAACAAAGTAGAATATAAAATTCTAAATAACTCCTCACCAAGTGAAATAAAATAAAATATATATTCCCACCATTAAACTCCAAGTGTATAATACACTGTTGAGATCCTTTCACTGCATAAATCTGACCCCTCCAGCATATCTCAGGGGTATAAATAAACATGCATACACTGTGCACACTCTAATCAGAGAGAAAGAATAAAATATATTCCATTATTAATATTTTAGTAGGTAGCCATGTGAAAGAGCATGAATGATTAATTTAGACATCACCTCTGTCACAATATGTTACCCATTCTGCCACTGATCCACCTTTGAGAATTCAAAACAAAGCCTGTCTAGATGGGAATGATACTGTATGCATATCTATGCACAAAACAAGAATGTCCACTGCCGCAAAAGTCTGCAGTACATACACAACGCAGCTCGAACCCCCCCCCCCACCACCCCCCACCCTCCTTTGTTATCTTTCATGGGAACGTCTGCCGAAGCCATCACAGACAATAGTACACTGCATGGAGCGTGTGTGATATCAGTTAGACTAATAAACCAAACTTCGATTTGTTATATCGCTGGATGGTAAACAGCCTGCTGCCATATTTCAAAGCAGTTAATACATTGACAGGTTTAAATGAATATTGTTGATATCATAGTGCGCCGGGTTATTAGCTACGCCATTTTTACTCGAGTCACTCTGTCATACATGCAGAGGGTGATGGCCATATTGTGCTCCATGAAAGAATATTTGGTAACACCTTATTTTAATATCTGCATATAAGCTATAAATAACTCATGAGTTCATTGTTTGTTAACCATTAGTACACTGCATGTAAGTCTGTAACTATATTTCATGTATGAATGAACATGAGTAAACACATATGTAAAGGCTGTTGTTCATGATTTATAAGTAATTACAATTCCTTAATTAACCATTTATAAGTGTACTCATGGTTAACAAAGTATCGCATAATGATTTATTTATAGTTTATAAGCAGACATTAAAATAAAGTGTTACCGACTATTTGAATGTCTTTGATGTCTGCTTTGAGCTACTTGAATGACATGAATGAGTAGCTGCATCCCCTAATGGCGAATAGTTAGTAAACGAGGCTGTTACACGCACTGCCAGTCTGACGTTTTCACTGTTTTGTGACTCAAAAAAAAAAGCCGCAAAATGTGGTTAAAATGTGGTGCATTTGCAAGGCCATGATATACACACCAGCCAATGAGGTAACGATACCATAAAAATAAAATAAACATACCCCCCTTGCATAAAATATTGACAAGTTGAATATATGGGAACCATAACAGAACACCAACCTCTCTTTCTGCTTTGCAGTGCGTTAAACCTTCACTACAGTTAGACCTCCCTAGTATAAGGTTTATCACTATAATTGCAGGCGTATATGTGTAAAATCATATACACATGAATACATTATGCAGTAGTGTAAGAGCATATAATATTTAAACCATTTTAAAGTTAATTACATCTAATTATATTAATATACAGTGTACGGGTTGTCCGTACTCAGTGATATAAAGAAACACACAAACCCACACATACACAAAAACAAAAATGTCAATAACTTGGGATGAATTATAATTTATCACAACAATGAAACTTAAAAAGATTGAACTGCAAGAAAAGAAGATCTGCCCTGAAATCTGTGAGGCTTAAATAAAAATAAATAAATACATATGAAGAAAGAAAAAAAAACATTATAGGTTTGCATAAAGGGGTGGAAATCAATATATGATATAACTGCAGAATCTTCAGCCGAGGGGTTATTCTTGCACTCTAAGAGAGAAAAAAGAGAGAAAAAACTTCCACTATTAAAGTTTTCTTAATAGATTTTGACAGAGAGCTGGCAGGCTAGGGAAGGGGGCTGCGGCCCAGTCAATATTTCAGTAGTACAGCAATTCAGCGCCTGGGAAAAACATCCCGTAAAACCATCACGCTTACATAGTGCTGACCAGCGATCATTAGAAAGTCAATGAACTCTGCAGTGCTCTCAGGAAGACTTCTGAGGGATAGCCCTGCCAGTGCCTCACACTTCCACTACAACACACTGTTCAGTAATGCTTAACATTCTCACTAAACCAGACACTATTCAGTAATGCTTCATATTCTCACTAAAACAGACACTGTTCAGTAATGCTTCATATTCTCACTAAAACAGACACTGTTCAGTAATGCTTAACATTCTCACTAAACCAGACACTGTTCAGTAATGCTTCATATTCTCACTAAAACAGACACTGTTCAGTAATGCTTCATATTCTCACTAAAACAGACACTGTTCAGTAATGCTTCATATTATCTCTGAAACAGACACTGTTCAGTAATGCTTCATATTATCTCTGAAACAGACACTGTTCAGTAATGCTTCATATTATCTCTGAAACAGACACTGTTCAGTAATGCTTCATATTATCTCTGAAACAGACACTGTTCAGTAATGCTTAACATTCTCACTAAAACAGACACTGTTCAGTAATGCTTCATATTATCTCTGAAACAGACACTGTTCAGTAATGCTTCATATTATCTCTGAAACAGACACTGTTCAGTAATGCTTCATATTCTCACTAAACCAGACACTGTTCAGTAATGCTTAACATTCTCACTAAAACAGACACTGTTCAGTAATGCTTAACATTCTCACGAAACCAGACACTGTTCAGTAATGCTTAACATTCTCACTAAAACAGACACTGTTCAGTAATGCTTCATATTATCTCTGAAACACACACTGTTCAGTAATGCTTCATATTATCTCTGAAACACACACTGTTCAGCAATGCTTCATATTATCTCTGAAACAGACACTGTTCAGTAATGCTTCATATTATCTCTGAAACACACACTGTTCAGTAATGCTTCATATTATCTCTGAAACACACACTGTTCAGTAATGCTTCATATTATCTCTGAAACACACACTGTTCAGTAATGCTTCATATTCTCACTAAACCAGACACTGTTCAGTAATGCTTCATATTCTCACTAAAACAGACACTGTTCAGTAATGCTTCATATTCTCACTAAACCAGACACTGTTCAGTAATGCTTAACATTCTCACTAAAACAGACACTGTTCAGTAATGCTTCATATTATCTCTGAAACACACACTGTTCAGTAATGCTTCATATTATCTCTGAAACACACACTGTTCAGTAATGCTTCATATTATCTCTGAAACACACACTGTTCAGTAATGCTTCATATTATCTCTGAAACAGACACTGTTCAGTAATGCTTCATATTATCTCTGAAACACACACTGTTCAGTAATGCTTCATATTCTTGCTAAAACACAGTGTTCGGTAATGCCTGCGGTCTACGACAAGCAGAAAACATCATACGTGCTAATAGGGTTCATGCATGTTTGCACAGTGTCAAATTGCAGTAACAGCACAATGACAATGAAACATAAAGAAAATAAATTTCAAATGGCAGATCTTCGCTATGATTCAGGTTTGGCCACGAACCATCCTGCGTCATCTCTTCAGCCAGAGCACATGGAAAGGATTTTACTTGTGGGTTTGGACAGCTTGAGCTATCTCCACCAATGAGGAACAGTGCTGACAACACCAGCCAATGAGGAGGCATTCACTCCCCATCCCAATGACAACAATGTTTTGTTTTCATGACTCTGAGGATGCAATACTCAATTCTGGCAAAGCAATGTCTTTTCAATTGGTCCCAGTCATGCCTGAAGCAGCTTCACCAAATGGAAAGCAACAGTCTATTCAAAACCCTATTTTATACAAATGTTTCTGCTTTATAATGCATAACCACTCATAATTCGCTCAGATTTACTCGCACACATAAACTTTACAGAACCCCACATGTACTAAAAAAAAAATTACATAAGCAAAAAATCAGGTAGTGAGAAATGTCTTTGGATGACAGGGCTTAATTAAAAACAGTCTGCTGAAGCAGCCGTCCAGGAGTCCCGTGGGATTATGGGATAGCTGCTCCATGGCCAGTTCAGACCTGACACGCCTTCACACAGTCAGACCCTCACCAACCCCACATGTATTTTTAAACTAAATCTTAACATTCAACAGTTTATTTTTGTACATGACCGCAGCCAGTATGAGGCACAAAATGATGGCTCCGGCCCGGTGAGAGAAAAGGCTTATCTTTCCAGCGAGGGTCTGACTGCTGACAGGGTCTGTCCATTCTGGAGCACTCGTCCAACACCACTGCATCGAAGGGTTTGTGAGGTCCATCCAAATCTAACCTCAAGTTTAACCCAGACCCCATGCCTCACCCGACTCCAACCAAAACCCAAACCCCAAAGCTAATTCAAATCCTAACAGAACACATTTCCAAACCCAAATACCACGCTCTAGAGTCCAATCCTCAACCTAAACCCTAACACAAACTTTTACTCAACCTCCAACCCAAACCACAATCCAAACCAAATAAAATATAACTTGCACTGACTAGCTGGATGGACACTGTGTCTATGTGTAGCAAGATATTCATTCTAACAAATCTGGCCTTTTTGGAATCTGTAGCTGGGAGGTACTGGCTCCTCAAAGTTTCTAGAGCCAAAAGATGAGGATGTAAAGTCTGGAAAGTGATCGAACCCAAACAGACTGGGAAACAAAGCAACAAACTGTAACACCTAGCGGAATTAGCTCACACAGCAGGCACGGTACTTCCTAGTGTCCAAACAGTCTGTAAGTTGCCTGTGAAGTTCTTTTAGATTCATATTCCTGAAGCATTTGCGAAAATAATTCTGTATTAGTTCTTTCCCTCCCTTCGCTTTGGTTCCCATACAAGATGAGACTGTACTACATGCTCCCTGTAGCTGGGTACTAAAACTCAAATGTGGCTCCAATGGCTAAATCTTCATTTTAATTGTAATTATGTTTAATCAGCTGATGGGAGTTTAATTAGCTAATGAGATCGTGTAACCTGGGGCTTCAGAGCAGGGTGTGCAATCCACAGAGGGCACACCGCTAACGATGCCTGAACCAGACCCAGCAAGGCTAACAAAACAAAAAAGAACAAATCCATAATGAAACCATTACGTGAAGGCTAGGATACACAGCCCCAGGTGTGCATGTCCACTGGGCATGCTCCTGGCACGTCCAATCAGACGCCCCTCTCTGGGTTTCAAGCTTGACTTCATCAACCTACCTAAAAAAATACAAATTAAGGTCTAATATAGTGCACAGGTTAAATGAAAAAGGTCTGAATACATTTTCAGTGTTGGAGAGGCTGTTGTGAAGTGCCTTGGAGTAGTGCAATGTAGGAAACAGATATGAGCTCTCTGAATCTTGATTCGCAGCTCAAATACTTCACTTCTTGCCCTTGCAGGTATTTTATTTGAGAAAAGGTAGCTCATCCTCAGATTGGTTCCTGATTTTGCTTACATCTAAATGGGCATTACAAAGCAGCTTGGGAAAAAAAAAACAAAAACCAAAAAAAAAAAAAAAAAAAAAGAAAAAGAGAACAAAAGAAAAATGAGAAAAAGGAAAAAAAAAACAATTAAACGAAAAAAAAAACAGCAGAACGTGAAGGAGAGGAGGGTAAGTGTGTGTGCGCGCCTGTGTTGTTGTGAGCGGGAGTTCCTCAGAGAACCGCTCGGCGCGGTGTCGCGGCCGTGGATATAATTGCAGATGAGACAGTGAGGATGGTGTGGGCGGAGCCCCGCGCACCGCCATTAACAAGGGATTAGAGAAACACTGATGTACTGCTCTCCCTTTGATGGGATTATAAACACATTCTGATTACTGTGGTCCAGTTGTCACTGAAAATATAACCTCCATTGGAGTTAAAACGGATGAGGTTTTCTGTTTTTTTTTTACACCCCTGTCTGTCTCAAAGCAATTCACTAATTACTATTTCAGATATCCTGGGAAATGTACTGATAGACTAATGTACTAATAGATGGGTACAGAAATTAAGACACCTCCAACAGGGCCCAACTTAATGGAAAAAGACCACCACTATTTTACCCACATCAATTCAGTCAACATTGTGTTTTTCTCCCACCCTGAAAATAATGTCAACAGTGATGAATGTAAAGGATTGTTTGATTTTCACCAAAACTATTACCGTCCAAATAAAACATGACAAGACGAAGAAGAAAAATGATACATTTTTACAAATTCAGTTAAAAAGCAGTTCTTCTGGCAAACGTACCACAACTTAAATACTAGTTTAAAATGTACTCAGGTACTGCCTGGTAAATAAGCTTGCTTATAAAAAGATGTTCTCATACAAGAATATTATATATACGAACACTGACAGAATAAGACATTTTAACAAAAAAAGGAAGAGAAGGGCATTCTATAATTGTTTGGTTACCACGGCAACTCGTGCCACCCACCTACTACGACCCGTTTCACCTTAATCCAATCGATGAAGCGGGCGCGGTGAAACTTCAGGATCGATTAGGTGTGCCGTCTGTGTTAAAGACGCAGGGTACCTTTCAACCAAAGCCTTCATGGGAAGCTGGGAATCGCTGAACGCCATAGCCCCAGACCCCGCAAACAAACGGCGGGGGGAAACGAACAGATGACCGCGCAGGCTGGGAGCGAAAGAGCTAATGACGAAATAGCTTTTGGTTTCCAGTCCTGGCTGCGAGACACGGCTCGGAGCAAAGTGCTTGGGCTGAATGAGTTCAGCACGATGCCTTGATGCAGAAATGGCCTTATGGGAACTTTTCCCACGCCGCCTGAGCCTTTTCGTCAAATACATACAACGGTGCAAAATGAGACGAACAAAGACAACAGTGCTGGAAATGGGCAGACTTAATTCTGGGGTGTACGCACAAAGCATTCACACACAGATATACAACTGTACAAAATTCTCACATGTTATTATATGTGGGGATAGTTTTTTTTCAGTCTGCCCTTCGGAATACAATAAAGACCATAAAGATGACCCTACATGGATGACTTTACATGGAAATGGGGTCATTTACATAAGTTAAAATTAAAATTGTAAAACATTTTTGTAATTTTAAACATGTATTGAAACGGAGAAAAAATAACATTCGAAAAAGTTGAACTTTTCTTTTTGTGAGGTCGACTCAAAAGGGAAGCCATTAAACTATTCATTTTTAGACAGTAAACTATTCATGATCTTATGATGCAATGAATTTGAATCTATATGGTATTTCAACTCTGCACCATCCCTCGCCTGCGTACTTCCAGTAACCGTCTCCACGCAAACCTGCCCCATAATGCATTTATTTCATCTACCTAATTACACCTCCCTGTGTTGCATGCTGTGTCCACCATAAGCAAACCCCTAGAGCACCACAAACACCACAATCAACCTTTTTCACACTGCCAGTAAACATCACTCCACCATTTCAGAAGGAAAAAGACGGATCATTTGAATTTGTGGGGAGGTATGTGCAGGACGAGAACAGTCAGCGCTGCTTGCAGTGGGGTGCACATGATCGCTGTGAATCCCCCCATCTGACAGGCAGGGAAGTACTATAATCGCTTCTGAAAGCAGGCTGCTGTTAGCCAAACAGATGCTACACAGAGCTGGGCTGGTATATGACTGCACCAAGCCGCAGCTTTTTCTAACTAAAACAGCAGTTTCGTGCAGCATGGTTTACACTGACTAAAAAGCATCACTCTATTTCATAAAAGCAGCGATTTATTTCTTGGCAATTTCATATTTAACAAATAGCACTTATGATAACTAGAAATTAAACAGCGAGATTGAAGGTTGTACTGAAAATTTCACTGTATATTGTGGCATGTTTTACAGCCTTTACATATGTTAATATGTGAATCTGATATACAGGAGTAATAACATGAGCTGATGCAGTTGTTCAAAACAAAAATACTGAGTTCTTCATGTCAAAGCAACCCTGTGCTGAGACAGAACTGCTCACTCCTATTACCCCCGTGTTACAGAACTGACAGACACGTGACCACAACATCACTATGACCCTGTGTTACAGAACAGACACATAACCATAGAGTCACCATAAAATCTGCATTACAGAACAGATGCATGTGCAAAACACCGCAGTGACCTTTGCACAACGGAAGCAGCAGACTCATGTGTGATGTTTGCAGACCAGTCATATTTATGTTGATATAACCTCTACAGAAGAACTGTTTTACATCATGAACATACTTCATGTTTTTTTTTGTTCCCAATGTTGTATTTTTTGCTATTTTGAATTATTATAAAGAGTATCTCAATAGAATTTCAGATTGCAATTAATTTGTTCTGTCCTATAAATGAAAAAGGTTTCTTAAAGGAGCACACCGGGAAAGCTGAGGGTGACCTCATCGAGGCCTCACTTAAAAGTAATGGTGTGAGCCCAACCAATGCTGATACATCAACAGCAAGGGCATTCTGGGATAGGTTTAGCACTGACTTACTCAGGAACAGGTTTGGAAATCAGGACTTCTTGGGAAGTTACAAACTATGACCCTCCACTTCAAAATCAACTTCACTTGTGACTGACTGCCCGATCAAGCAAACAAGAGCTCACAAAAGTTGAAAACTATTGCCTATCGATATTTGTTTTACCAAAATACGTTCATTTCAGACAAGCAAAACCTATATTTACTACTCAATATGTACTACCCTCGTACTTTACTGTTCTATATATCTTTTTTCTTCAGCACCACCATTCTCATGGTTATGGTATTACTACCTCATACAACATCATATTTGATATAATATCTTGAGAGTGGGTGACCCTGGCATGAGGAGGGGATACTTCATGGAAGTGCTTTCAGAGATGGGCAACCTCCACGCAGGCAAAGCTATGCCATACATCAGTTATCTGGAGCTCGTTGGTGTGGTTTAATAATCTGTATGGGAGTCATACGAACCTGGAGCTCATCGGTGCAGTTCGGAATGATGGCGCAGCTGAAGTGGAGGCCGCTTGAAACAAAGTACCTGCGTTAGCGTCTCGCTACCGCGCCGCTTTTAACTTATTCAAAACATATGCTGCGGCTTCCTTTATTGTCACTTCAGAAAAAAATGATAATAAAAAAAAAAAGATGCCTCAGACAGCAAAACAGCGCTTCTGCCATTTTACACGCCGTTTGGAGGGATTGAGAGCAACGCTTTCCGGAAAACAACCCGCTACGACGTCAATAACAACAACAACAACAACAGCTGAGAGCAGATGCCAGTCTCAAAAAATGAAAACAGAAAAAAAAACAAACACCCAGTGCCTTAATGCTATTACAGAAAAGTATGGAATGCATCGCGATAAAACTTCGCGGCATATAAAACTGTCCACGGAACAGCGTGGTCATACTTGTCTCGTTGCAGCCTAATTAAATATCCCTTTCTAAAATGTGCATTGTGCAAACGCAAGGGCTGTGGAAGCAGAAGATATATCCAATAAAAAGAATTTAATTAGGTCCAACAAAGGCCATCAAGGGAAACAGGAACACACAAGTCAGACAAATGATGATGATGATTATTATTATTATTATTGATATTATTATTGTTTTTACTATTATTATAATTATTATTATTATTATACAACTATGGACACTAAAGTTGGCAGCCATGCTGTAAAGGAATGTTATGTGCCAAATGAATGTGCCTTATCTTTGAATGATTGAGCCACTGTGTGACCACAAAAGGAATATCGGAGCTACAGGAACATGAGTGCCTAGGTGGTCAGTATTCTGCAGCACAGAACACACACGCACACTGATACACACACTGACACACACACACACACACACAAACTCACACTCACACACTCACGCACACACTGTCTCTCTCACTCACACCCATATGCATGTATGCATTTGCGCTCTCACACTTACACTCACACTCACACACACACACACACACCTGCATGAGAGATAGAGAGTGAAAGAGAGAGAGAGAGGGAGAGTGATGGAGCGTATGAAGGTTCTCCCAGCCTGGGACGGTCTCAGGTGTTAGTTCTGAAGCACCCTTCTGCACTCTCAGTCCCACAGCACCTGGTCCAGACAGGGGACTGTGTTTGTCCAAATAAATCCAGGTGGCGTGTAACATGACAGCAGCTCCACAAACCAACCCCATGTATAAAAGACACAGCTCAGAACTGAGCTTCACCCAAAATCACCCTAAGAAGAAAGAGAGCTGTGATAATGGTGTCATCCATGCAGACTTCCACAATGTTTTCATACTTCTGCATTGAGGGAATATGCTCTGCTACTGCAGCTCTGCCCTGTGAACAAAACAGCCACTCACAACTACATATTTCTATAATCCGTTTATGTATGATAACCACAATTGTGAAAATAAATCACTTTTTCATACCACAGCTTCTTTACTATGCCACTGAATATTGGGAAAATATGTACTCATATTTAGCAATGTGATTAAATATACATATACACGGGGTCCTCGACTTACGAACGGGTTCCGTTCCTACAACATGTTGTAAGCCAATTTTCGACGTAAGCTGGAATTTATACCTAAATTATACCTACGTTAACACCTTAAGTCACTCACTCTGGACACACAACACATGAAGGACATATAAAATACAGTAATTAAATGAAACAGTAATAAAAAAAAAGAGAGAACAATTTCTTATCTTTATTTCTGTGGTCGAATGTACGAACCAAACCGCGTAGGTCGAAACGTCGAATCGAAACTAGATTCGTTTATGGGAGTGCGTCGTAACCACGAAACGTTGTAACTCGAGATCGTCGTAACCCGAGGACCCCCTGTATATTATTCTGACTTTGGGGGGTGACAAACAGTACGTTAATGTTGAGTGAAACAAAGCAGGCTCCTGTCCACCAAATCCACAAATGCCAAACCCCTACACGACGCATCTCGTCTGCCGGAAAAACACCGATGCGAGGTAACACGACGCACTTCATCGAATGTGACACACACGCTTACGGCGTGTGCGACCTTGGTGCGCCTCACTACCTTCAACATGCGGACCCACACCGGTTCCCTTCGAAAAGACACACTTCTTCAGCTGCGACGCAGTTGCACAGACCGTTGAGCAGCTGCACGCCGTGCGGCTATGCGCAGACACCGCTGTCTGCGCAGAAAGGATCATCTTCGAAAACATCATTTTATGTGTCTGAGGCCCCCTTCTTTACTTCTCATACAACACAGTGAAGCTCTTAAATCACCAACACAAAATAAAGGCGATGCCTTTTCAGTAGTATGTTGTGTTTTTAAGATGAAATAAAGTTGATACTCTTTCTTTTCCTGTAGTATCGATGTGGCTCGAATATAGACCTGCAGTCAGAATACACTTGTAACAGTTACATAAATTTCCTTGAAGGAAACAAATAGATCTACGCCCCATCACCCTTGGGTGAGCTGGAAAATCACAGCAATCTCTTCAACGGCCAGTTAATAGGAGAAACACTTAACTACAGTACATAAATCACTGCTGTGCAGCCAAACCTCCCACTTCTGGAAACAAAGAATAAAAAGTAGTATTTCAGATTTACATCACAGTCCATGTAAAAGTATAATCTCTCATCCGGTATACACAGTCAGCTCTTACGTATACAGAAATGCTATAGAAATGGAATCCTAGGGGTAACAGGAGCACAATGGGACAATGAGCAACTTAGCATCAGATAAATCCAGAAGTACTATTCTGAGCACACCATTTCAAAGTGGAAAGATGGCTAGATGGAATTAGATGCAATTAAACAGGAAAAAACTGAACCTTGATAGCAGAATAAACAGGAATAAATTCATAACTAATAGACTGATACAAAAATCAGCGAACTTCACAGAAACAATTGACACTTACCATAGTGTAAATTCTAAGAAAGTCTAAAATATCAACGATGCCATTTATACAATCGAAAACTTTTTTGATACATTGTGTGACACGGCGAAGGATGCATACATTCACTGCCAGAATAAGAGGCCATTTAAGTTGAGCTGGGAAGTAACAGGGTGGCTACTCACCGTCCCACTACTGCCTCCTTCCCAACATTTCTCACTGTTACAAACCATCTCTTGAGAGCTGAAATATTCAGACTAGACGATGTGACCTTTGACTGAACGCCTTTATTGGTTAATAGCTTTCGGTTTATTGGAGACAGTTGACTTTTTCGAAAACAAACAAATGTTCGTTGAGTTTTCATTTTTAAGTGGACATGACGGGATGTGTATTTTTCTTCTTTAGCATGTGTGCTAATGATCGTGAGGCACGATGACATTTTTATTTGTTGAGAAGCTCGCAAAACGTCCCGTCAAAGCCATTCGATCTGGACAATTTGCTGCACACGGAACCTACCATGATGTGGCTGTCCTTCTAAAACATTTTGGGGCTTCAGAATAACAGTGGGAGATGGTTGTCAGACCATTAGTTTAAACCCTGACGAGTGACTCTTGAGTGGTATTCACTTAATGAGAGCTCCAGCTTGCTGCCCATCACTGCTGTTGGTAAGCTGAAAAAAGGTTTACAACTACACAAAGTAAAATAAGGTGACAGTTTTGGAGGTTACAATTCCAACTAATGAATGATTGAAATGGTTAAATCGCTGTTTTTTTGTCGTCTTTTCTAACGCGGTGAACATTTCAGAGTTTCAAAACACCTCAGATATACTGTTTGCTGCAGGGACTCCAAAACCACATTGATTACAGAGCCCTGTATCACTGTAGATCCCTGACTGCAAAATGGCTTCATCTTACTGGAGTCTAAAACACATAACCCTCTGCCGTGTAAGGCATATATTCCACCACAGTCTGTCCAATTCACTACTTGCAAATACCACCGTCTACAGTCTTTCATTTAATGATCCAAGAGGAATCTAAAACTTACAACTCGACAGTCTGTTTAATTCAGTTATCTTGATTAATTCTACGTCTCACAAATCTCTGATCTGTTTAATTTAATTATCTTACTGAAGTCAAAAACTAATAACCCTCTTGAGTCTGTTTGATCAATGATCTTATGAGTCTAAAACACACAACCCTACAGTCAATTTAATTTAATTCTGTTCCTGGAGTCTAAAACAAACAACCCTCTAACGGTCAGTTTAATTCGATGATCTTATTTGAGTCTAAAACACACAACCCTCTGGTCTGTTTAATTTAATTATCTTACTGGAGTCTAAAACAAACAAATCTCTACACTATGTTTAATTCAATGATCTTATCTGAGTCTAAAACACACAACCCTCCAGTGTATTTAAATTAATTCTCTTACTTGAGCCTAAAACAAACATCCCTCTCCGGTATGTTTAATTCAAGTATCTTACTGGAGTCTAAAACCTACAATACACATACATCTATAGCTCATGCATTTGGAATTTATATGCATTCTGTAAAAACTTCACAGCATAGAGGTTCATGGAAAGTCAATGGAAAGTCCATCTGCTCTGCGGTCCTAAATGTATTCAGATATGATTATATATATGGATAAATACATAAAGGATGATCTGTTGAGTGGTGAAAAAATCCAGCTATCTCTATCTCCACCAATTCAGCAACAACGAAACCTGACTTTTCTCTGTCCATTCACTTGAGCTTAGGCTTGGAGCTGCGTCTCTGTAAGGCCCTCTATTTTAAGCCGCGTTCCTCGAAACGAAGCAAGTGTTCTGACAGCGTTCTGGCAGGGCGACGCTGACCCTCGACAACGTGCTGAAACGTCACCGTCCTGAAATAACAGGTCTGCAATGACATTGCGCACCATGGCCCAGCCAAGAGCTACAGAAGCCCTGTTGGCAATTTTGCTTAGCCGCAAATTGCGAGTGGTTCCCCCCCCCCCCCACCGAAATGCCGTTCTTGGGGCTTGGAGGCGCAGTCAGTTCCAAAAGGCCCAAAATTAGAACTAAAGGCCTTCTGCAGAGGTGCAGCGAAGCGGCTGTCATCGGCAGCCACCTTCAAAATCCCGTCCCTGTCTCAAGCCTGTGTAAACGGACGAGGGGGGGAGGAAAGCCATCCCCATATGTGTAATTGTAAAGATTTTAATCATCCCGCCTTTGTGTTTGAAAGCCAGCTCGCCTTGCGAGGAACTCTCGATGTGATGAAAGAAAAGAAGAAGGGAAAAAAAAACCCCACAACATAATTATCCCCAAAAAAAACATTCCAAGCTGCGCCTAACGCAGAGCCAGCCCCACCAATCTGTGTCAACTCCATACATTATAATTCAAAAACAATTACAATATATATTTTTATGGCTCCTGTCATTAGACCAGCACTCATTAAAAACACCCCCCTCCTCAAAAAAAAACAAACGCATGCACACGTAACAGACATACACATTCACAGACTCAACTACATGTTAAAAGAGGCAATACAATGCCATTTAATGTTGAGAAAGTCTTCCATTAAATCTCAAGGATGCCACTGCTGTTTTCATAGACATTGTGAGGTATTGTTTCTGTTCATTATCTGAGCTTAAAGGCTACATTATATTTCTATTCTTCTTGCACTTCTTCCAGAAGACAAAACTCATGAACCCCCGAGAGAAAATGGCTAAAATGATCTAATAGGCTGTGGGAATGCTTATGTTTGCTATTACGGGTGTGGTTTTGTTAAAAAAAAATCCCTGCTCAGTTAAGATAGAAAAAGGGACATCAAGGCCTCCCACCTATAATCTCATCTAATCAATTTATTTTAACACAGTGAATAACAAATGTTTTTGGTAAATGTCAGGACACTCAAAAGTTTATATGAGAAAATCCAGAGAAGATACCCAGCTAAAAAGGGTGCATAAAAAAAATATGTTAACTATGTTGAGACCAAAAGGAACATACTGACGATTCAAATTTACGACACAAAGCAATTGTAAATATTGTTTCTCAATTTTATTGTTTCTCGCACTGGTAGCTTTCGAGTTAAAAACGTTTCAGTTAATTTTATTAGAGAGAAGTCACTATACAAACACCCACTGTCTGACATAAAAGTATTGTTTTTGGTTTTATGTTTATTTTTTTTAGCTCTGTGACACTATTTCACCATTTCTCTATTTTGCCACAAACACCATTCCATACTACACAGATGTAAACGTAAATGATAAGGGTGTGTTGGTGTGTCCGAGTAAATGAAACTCACAACTCACCCGGTTCCTGCTTGCGCAACAGCGCACTGGGTCCAGCACCACTAACGTGGTGTGCAGTGACCCCTGACAGCCCTGTGTGTGTGTGTGTGTGTGCGTATGTGCGGATGTGCCACCGTGAACAATGCAAAAGGTTTACGCTGCACAGCTTTTGGGTTGAACTGGCCTTGGAGGTCTAAAAGCAGTGGAGTTTTAGAGGGGAGAGACTGAGGCCCCAAACAGCGTTACAGAAAGGCCGCAGATACTACGCATTTTAAATATGTAGAGTAAAAAAAAAAAAGATGATGCTCGTGTTTGAAGACACACACACACGCGTGCGCACACGCGTTCCCACGCACATTTAAACTCGTATTTATAGCCACAGCGGGCGTACGACAGCAAAACACACTATAATAAATAAAGAGGAGACGGGCTCACACTGTTCTGAGCATTGCTTTTTCTCTTCAGGAACCCTCAGAACAGAATCATCCAAAGAATTTAACAGCGTGCGCGGAGTGGAGTGACCCAGAGTCGCCCGCCTTGGAGATGGCTGCCGCGGCGCGGCGGAGCCCGAGCTGCCTGCTTTTCGCTCGTACGGTGGCTCAAGGGCGCAGCCTATTGTAGAACTGTAGAATGCAACCCCCCGTTTTGATGAGGAAAAAACACCATGCAGTGCACTGCTCTGCTTTGCACAGGAGCTGAACGTTTCAACCGTCAAGGTTATTATCATAAAAGTTGATGAATTTTAAAAAGGTCTGAATTTACTTAATTTATGTGATGGCACAACTATACCTCTGCAAACACAGTGTCCTGTTACGATATCATTTAAAGTAAAACCATAAATTAGAATACAATAAATATAATAACATTCATTCTCTTGTAAGTGTATACTCATTTTATTTTATTCTAATAAAAAATAGAGAAAGTTTTAGACTGAAAATAAGACCTTGTCTATCTGTACAAATTTATGTCTTTGTACTGACAACAAGTAACACCAATGTAATAGAAAGTATGAATATAGAAATATACATGTGTCAATGTACCTCTATATACATTTACATACAAGATGCATACATACACCATCTACTGTGTTTGCATTCTAATCCCTCAGAAGGGAAGTATTTCCATGCAATCTTCAGTTCACACTACAATAAACTTTTGAAAAACAAAAACTCCTATTCCCCTCCTGTTCGACTTCAATGTGGAAACAGAGCCCTCTCCCTTCAGGACCCTTTCTTCCTCCATAGCAAAACACTCATTTACATGTGTGTATGTACACATACGCAGAAAGGAATAGAGAGAAACAGACAGAAAAGCGAATGTACATGTGTGCATATACACATATACAGAGAGAAACAGCGCATGATAAATAAACACACACACACACACACACACACACACACACACACACAGTGTGTGTAAGGTGGGTATTTGGGCAGGTTCACTCATCTCGCTGAAGGACAGATGGATGGGCCAGCTGACTGTTTGTGCCACACTTTCATCTGCCCAGGCGGGCCGGGACAGGGCTGCGGTTCGGGGGCCTGGGGGCCTGGGGGCGTCCAGAAGGACTGGCGCCCCGGCAAACACTCCTCCACGGGCACACTTTTAAGGTGACAGACGGATGTGCCTAATTACACGCTTTTGTGTATTATACATATTGGCCTGTATCTGTGTGTGTGTATGTATGAACTCTCATATGTATAACTGCATACACACATACATATACATATATATATTAATATGTGCATGCATGTGTAAATATGTGTGCATATATAGATATAGATATATGTGTGTACAGATATATGTATATATGACCACCCACATGTATAACTACATACACACACATATATTAATTTGTGCATGCATATATATGTATGTGTGTGTGTATATTTGACATAATGTGTTTAAAGGATATGAGAGAGTTGTGATGGTGGTACGAACTGAAAGAAAAGCCCATATGAACCCTCAATAAAAGCGTACTGACCTACACAAAAAAGAGTCAAAACCAAAAATGTGTCCGAATGATTTAGAATTTTTCCGTACTGTAAAAACAGTATTTCAGCAATCAAGACGTACGTAATGTCCACCGACTGGGTTGAGACAGACAAAAAAAAAAAAAAGATGAGGGGAGAAAGGAGAAATGAAAGTTGTTATCATACAAAAACTTGTAATAATGAAAAAGAAAATCCTTCTGAAAGCAAACTGCAGACTGACACTTGTGTCTGGAGTAAAAGATTATGAAATGCAGAATGAAGTGGAGTGTGAAACGGAGGAGGGAAACAGCAGGAAGTGCTGGAATATTAAAGGGGGGTGGTGGGGGGGGGCTCAAAGCTAAAGCGTACGGATGTAATGAGAACAGTGTCGTTCCAACCCCCCAGCGCTGACCGGGCTTTCTCTCCCTTTCAAAGCGCAGACGGCGGCGTTTCCCGCGCATCGCGGCGCACCTCGTGCCGCGTACCGCGCGCCGGCGTCTCCCCCCTCATTAGCGAATTACGGGTTTTAACCGCTATCAATCTGCTGTCAGCGCCGCGTCATTTTCATCACAAGATTAACATTTATGATCTGAGTCCCTGAGTGACAAGCGGGTACCTTCCGCCTGTCTCAGGCTCCTTTGGTTCATTTGAGTTCATTTTGAAATTTAAGCTCCTCTGATCTGGCAGTTCTTTTTAACGCACCGATACGGAAGCGCCCACGGGGTTCCACCGCTCGCTTTTGTCTCTCATTTCCTTTTAAAACATTTTATTAAACACAATCGAACGGAGGCAACTTATTTCCTATTTCCACACGCGCGCTCTCCCTTTTCCTCTTCCCCTCGTTCTCTCTCCCCCTCCCCGCGCGGCGAGCCTAAAGGTCAGCGCGGCGGTCGTTCGGCGGGGGGGACAGAGCGGCGCGTTTGCATCCACGAGTTTCTCGATGCGCGCTAACGCGCGCCCCCGATCGATTAGTGGATTTTTCCCTGCCAGTGACAACTTCTCAACTTTGGCTATAATTATGAGGACTTTTTTTCCCTTCTGTGCTGCACAACACAGTCTTCCTCATTTTGAAGTATGTGTGTGTATCTGTGTACATGCAAATACCCGAGAGTGTGTGAGTGTGTTGGTGTGGATGAGTATCCACAGACCACCTGTGCTGTTGTAAGTCTATTAGTGTGTGCTGCCTTTACTCTTGCATTTTAAATGCATAAAAACCTTCTATGGCAAACT
This sequence comes from Albula glossodonta, assembly GCA_019788955.1. Taxonomy (NCBI): domain Eukaryota; kingdom Metazoa; phylum Chordata; class Actinopteri; order Albuliformes; family Albulidae; genus Albula; species Albula glossodonta. The sequence goes on from JAFBMS010000068.1 coordinate 1,589,766, forward strand.
ATTTTAATCAGGGGGTCATTTCTTGATTATTTCTGCTCAAGTAACGCTTCAACACTATTGTTTGAGTGAGTCCCCACACTCTGTTAAAGGTAACCATGCAGCCAAACTCTTCCAGTTCCCATCATATCAGTGTATTAATATTGTCTATTTCTGTCATACAGGTAAACATCTGTTTTAACATCTCCAGTGATACCCGGGACAGAGGGGACATCCTGAATGGGTTCGCATTTCGTACACGCAGTTCTTTAGCTCTGCCACTTAGCTAAGGGACTCCAACCGCCACTTAAATACTAAGAATAAGAAAGAGGAAAGAAAAAGAGGGAAAACGGCCAGAGTTGGGAGAGAGAGATTCCCACATGAAAACCGATCGTGCAGAAGAGCAACTTCTCAGTAAACTGCCACTGTTGAGGTTTGGAATTGGTGCAAATGATCCCACTTAACTTGAGCTAAAATCATGAGTGTGGATTCACGGCGAAACCCCAATGCAGTATTCAGGCCTGCCTTGTGCTGGCTCAGCCACTGCATGGAGTGTCCGTATGTCGGCCCGCCATTGTTTAAAGCCCTGCCTTTGTCTGGGCGGGCTAACAGCAGAGACTGCACCTTAGCTACCGCAGTTCAAGCGTAAACCCGCTTTTTTTTGTGGGTCACAATACATAGTGTTGCCAGAGAACCTCTAAATCCCCCAGACCAGCTGAGTCCTATGGTGTCGAAGATAATGCCGATTTATTGCAATGTGTGGTGGCTTTCTTCACCACCCCCCCCCCCCCCCCAGCCCCGGCCTCCCTTCCCTCCCCCTCGAACCGATTAAAATTAAGCCGTAAACATGTGACGATGGAATTAGCACACTTAGCCGGGCTGCTTTCCCACAGCCCACTCTGCGCCGGGGAGGCTGATCCCGCAGCCGTACGCGGGAGCAATTTTAATGACTCGCGCCGTTTTTGAAGTCCACATGAAAAAAGCGGCACTCGCCGTTTGTGGCGGCGGCAGATATGGAGACCGAGGCTGCTGTGATTGGGAACGGCGCGGACGGCGGGCTCGGTCCCCTCGATAGGATCGGTGTCATTTTCCTCTCCACGATAAGACGCCTTGCTGACAAGACCCGATTAGGGAGAAAAATTATTATTACCTTCCCTTTCATCCACCAGGGACTTAGTGATAAACAGCTCACCCTCGGGTGGATTTATGGGATACAAAATGGTACACTATATACACACAAACACACACACACACACACATATATATATATATATATATAATATACACACATTACACACTGCACCAGCATATACTATGGACACACATTCTATGGATACATACACTCACACTCATACCTGTTTACATCATCTTACTTTTTCCTGAAACATAATTACATAATTAAAGTCTCAAGAGTTCGGAATTTTAATACCTGCCTATCTCACGCTTCTTTCATGCCCGTTTTAATTAACAAAGAATATCATTGCGCTGATTTTTTTTTTGTTTTGCCAAACAGTTCAAGTAACCCATACTTTACTTTAAAAAAATCTTAGCAGAACTACAAAATCAAGCTTTAAAATATTTAAGTCGGGAAAAGCACTAAGCACCATTAATCAAACAATTATCAAATAGCTTCAAATTCTTTTTGAAACACAATGCAGTGTTCAATTTTTTTTTAACTACAAAAAAGATGTTATTTAATATGCTATACCTTGAGGACACCCATTTTAGCAAACTGTCTTTAGTGTGAGGAAATGAACAGAAAAGTGCTGAAATATTAAAGCACTCCTGTACCATGGGGTAACCGCAGTCATGCACTAAATGGAAATTGAGTTTATTGTGGATGAACAGTGAAAACATTAAATATGTAACTATTTTCACCACAACCAAAACCCACTACTAATTACAGCCAATACTTATTTTATTTGGCCAAAACATATCATAAATATAAAAACTAACCAATAAAATCATTATATAAATATATGTTAACCTGATATACGTTAACAAGCAGAAATAAAAATGTAATTACCTATTTTAAAATACTAATCTTTTTCAGTGTGTTTTACATCGTCCCTCAATGTGGGGAAAAAAGAGACGAGTGTTAAGAAATTACCTAGAATTACAAAACGTGAAATAAAATTGAAAATGTCAAAAAAAAAATCCATTACTCTGTGGGTTTAATCTCAAGACTCCTTCTGCCAAGGCTTTGGGTTTCTGTCAATTATATTAGATTTAATGGATCTTGATTAATTTTTTATCTAAGTCTTTGCCTGTCCAGGGATACCAACGGTATTTGGAGTTCAATCTTGTTAAATTAATACTAAGGACATGTCCTACATAAATAGAAGTACTTAGCTGAATTCGCTTATCCCTCTGAGTAGTTCTGTTCATCTTTAAATTATGAATATTTGACTAGACTGTCAAATCAACAATAAAAACAGCCACATGTGGATGAAATATTCAAATAAATATAACGGCAAATAAACTTGTATTTGTTGTATTGTTGGCATTTAGGAGCGATGATGACATCGGAGGGAAACACTTTTAGACTGTTTCATCACACAGGCAGCGGTTTATTTTATTTTTTGCTCATTTAAAACTACGCAATTATAATGGCAATTCCACCAAATTAAAAAATAAGCAGTAAATATGTGAGCTATTCATGTCGACTTTTAATTTCTCTAAATATTTTCCTTATTATTTAAATCTTCATTTCAGATGATGTAAAACATAAACAACTTGCAATTAACATGTTTTCTGTTGATTGACTTTGTGCAAAGTCTATTGTTGTAAATTTAAGTGTAAAGTCTGTCGTTGTAAATTAAAATAAAACTAGCATGTACATAAAAAAGAAGAAAGAATGACCAGACAGGATGGTGTACCAATAATATTTTTAAATGCAATTGACTGTTTTGATCAGTGTATAATTATCCTGTGAACACCGGTCCCGTCACGAACAGCTTGTCAGGTGAACAATAACAAAACAACAGCGGGGACGCACACTCCTTTGTCAGTGAGCCTGACTGAACGTGGCTAGTCCGACACGATCGCTCAGTTTTCTGAGGGTGTTTATTTATCTGCGCTTTGGGTCGGGGAGAGAAACAGGATAAGAGTGTGCCAGTTACACAGCCACTCAAACTCCCATGGACTGACACAGCAAGTCTCAAAGCCATGGTAGGCTTCAAAAGGGACCCATTTTTTTTTAATATAATATATTTATTTATTTTCCCCATGCGATTATTTATTTATTTTCATCCCATTGCGCTCAGCTTTCCAGCGAAGCTGTAGCGTCAGCACCTCCACACACCACTCCCCCCCCACCCCGTTCCACTACCATCGGGCAAAAAAAACAAAAAAAAACAATGCAAAAATAAATAAATAAATAAATATGAAATCAAACGGCTCTAAAACAAATTGATGTAGTCTTTAATATAGCCCTTCCGTCATCACAGGGTCGCTGCATCTTGCCTGGTGACAACTGCGGGGCTGCCGAACGCGTTTTTCTGTATCTTTGTTGGTCGCTTCAACGATTCGACACAAAAAAAAAAAGGGAAAAGGGACCGTGGATTGAGTTGCAGGCAGCTCCTGATTGACAAGGCTAATCAGCTTATCTCCAGGGCTAATAAAGCAGGAGGCCTGCGGAGCGAGCGCTCTACCTGGCGCTCCCAGTGAACTCTGGGGCCACGCGGCCTGACGGGGCTGGGGCCGAGGCCCTCTCTCCGCTTATCTGAACGGCCCGAGATCAATCCCTAATGAGCTATTTCACTTACCGATCGATTCAGACTGAGGCTAGGGTCTCTGAGCCCCGGAGGTGACCTCGCAGGGTCTGACTCCAAAGATCACGTTGTTGGATTTAAAAAAAAAAAAAAAAAATGTTTGTTCGTTCGTTTGTTTGTTTGTTTCCCTAAAGTGGGGGAGGGATGATTGAATTTTTTTTTTTTTTTTTCTATCTTTGATTTGTTTAACTTTCCGTCTTGGCTTTCCAAACCCCCGACTCACATATTTTGCAAAAGGTTCTGTTTGGCAAAATACAGGTGATGTGAATTTTTTGTCAACTGAATTGAAAGCGGTTTCATTTTTTTTTAACTTCTTCACATATATTTAACTTATTGAGATATTTGTACCTATATATACATATGTAAGCATGTATATACACACGCATACATAACATATACGTGCATGGCTTTAAAAATGGAAAATAAGACAGACACACAATTATAGTATACAACAAACGAAACAAAAAAGTGTTAAATGGTCTGTGCTGAGTCTTATTGCCAGGTCAGCGAAGGTTGAAAGTTTCCGTTTAGGCTGACAGGGATGGCGCAGCTCAGCACTGTGGCTGGCCCGGGCGGCGCTGGGGACGGCCGAGCGGCAGGTCCGTCTGACACGCGGCTCTTCACGCTGCGTGCACATAAAAGCCGATCGGCCCGTCGGACACCCCAGCCCTGAGAAAAACGCTGGGAACCCTAGGCGTCTGTCAGTCAACCTGGGGAGGATTTTTTTTTTTTCCACGGGTGATGGTGCACTGGGTAAAGGACTGTGGCGGGGGCCGCAGCCTGCGCGAATGCTCTGGACGACGTCGCGAATGCGAAAGAGTGGGAGGGACAGCCAACTGTTCCGCAAAACGGGAACACGAGGGCCTCAAAAACCAAGAAAGGGCCTGATTTTGGTGAGTTAACCGGTATCGCTATGACATCAACTCATCATAGCATGTTTTTGGTACGCCTATCGAAAGTTACCTATCAAAAATTGTAACCACCATATAACCAAGACAAAGGTGCAAGCATTTGAACTTACTGTAACAGAAGTGAAATTAGCTGCGTTAGGTATTAGGAGAGTTTACCAGGGCACATTTAAACCCCTCCCTCGTAATCCCCCCTCGCTCCACACCGCCCAAACAGTAGCCCATGCTCGGTAATGCAGCCAGCACAGGCCCAAGCTCCGGCAATACATTATAAATGAGTGCTTAAGTGGAATTGCAGGGAATCTTTAATGCCTTAATTGAGACACTACCTCTAAACAGGCATGCTTTTTTTTTTTTTTTTTTTTTACTGCTCAGCTCTGCACTCCGCGGTTAGTAGATCTTTAAATTACAACACACTGTGCGCACATTAATTCCAACTTTTCAATCGGGGGTACTCCTCATTTAGATCCTTTCAATTTGGTTAACGTCATTATGCGCTGCTTACGGCTGCCTTTTCCTAAGTAGCCCGCGTGTAGCCCGCTTGTGTGAACAGCTTTTAATATATGCCCTCCGCTAATGAAGTTCCATACTTTATTTATGAGACAAACAGCATACGGTTATTATGGCGTATGTACTTAACAGCGTTCCGTGTCCACAAAGCAAATTCAATAACCCTCAAGTAGCTCTGAGTGCAACGGGCAGACCGCCGCTTTCATACGTCCACTGGAAAATAAACTTGTCAAAGGGAAGGTACTTTTAAGTCTGCTGAAGATCTTTTGTTTGTTAAAAGTGGCCTTCACCCAGAGACACTGTATTCATTACTGCTAAGGCTGACCACATAAAAATGAAGCTGTCTCAGGCTCTCTCTCCATTCTACCGCCATACATACTTTTAATCATTTTAAAAACTGAAAATAATGCGAAAATATTCATGTGAATAATAGGTCATAATACATGTACATATTGTCATATTTTAAATACACACAAGATTAATTACATTTACAAAATGATATATTGTGTTCTGTACATTCAGCATGCATACATGGCAGGATCATATAATACATAAATCCCTTCAAATGAAACTTAAATATAATGCATTTGTGAAAAAGGTTACTTTTGGATTAGTTTTCATAGGGTGGCATGAGATGCTCTCTGCGTGAAAGAGGCTTGCTGGACACAAAGGGATTTGACAGGTTTTTGTCTTTTCGCAGTGTCCGCGCTCTTTTGTCCGACTTTAATTCACACAAGTGAGTAAACGCAAGGCGGTGGCACTTATCCAGGCCGCTGAGGCGTGAGTGATGTCATTCAGACCGCGTGCAGTTCAGCCACAGATACATCTCTGCTGCAGGTTATTTCGGCCATGGACGCGTTTGTGTGGATGATGATTTCAGCTAAATGCGCATTTGTCTTGTTGGTGGATAAAAAAAAACAGACTATTTTGGCTCCGGATGCATTATGTTAAAGGTTATTTTAGCTATCAACACATTCATGTGCCAGATTTTGTCTTAGAAAACATTTGTAAAATTGGTGATTACACCTTAACACACATTTGTGATACGAGTGATGCCGGACAAATTTGTGTTCTGGGTGATTTAGTGAAGGCACAGTTGTGTTCTGGATGATTTTAGTGAAGGCACAGTTGTGTTCTGGGTGATTTTAGTGAAGGCACAGTTGTGTTCTGGGTGATTTTAGTGAAGGCACAGTTGTGTTCTAGGTGATTTTAGGTAAGGCACATTTGTGTTCTGGGTGATTTTAGGTAAGGCACATTTGTGTTCTGGGTGATTTTAGGTAAGGCACATTTGTGCTCTTGGTGATTTTAGGCAAGGACACAAGGCACTGAGCTTGCCTCGCACTTGTTTCTCACTTTGTTACATCGTATCATAGACAGCTTCAAGCTTCCGGTAGCTTCAATACTTGGAGGACTGGCTCAAAGCTAGAACGTCGTGCTAACAGCTATTTTACTATTCTCAATACAACTGAAAATTAAACAACAGATATAAATAATTAAGCACAGGGTGGTATGTCAGTGTTTGTAAAACAAGACAAGTAACAAAACGGAATTGTTAATGTTTTGTGCTGTGTACAATAACACTTATAAGTGTTATCAATATGTGTATGATAAAAATGACAAACATGAACAGGTCTGTCATCTCACATACATATATATATATAGTTTAGCCACTTCATGTCAGCTTTCTTCAGGCATAACTAGCTGAAGCAGTGACTTAATGTCATTGGTAATTTTTTTTTAGGAAAGTCATCCATAACCCCCCAACACTACCTTTTAGTCAATGGAGTTTGTAAGTGTAAGTTTAAGAAGTACGTTTGTGGGAATGAATGAAGAATAGAGAATACCCATGTTCAAATAAAAAAGAGCGAGAGACGCTCCCCTCTCGCTTCCCCTCCCAAGTCCTTGGTTTTGTTTTTCTGGCACGTAAGGAGAGCTTCTTCAGAGAGCGGGTTTGACACCACCCTACAGGAAGGCCTCCAACAGCCACGCTTTCAACTCGGGCATTAGAGCGGCATCTCTGCTGCCTGCCTGCCTGCCAAAGGCGCGGGAGAAAGGCCTGGCGTCTGCACCGCGTCCTCCCTGCCTGCAGCCCAGACGCTCCGCCGTGTTTGTGTTTACCGCGCGCGCACGGGCAGGAGGAGGCGAGGAGGGAGAGAGGGAGGCAGAGGAGAAAGGAGGTCCCCCGGATTAAACACGGGGGTGACAGGGAAGCACCAAACACACACGCACACACACTCACACACACACAACCTCCCACATACGCCCTCACATTGCCACTTTGTGTTTGGGGGGCCTTCCTCCTCTCTCACTGCGATAGCTGACTGTGTGAGTCAAGGCGCCCAGCTCAGCTCAGGGTGATGGGGGGGGGGCGGGAAGCACAGACGCACAGCACTCTCCACACTGCTAAGTTTAACCTCGCTCAAATATCACTTCACCGCACATTTTCCCATTACACAATAAACACAATTAAGGCATAGATCAAAAAAATAATACAAGATCTAATACCCTAATGGCGATAATGATGATGACAACCGTGACAATAATAATAATAATAATAATAATAATGAC